>JAAXCT010000824.1:0-319005 GCA_012490785.1 Eragrostis nindensis | reverse complement strand
TACCGGCCAGCAGCCAGGCAAGCACAGCGGCGAATGGTGCTAGCAAGGCGAATCCAAATGCAGCAGCCAGGCAAGCACGGCAGCGAATGGTCGCAAGGCGAATCCACCTGGCAGCAGCCAGGCAAACACGGTGGCAAATGGTGCTCGCAAGGCGAATCCACCTGGCAGCAGCCAGGCTAGCATGGTGGCGAATGGTTCTGGCAAGGCGAATCCACCTGGCAGCAGCCAGGCAAGCATGGTGGCAAATGGTTCTGTCAAGGCAAATCCACCAGGCAGCAGCCAGGCAAGCACGGTGGTGAACAGTGCTGGGAGGGCGAATCCGCTGGGCAGCGGCCAGGCAAGCAGGGTGGTGAACGGTGCTGGCAGGGCGAATCCGCCGGGCAGCGGCCAGGCAAGCACGGTGGTGAACGGTGCTGGCAGGGTGAATCCGCCGGGCAGCGGCCAGGCAAGCACGGTGGTGAACGGTGCTGGCAGGGCAAATCCGCCGGGCAGCGGCCAGGCAAGCACGGTGGTGAACAGTGCTGGCAGGGTGAATCCGCCGAGCAGCAGCCAGGCAAGCACGGTGGTGAATGGTGGTAGCAAGGCAAATCCACAAGGCATCCGCCAAGCAAGTAAAGTGATGGATGGGGCTACCAACGCGAATCCACCGAGCCAATAATATATAGGCTAACAATAGTAAATCTTGTAATAATTATATCGTAGGACTTTGTGTGTGTCGATTTTATACTATGAAATGTGAATAGGGCGTTATAGACACCATGCGATTCTTTTCTCCTTGCATCTGCTCACTCTTTTGCACCCCGTGTTAGGAGATCACTTGTTCAGGTAATCATGAACATAGCTGTTTGAATTTATGCCTGTTTATTTGTGTTTGAGATGATCGTGCCATCTTTCTATTTGTGTTGGATTGATTGGACCTGATTGATGAGTCTGTTGAGATGGTGACGACGGCACGGCACGTCAAGCCGTTTCATCAGCGAAGGCTCTGAAAATCAAGTTTCTGTTTGTTCTGGCTCCAGATCTTTTTTTTTTCCTATGCATGACCATGAACCGATTGCGGATTGCAAAATCTGATATGCAAGGAGAATGTTGTGGCTGAATTGTTAACCACACGCCGCATCTAGTCAGAATTTTTTTTAAAAAAAAGTCAGTGGATGGGACTTGGTTTGGTGCAACTGTCACATACGGTGGCTGTAGATCTGGACTGTCGGGTACCACGTGTACTGAAGTAGTTGACATTTTGGTCACCCGGCGAATTAACACATTCCAGTTTTTTTTTTCCTTTTTTGGGCTGATCAGGTCATGAACTGTAGTGGAGCAGCTTTCAGTTTTGGCATTGTGACACATGGGAGGCATCGATTGCCCATATTGGCTTGTCTACTTGAAAAATAATGGACTCGATGCAGCTACATAGAGATTTTGATTGCATTTTGCACGAGTGCTGCTTTCTTTCTTCTTTTTTTTTGATCTTGAGTGCTGCTTATTGAAACTAGCTTGTCACCTTAAAAGATTCAGTTAACTCTTCGCTACGAAACACCGTTGAAGATAGCTGAACTGAAAATGCACTACAGACCTCAAGTGAACTTCTAGGCGAATTTGTATACATACAGGTCAAAAGAAAATGATAGCTCGTGACCATACAGATGCTTTCGAACGTTCAAACATCAAAATATGACGGTTGAAACTAATGATTGATTGCCGATTGACGGAAGGTTTATTTATCTTCTGAGATGGTTTAAACATAATTTAATACTGCTTTGTTGTTTTGAACAAACCGTGAAAACTAATGACCAAATCTGCAATCTATAGATCGTACCAGTGTCCAAAACCGGCACTATCTTTGACTGCCCGAGTATTTTCCAAGTTTAACATAGCATAAATTTTCTCTCGTTCTGAGGACCGAAAGAAACCATAGCAAGGAAATTGAGTTGTACACATGCTTCCTGAGACAAGGATTTGTACAGAAATGATATGTAAGCTGGCATGAAGTTGGACAGACAGAAGCAGATAAGATTCTCGCAGGAAGGAAAGGATAGAAATACTAGTGAAGAGAATGAAAGGTTATTTTCTCTTGTACTACAAGAGGAAAGAAAACTGATCAGGTTGCTTAAACATGGGAGGCGAGCGTAGCAGCCATCAACATCAACCGGCCTAAAAAAGTCAAAGCTGCCTGTTGCGGGGTAGCGGATGCTAACATCGTACACCGCCATCACGCACGCCTTCCCACCTCCCACGCACGTATCGTCCGACACGTGAGGCTGCTGCTACGAATTGGCCCTCCTCCTTTGAGCAAATTGGACTCCGGCCCTCTATCGCACGAGAGGAGCAGACTGGTGCTCTAGTGTTCGAGGTCTCGGTCAATCGTTGATGGTGTTACTCCACCTTGTGGTCAAAAAGAAAATATCTTGATAGTGTTGTATATTTTTATTATTTTGATAATTTTATTTCCCTTGTATGATCCTTTACACTTAGCAAGTGTACAAAGAACATTTTCATATTTTGCATGGATAGTAATTTTGAGAGCGAAATCATCAATATGGTACTAAGAATTCAGAGTGTGGTGGAAATGAAAAACTTTCGCAAAAAAGAAAAGAAATGAAAACTATTAGGTGTGACATTGGTGCTAAAAACCAGGGCTATGAAGAGCACTATGAGTTTACTTGACACTACAGGGGATTCTGCACCCCCCCCCCCCCCCCCCCCCTCCCCCCACAACAATTCTCTATGCTTCATGAAAGAGCGATTGATTAGTCGGTTACACAAATATATTAGACGTTTTACACCAACAAACCACCTTTTATGCTAATAAATTACTATGAGTTTGGGTCCATGGACCCCTCCTCTTTAGTAAACCTTAAGCTCCGTCACTGTAGAAGAGTGATGTCGTGCCGACTTTATAGGCAAGACCATATAGGAAGTCGGAATCAACATATACAACCGATGCAAAAATCTCGGTAACCCATTGCAAAACTCAAGCGATTGGCGGTTTGATGGTTTCTCCTTTTGAGATAAACTATGGCAGGAAATCATCAGCTTACATTTTAGGTTCAATGTACAATGATAATAAAGATTATACTGTTTAGGCTCTTTCTTTGACCTCGCAACTCACTCATTTTTATTCATTGTGATTTGGTTACCGGTGAGTCTCTTTGACATGTTTGTTTCACCAGAGAATTGGCAGGATATCAACACAAGGACCAAATCATAAAAAAGGCATACCTCAAAGGCTGCTGCGCAAACTATACCAAAACACGGATAGAGGTCTGCGGTGAAGGACATCATCATATGCGTCCATACCTGATGCCGCACGCACACCGTGCCACATCGGCTAATCACCGCATAAACTAACCCCAAGTCGCCTAAACTAATCCCTCCCCGCAAATAAAAAATCACGCGCAAACCCAGACGAGGAGAGAAGGCACAAGCAAATTGCCGCTGCTCTGGTACTACTCGTAACTGAACGCGAAGCAGCCCCCTCGTCAAGCTTCGAATCCTCCTCCCCCTCCCCCATTCCCTCCCTCCTCCCCTTCCACGCGCTGCTCCCCTCCTCCCCACCGCCAAAACCTCCCGAATTCCCCACGCAATCCGATCGGCCGGGGGCCGCGGGGACCGATGGAAAAGTACGAGCTGCTCAAGGACATCGGCTCCGGCAACTTCGGGGTGGCGCGGCTGATGCGAAACAAGGAGACCAAGGAGCTCGTCGCCATGAAGTACATCCCGCGGGGGCTCAAGGTGCGCCGCCGCCGCAGCCGGATTCGTGCTGAATTCGAGTTCTCCGTATTGAATTCCTGCGGAATTCGTGGGTCTCACGGGTCGTTTTTTTGTGTGCGCAGATTGACGAGAATGTGGCGAGGGAGATCATCAACCACCGCTCGCTGCGGCACCCAAACATAATCCGGTTCAAGGAGGTGAGTGGAAAACAGGGGAAGATTTTATTGCGCTCTGGTTGAACAAAATTTCGATCTTACTATTATCATTTGGGGAACCTGTTGTGCAGGTTGTGCTCACACCCACGCACCTCGCTATCGTCATGGAGTACGCCGCCGGCGGCGAGCTGTTCGACCGGATCTGCGCCGCCGGGAGGTTCAGCGAGGATGAGGTGATCATTAGTTCGTTTGGATTAGAGACGGCTGGAAACATTTCACCTTTTTTTTTCTTTCCCCTAATAAAATCGTTTGGGTTTATGGGCTAATTTCTTTTCTTTTGCGTGGGGTGTTTTGCTGATATTGTAGGCGAGGTATTTCTTCCAGCAGCTGATTTGCGGTGTCAGCTACTGCCACTTCATGGTGAGAACAGCAGCCAAGTAAAAGCAAAGGTTTTTCTTATAAAAATATTATTCTTAAAAGGAAAAATATGTGCTGATGAGGTGTGCAATTGCGAATTTTGTTCTTCGCAGCAAATCTGCCACCGGGACTTGAAGCTGGAAAACACGTTACTGGATGGCAGCCCGGCGCCGCGCCTAAAGATCTGTGACTTTGGCTACTCCAAGGTACCCGTTTTTCTTTTTCCTTTTTCGTATTTTTTTTCCCTTAAACAGATACTGAAAGACGCCTTCCTTGTGTGACTGGGCAAGCTGGGAGGACGAAAATTTTGACACGAAACTGCGTTGCTTTTCTCATTGTGCTTGCCAAACTCGTGCATTTGTTGCCTTGTAAAGTGGAGTCCAATCTGCCATTCTTTTTCATATTCATAAAGTGATCTTACAAACACACCGTTCAAATCCATATGTTTGAACAGTTCAACAAAAAGGGAACCTCACCTATCTTGTTCTCGATTGTAGCTACATGGACAGCTGCTAACACCTTTCTTTGGCAACGTTTCTTTGTCACAGTCATCCCTGCTGCATTCTAAGCCAAAGTCCACGGTTGGAACTCCAGCATACATTGCTCCAGAGGTGCTCTCTCGCCGAGAATATGATGGCAAGGTTAGTGTTGTGATTTTGCTATTCCCTTTTGGTTGTATCCGTGCAGCTAGGTTCCCTATTGCACTTTTCTAAATCTTGTATGTGCATTGTCTATGCCTGTGTTAGTTTGCTCAGCAATGCCCTGGAGGCTCTGGCCCCAGTGGTCTTGTAAGCAAGTTGCATCCATTGACTGAGTGCATGCGGTATCACTTGCATTAGTATGTGGGACCAATGCAGCATCCATAGGTGCCATGTAGACCAGGCTCTCGTAAATTTTTTTCCGAGTATCTTTGTACTTGCTCTTTTAAAACTTGCGCTATCTGTGGCTTTGGAATTTAGATCTTTGTTCAGGTCTAGACCGTCTAGTACGCAGTGACTGGGACTGGTCCACATGTCAGTATTGGTGTTTTGTCCCCATCCCTGTAGGGAGATTCTAAGTTCCAAGTACTCCAATTATTCATGTTGACAATTTTGTCAAAGAAGCATGGGAATAGGTAAGCTAAAGAAATGCTCGTTACATCCATTCAGTGTCCCTGGGGCATTTCTTTCCTGTAACCAATCAGTACTTGTATCATGTCTGGTCTTAACTTTTCCCTAGTGGTCTGTGCCTGCTTTTCTTGCATGCCCAAATTCTATCCTTGATCAGATATGTAGTCGATCTACATGTTGGAGTCTTGTCGGTTTGGCATCCTTGGAGTAACGACCATGATGAAAGTTCGATTTGATTATGAAAAGCATAAGGTTCTGTTGATGCAGATCTTATTACCATCCTTAATTAAAGTGATCAAGTTGAAGTGAGGATTAATAAAAGAATGCTTCTGCACTTTGTTTTCTGGTGAATCCTTGACTAGCAAGCTTTTCTTAAAAAAATTGCAAAGCTCCAAGAAATCGTTTTCGGCTCTCTAGAGGACAACTAAAAAGGAAAAGCACTATAAAAGAAATAAGATCCTTGCTCCATGATGAAGTCCGCATTGTGGAGACGCCTGTGGGCATGTTTCATTAGTCATATTGTTTCCATTTGTCAAACTTTATGTCCTTTTCCTGGTCATTTCAGTCATGCTTCAGCCATAGTCCTTCTGTACCTTGGTCAGGGTCCCTTATTTCTTATCTTTTTCATGTAACCATGTTAGACTGAATAACTTGTTCGTCACCATTGGTTTGTCTGTGCTATTTTCCGTTGTCCTCTTTGTTTTACATTTGTCACCTATAGCTTGTCCTCCTTATTGTGGAAACTGTTTCACCAATGATTGATGCACTTCTTACTTTTTGGTCGTTATGCCAAACTGCTTGCAAAATTACCTTTCCAGCATGCAAAAATTGGCTGCTTTTGCGAGCGAAAGAGAAACCATAGTTTGTCATTGTGATTAGTTTAAGCGATGGACATTGCTCAATATTTTTTTCAGTTGGTTTCTAGAAGCTTTGTTCCAGATTCGGTACTGTCGTTACTTTCCAAAGGTGACTAGTTCTGTGATGCTTCTGGGCTACTCCGGCATTTAACTATTCACTTTATCTTCACATATCATGTTTATAATATGTTTGTGAGTGTCTCACCATGTTTCATACATACATTCCTCGCATCATAAAACATGCTCATGATTTATTGGGAGAAATTTTTTGTAATTTTGTTATGACATCACGTTTTCTCAAGTGATAAATTTCAAACAAGCCTGTATTATTCTGTGGATTAGATGGTATCTGTTTTAGGCTCACATTGCCAGGTCCGACATGTGATAGCTTCACTTCCATTTCACTGCCTCTCTTTTATGTGAATGGAATGTTTCATAGAATTTGCACCAACACTGGATAAGCCTTTTACCTACATGAGCATCATGCTTAGGGGCATTCCTTAACCGTCCATTTTCTTCAGATCTTGGGTTCTCAGCATCATGACTGACCTACTGTCAACAATGCTTTATCGGCAACATCCTCTTATTCATGCTTTACTTATGATTGCCAACTGAGTGTAGTCTGCTATAGGTCGACTCGAATTTCATAGATTGCTGAGAGGCATCTTGCTTCCTTGAGATTGCTGTTGCCCGTGCCCTTCTCTTCTCATTATGGGTTCATTAAATTTTGTAAGATGTTTTCAGATGGCAGATGTCTGGTCTTGTGGAGTGACCCTTTACGTGATGCTGGTTGGTGCGTATCCTTTTGAGGACCCTGACGATCCCAAGAATTTCAGAAAGACAATCGGGGTAATGCTTCACTCAGTTGTCCAACAGACCCTAAGTAACTGGTTCTTACACCATTTGAATGATAAAAATTGTGTCTATGTAATTCTTTTCCAGAGAATAGTGTCCATTCAATACCAAATACCAGAATATGTCCACATATCACAAGATTGCAGGCAGCTCCTCTCAAGGATCTTCGTTGCGAATCCTGCAAAGGTATTTCTGGAAGTGAATCCTGCAAAGCACCAGTCAATTTACCATGAGTTTACCATCATTGTAGTGAAATTTCCCCTCATTTTACAGAGAATAACAATTAGGGAGATTAGAAATCACCCTTGGTTCCTGAAGAACTTGCCTAGAGAGCTTACTGAAGCTGTGCAAGCAAAGTACTACAAGAAGGACAACAGCGCCCCCACCTACTCTGATCAGACTGTTGAAGAGATCATGAAAATTGTCGAGGAGGCTCGCACACCACCCAAATCATCTACTCCTGTAGCTGGTTTCGGTTGGGCTGAGGAAGAAGAGCAAGAAGATGGCAAGAAACCTGACGACGAAGAACATGATGAGGAGGATGAGGAATACGATGGCGAGGATGAGTATGACAAGCAGGTGAAGCAAGTACATGCCAGCGGCGATTTTCAATATCTGATAAAATGAAGTGACCGGCAAGGTTATAGTTTGTTTTCAGCTGATGAGATACCGTCTGTATTTTAGTTTGTGGTGTTTATTTGTAGTCTCGTGCCGTTGTGGATCATCGTTTTCTCTGATAGTGATATAACTTTGTAAATTATCGTCAAACTGGCATTCTCAATGCCTGTGTAATTGTAATGAACTGTTGAGTGATTAAGGCAGTAAGAGGAATTGTAATTTTATGGAATAAACTTCTGTCTTGGCGGAATTTCGAGGTTTTGTTATATTTTACGCAGTACTGACAAAGATAGCTGAAAATTGAGCACCTCGAGTAATCAATTGGCCGAAAATTGGGTGTCAATGTGTCTCGTGTCCATTTGCCGTGCCACGCGGTAAATTGGATGTCTTCAGCATGGCCTTTTTCCTTGTTTCTCTTAATTTCGAAACTCGGTTAACGGGAATTGTCCGCCAAAAGTGTTACTCGTTTAGCAGGATTGTCAGGACAAACAGAGCCATCTCTCCATTATAGTATTCAACCTGATTGATATATTATTTTTAAAATTCATTTGGTGTCCTCTGATAAGCTTTAATAACTCTTAAATGGAAAAATATTGTTTTTAATTTCGGGAAACAAAGTAATCTGAAGATTCACTAAAGGTTATTCATCTTTGTTTCAGGAAACAACGCAGACTGGTCACCGTCTACCAGTCTACCACCCTACGCCGTCACACAAACTCGGATCCAGGAGCGGCGCAGCCAGGTGCCTAGCAGCGGCTCGGTCTCGCTCGGCCAGAACCCTCCTCCTCCAGCTTCGACGGAAGGTGAGAGCTGAGTTCTCCTCCCCATTCCTCTAATCCTCCTTCCTGGCGACCTGGGGGTGTCGTGTCGGAGCTCTCGGAGGAGAGGGGAGGGGAGTCTCTTCTAGGTAGGGCGGCTGCCCATCCGCCTCTGATGTCGGGCGTGAAGCCCGCCGCCGCCGGCGCGGACCAGGGCGAGGAGGAGGTTGCGCCGCAGGAAGATGGCGGTGTCGGCACCGGCGGCGGCGAGGGGACCGGTGGCGGGGGGACTGCGGAAGCGCAACTGGCGGTTGTTTCCGGCGACGATGTGGCGGGGAGAAGGGAGTACGGAGACGAGGGTGAGACCGAGGGGGAGGCCGCAACGGTGCACGGCAGCAAGGAGGGCACGGAGGAGCTGCTTCGGATGGTGGTGTACAGCGAGGAGGCGGCCTACAAGCTCTACTGCGACTACGGCCACCGCATGGGGTTCAGCATCCGGAAAGGGAAGCAGTCCTACTTCACTGGCACCAAGAGGATACGGACCAAGGACTACTTCTGCTCCAAAGAGGGGCTCAAGGAAGGGGAGAAGCTTACCGATGCCAACTTCAACGATCCGCACACCAGGACCAACTGCAAGGCCATGGTGAGGTTCAGGGTGAACGACCATGGGGAATGGAAGGTTATTCGTTTGGTCTCGGATCACAACCATAACCTGGCGAGGCCTGAGGAGCGGCACCTTTTGCGGTCTGCAAGGTCACTTATAGCAGGGAGGTCGAGTTCTGCCGAGGCAATGCTGTATGCAGGGTACCAGGTGCAAGCTACCCCTCCCCAATTGCCCTCAGGAAGCACTACTGCAACCAACAATGCGGAGACTTCAAAACATGATTTGCTCCTCGGTTACAGTACTATGGCAAAGACATCAGCCGCAGGGAGTGGAGACTTGCAGAGCCTTGTTAGCCACCTGAAGAGCAGGGCGAACGAAGATGGCATGTTCTACTGGGATGTTCAGTTAGACCGAGGTGGTCGGATGACTAATTTCTTTTGGCGTGATGGACGGAGTAGGATTGACTATGACTGTTTTGGTGATGTAGTCGTGTTTGATTCGACTTATCGCTTAAACAAACAGAATGTGGTATGTGCACCTTTTGTTGGTGTGAATCACCATTGGCAGACCACTATGTATGGCTGTGCGCTCTTGGTTGATGAGTCTATGCCAACTTTTGTGTGGTTGTTCAAGTCCTTCTTGGAGTCCATGGGAAACCGGCATCCTCGATCCATTTTCACAAATCAAGATCAAGTTATGTCCAAAGCAATTGAAGAGGTTTTTCCAAATGCACGCCACCGCATTGCTCACTGGCACATCCAAAAGAATGCCGCTTCTCGTCTTGGTTCTCTTAATGGTTCAAAAGCTTTCAATAAGATATTCGTCAAATGCATGCAGGGGTGCGATTCAGAAGCGGAGTTTGAGGAAACATGGGCTGAAATGCTCCGTGAGTTTAAGTTGCAGGACAATAAGTGGCTTAAGAAACTGTATAAACTCAAGAATAAATGGTGTAGTGCTCATAACAAGTGCACCTTTGATGGAGGGGTCGAGTATGAGCCTCAGTGTGACAGCATGAGTAACATATTCAGCGGCATTTCTGATAAATTGACCTCTCTTTCAGCACTTGCTGTTGCTGTGGATAAACAGACTGAAGATTGGCGGGAAAAAGAGTTGGATGAGGACACACGGTGTTGCCAAAAGCCACCTACCTGTATTATAAAGCACAGTGATATTTTGAATCATGCAGCAAAAGTTTATACACACAGAATCTACAAGCTGTTCGAGACAGATTTTCTCGACGGATGTGGTGCCACAAAATTTAAGGAGCTTCAACGTGCTGAAGATAACACCTATCAGTATGAGATGACCATGCAAGGGCGAGGGTCAAGAGTGTGCACAGTTCATTTAAATATGAATGCTATGCAAATCACTTGCAGCTGCAGTAAATTTGAGACAATGGGTTTACTTTGCCCGCATGCTCTGAAAGCTCTCAGTATTAATAATGCATGCAAAATTCCAGAAATGTACTTACTGAAGCGGTGGACCAAGGATGCAAAGAAATGGTTTTTCAATCCGAAACAGTACGAACCATCATACCAGGAATGTATGGATGATGAAGCTGCATACTGCAAATATGTTATGCGTTATGCTTATGACCTCGTGATAAAGAGTCAAGGGCAGGAGGAATTGAGGAAATCGCTGTGGGAGACTCTTGAGAGTGGAGAGAAGGAACTTGAGAAATACCTAGGAAATGCTACCCAATATGCACCTTCTTGTGCCACTTGAAAGAAGCACCAGTTGAGCTTCTGGACTTGCTGCTGAGGAGTAAGATGCATTTCCAGGTTCTTTGAAAGATGAATGCAGAACCCTGTGCTGACTCAAACTGTACCCTTATCTAATGAAAAGAGAAGTTTTTGTAACAAAATGCTAGTTTGAGTAAGTTTTTATGCATTCAGATTTTCTTCATCGGTTGTTCTTACAAGTCCCTGCAATTTATTTGATATTCCTAATCCGATGAAGCAATGATGTCCCCTAGACTGTTATTATGAATGTGCTAGATTTGTTTAGGTAGTATTGGTGTCAGTGGATTGCACTGAACTGACACAGTCAGTTTAGATCCTTCAACAATTTGCCTCTGAGACAAGTCTAGGACGAGTATGAGTATTGGTTGGTTTAGCTCAGACATGTAAATTATCAAAGGCACATTGGATTATCTCAACAATGTAAGGAAGTAAATAGGAGAATCACTGTTGACTGTTCCTTTTTGATGAAAGCAGCAAGTTATCGCTGTTATTTCACAGTGAAGTAGCTCAAAAATGGACCCTGTAAGTCTATAATGTAATGGAATAAGAACTCCAGTAGCTGTTGAAATGTTTAAATGACATTTTTTTAGCCAATAGATATTACTGATAGGGCAAGCACCAAGTGTCAATTTAGTACTGAAAATCCATGATTACTGCTAGGAAGGGATTCTGCTGTGAGATGTTCATGCTTAAGAATTTGGAAGTCATAGAGATATAAATGGATTTTATTTCATCAATGTATTAATGTATAGAAAATTGAGTATCCGGCATTCGCATATTTTATTTTCATTTTCTGTCATGAAGGTTATTTACGTTTCCACCTCGAATTCAACTTGTTAGTTTTCTTTTAATCCTATCTGGAATATTGTTCACAAAACACATGGCAGATTGGATTGAGGGTGTGTTGGCTGTTGATAGTAAGGGGAACGGTAGTTGGAGGGTACTGGGTGGAGGTGGACTTTTTGCCCCAATCCTTTGATTGCTTTACAGAGCAAGTTGAGGGAGGAAAATAAATGGGGGGCTCTATTTCATCGTTTGTTTCCTGGGTTATTAGTGAGGAGTTGGGTCATAAGTTATGATGAACAGTGGAGATGCAATCTTCTTCTACTAAGTCATCCAACTACCACCCACCTACCACCCCTCCCCCTGGCAATTGATTGGAGGAGTTCATCCAAGAACTTGAATCTCCCATCTCACTAAAACTTTCTTTCCCACAAACAAAAGACTTGTAGTCTACTCAACTCCCATTCCCTCTTATGTATTACCTCCAACCAAACTAAAGCTGAGGTAAATCGAGTTCGAAGCTTCCAGGAGTTAGGCTACAGTCATTTATGTGAAGATAAAAGCTCATGTCCTTGTCTCTGCACCTCCAAATATACAAACATAGATAGGCCTAAAGGAAGGAAAGATTCTAAAATTAACTAAGAGAGTTGCATGCTCCTCTTTCCACCATACATACATGCTTTGTTGCTGATGTCTCTGTTCCATCAATGTATATTCAACAAATGAACCTCAGCTCAAACATCCTGTGTCACTCCTACAGCGACACCACTATGCCTGCTCTCATGATGGTGATTAATGGCATTGTTCTCACCTTCGGCCCAGATAGCATAGGCCTCCTCACCATGTACTGCGTCATCCCCAATGAGTAGTTGTTCGTCAGAAATCCGGAGGGGTAGTACTAGGCCAATAAGGATACAGATCATAGATGTTACAACGATGTTCCATGCAATGACGAAGAGTGCACCAGCAACCTGCTTCCCAAACTGTGATCCACCATCACCACCGTAAAATGCACCTCTGGAGTCTGGGATGGAGAGGAAGAGGCTGCAAAGGATGGGCTGGGCAAATAGTCCGGTGGTGGTGCCACCAAGGAACCCAGCCACGGCATGGGTGTGGAAGACACCAAGGGTATCATCAATCCTTTGCATGAAGGACCATTTCTTGTGCAGAACCATCATTGTGTACCAGGGAATGCTACCAGAGAGAATTCCCATCACAATAGCTGCCCAACCCTGCACCAGGCCTGTTGAAGAAAAACAAAACTCTAGTCAATATTTGTTAGTTAACCAGTTAGAATGGAGACTGGCCACTTGCACCATGAAGTATCTTGATGCCCCTTTATTAGTTTCTTATCCTTGTTTTGTCCAACTCCAAACTAGAGAGGAACACATAATTCAAGATATTCATTTTTCTTTTTCTTCTTTGTTCCTGCATTTGCATATGCGCATGTTTCCAGGAGGTGGTGGTGGGTCTTTTGTAGGCTGTCAAAATTTATATTGTCTATATAACGATGCATTTTAAACAAAGTTGAATAAATAGTAAAGGGCATCGTTCTTCTAATATATGAAAACCAATCAGTAAGGTTGCCAGCTATTGTAATAAAAAATAACTTGGAAATACTTTCCATTGCCAGAGTCAATTTAATCAGCCGGATTGATATTTTTTTCAGATTCTTGGTAAGAAAGTGACACATAAAGTTTCCTGGCCAATTGAGAGGCAAAGCAAAGCTGGTCAAAACTAGGACAAGTTTGGGGTTTCTTTCACTGGGTTTGACAAACGACAGTTGGCAGATGCCATCAGTCCTTCTAGGTTGATGGAATCTGAGTGCCTGAAACAAGTGAAGGGCCACCACCTTTATAAATCCAGGTCAACTAGTTTTCTCTGCTAGTAGCTTAGCAGCAATAATGTTGCCCCCAGAAAAGACAAGATTTTAATTAGATACTTGTGATCCCAATCAAATCATCACAAGTTTTGGCATGGCTGTGGATCAAGTTTTGGCAGCTACAAACTATAATACCATGTCCTGGCTGCATTCATATTTGAATGTAGGATGCAGATTCGATCTAAAATCCCGGAATAGAGAATATGCAGATACTTGATTCTCTGTTGACTTTGTCAGATACAGACCTACAGCTGAAGGTAGTTTCACTTGTTTTCTTTAGTTTACTTTACTCGACACTACTATCGGGCTAAAGTATTAATGCAAGTTACAATATTTTATGTGTTAGATCATTGGTTGAACTAGTCCATCTGCTAATGGAAGAAGGAAAGGTTCCTCACCTGCACCAGGGGTGATGCATACAAGGCCGGTGATCATGCCCTGCACAGCACCAATTACCGACGGCTTCCCAAAGAAGAAGACATCGAGGAGTGTCCACATGAGCAGGCTGGTGGATGCACAGATATGTGTATTCAGCACGGCCATGGATGAGTCTATATTGGCGGAGTACGGGTCACCACCGTTGAAGCCTGTCCATCCAAGCCACAGCAGCCCTGCTCCTGCTAGCACCAGCAGTATGTTGTTTGGAGGGAATCGCTCCCTGTCTGAAGCCGACCTTGGTCCTACCTGCGTGCAAAGATATGTCAGACCATTATAGATACCAAAGTGGAAACTGATCAATCCAATCAGGGATGTTTCGTGCACCCAGTAGGCAGCAGTTAGGCCAGCAATGCCAGAAGAGAGGTGGATGACATAGCCGCCGGAGTAGTCTATGACACCCCACTGGAAGAGGAAGCCACCACCCCAAAGCGAGAATGCACAGATCGTGTAGGAGAAGGTGATCCAGAGCGGCACAAAGGCCATCCAGGCCTTGATATTCATGCGCCCGAGCAATGATCCGGCCAGGATGATGATGGTGATGCTGGCAAACATGCACTGGAAGTACACCATGGTTGCCGCTGGGTAGAATGGCTGTTGCATGTCCGCCTCAAGTGAGCCATTGTGATAGCGCACGGTGGTGGCAGTGAGCTCTGACCGTGCCACCAGGAAGCTCTGCCCAAGTGCTGGCCAGGCCTTGCCCCAGAAGGGCAGGAGCCGATCTCCAAAGGACATGTTGTAGGCCCATATGACCCAGCAGATCCAGACAGCAGCAAAGGCGTACAGCGCCATGAACGCTGAGTTGATTGCCCATTTCTTCTTGACGATGCTGCCATACAGGATCACCAGCCCTGGCATGCTCTGCAGGCCGACAAGGGTCGCAGATGTCATCTGCCATGCGTTGTCACCCTTGTTGAGCCAGCTTGGGGATGAAGATGAGTTCTGGTATGCAATCGGTATTGATCCGGCCATGGTTTGTGCTGGAAGATTGATAGGCAGAATATGGGGAGGAGGGATGAATTGGCACGGAACTCACTTGCAAAGCTTCTACAAGGGTTTGCCTCTTACTCTCTCTGCCAGTGGTGTGTTTATGACTAACAATATATATGCCTCCCTGACTAGAAATAAGGGGCAGCGGCTGGTTACTTTCCTATTAGCACTGACAAGATTATACTGGCTGAATTTAGTTTTGTTGATATTGCTTCACCCGATATTGTGGCCGTTGATCTTTTTTTTTTGGGGGGTCCTGTTATGACTTCATTTGATTTGATTAATCCTGGGAATCATAATAGCACAATATTCTCTTGAGTTATGACCTGGGATGGCAACTAGGCACGTCACTTGAGAGGAAAAGAACTTTGTCCACTTGTTATTCTACGGAAGAAAGCGGAACACAGAAAAGAACTTCGGTTTTGTTGACCTGGACTCGTGGCTAGCTGCAGACTTGTATGTCCCCTCGAGCATGACTGACAGCAGCAGCATGTTTTTTCGTCTACAATATTTCTAGAACGCGTTGCACCTCCATTCTAGAACTGAATCGAGTTAAAGACATCGTACATATGCAACCAAATTTGCAAAATATTCCGAGACGTCCGGAGCTACTTTTATTGCTTGGTTGATGCCTGGTGTTTTTCTTGTCATCTTTTTAGTATCAAAATGACATGTAGTACTATATAATGAAGCTAATGTACATAAGAAACTAAGATTTTCTAGTTTATTCTTCTATGTAATGATGTCTTCACGTCATTACATAGAATTAAAAAAAAATGATGTCTTCACGTCTGTCTTCTGACCATGATTGGAATCAGAAATTCCAACGTCCAACCAGTGCACCTACCATTGGTCCTATCTACTCCTAAGTGTATAATAGGCTTGGTTTTTGCAGTTCTAGTTGTGTCACATGGCACTCATTAGTACACGACCAATCAACAGGGATAGAAATTTCTCTCCTTTTTTTTATACTTGAAGCCAACTGTGAATAACTACAGCCTACGGCGACTGATTGGTGACGGCTCGTTCAGGGTCAATAGAGACTTGGAGAGTCGCATTCAACTATATAAAACTTGGGAAGTGCCGTGAATGCAAAAACTGAAAGATACATCGGACAGAGATGCTGGGCAGGATTCTTTCTGAGTCTTCGGCGGTGAGTTAATTGTGAGGTGACCCATTTGTATGGCGAGAAGCCGAGAATACAAACGTAGTTGTCAGCCACCCAGCTGGCGTGCATCTGATATTTTCCAAGTACGGCTCCTCTCCGTTTTGTCGGGTTCGATCTGATCACGTCTAAGAGCTAATAAGATGAGATTTTTCTTTCTTCTAACTGATGGAGATTGTGCTGATCTTCGTTAATTAAACTTATGCTGTCAGCTAGTTTGAAGGCGTCGGATCTTGTGGCTTCCACAAAGTTTGGTGATTGAAGATGATATGGTTTCGATTCGATTCTTTCAGCGGCATCAGTCAAAAGAAGTGATATATTGCATATAAGTAAAAGTTATAGATGTTTGTTTGTGTTTTATTCGTCTATCAGTAGTCTTTGTTTCTTCATACAATATTTATTTTAATAGTGTCTCATTATTCACAAAAATTGATTTACAAAATAATTACTACTTATCATAGCATTATTATACAAAAAAAATTATCTAAAAAAACTACTTATCATATGGCCTTCAATTTTTTTAAAAAAAAAGCTCTTTTTTTAGAAGAGAAGATGGAAAGGCTCAAGTATTCCATTTTGCTACAAGGCCCAAGTCAAATGAGGCGTGTCCTCGGCGCGACACCCGAATTCTGGCCCGGCAGACGCAAAATTTGGCCGGTTAGAGAAAAAAGGGCCCAAATCATGACCGTTTCCAGTCGAATTGCCTCCACACGGAAGTCCGCTGTCTGCTCATCAAAGTTATAAAACGAAAGGAAAAAAAAAACCCGGCTGAACCAAACCCCTCTCGGCGGCTAGAACCCTAGCAATCTCTCCCGCCGCCGGCGAGCCCATGGCCATGGAGCAACTGCGTTGGCGCCCCACGGTTAACGAGCGCGACTTCATCGAGCAGGCCCTCCAGTCGGATCTCCGCGTCGACGGCCGCCGCTCCTTCGACTTCCGCCGCCTCGACATCAGCTTTGGCAGGTACATCCACCTCACCCCCCTTCGCCGTCCACCGGTCCCTTCCCGCGCGCCATTATCTCCTTACCTTCATTAATGGGAGGTTTTGATCTCGTCGCCGCCAAACGTTGCTTTGCTTTGCTCCGGCGCATGGCAATTTTGGGTGTTTACTTATCTTAATGGGTTTTGGTTATTGATGTTGTTACTGTTTCAGGGAGGACGGCTCGTCGGAAGTGCAGCTTGGCGAGACGCGCGTGATGGGATACGTGACGGCACAGCTAGTGCAGCCGTACAGGGACAGGCCTAACGAGGGGACACTGGCTATATTCACCGAGTTCTCACCCATGGCCGATCCTGCCTTTGAACCCGGGCGGCCCGGAGAATCAGCAATTGAGCTTGGTCGAGTCATTGACCGGGGCCTTAGGTATCCTGGTTCTTCTTTGTTAGTTTCTTCAAGGAATTTCAAGTTTCAAAAGTGTGGCGTGTGATGAGGATTATTTGTGCTTTTCAGGGAGAGCCGAGCTGTGGACATGGAGTCGCTGTGTGTTGTCGCGGGAAAGTATGTCTGGTCAGTGCGTGTCGACCTTCACATCTTGGATAACGGAGGGTATGGGTTATCTATTGTGCACTGATGTAAGTACGTGTGGACACTTATGGTTACAGTTCTAAACTAATCCATTTCCATTCTTTGCCCTCAGGAATCTCATTGATGCAGCTAACATTGCTGCATTGGCAGCCTTGTCTACTTTCCGGAGGCCTGAATGCACAGTTGGTGGGGAAGATGGCCAGCAGGTCACAGTGCATGAACCTGAGGTAGGCATAAACTTGCAATGTATTGTATATTGTATTGCACTCATGCTAATATATTCCACAAAGTTCAATCTCTCTTATAGAGCATTAAAATTTGCTAGTATATCATTATTATGAGAACATGGAAAGTAGATAATTTGTATCTCTCACATAGAGTCAGTGTTGATGACATCAAACTGAATGTCTCTTATGTTATTTTTCTTTTTATGAATTTCACAGGTTAGGGATCCACTCCCTCTAACAATACATCATCTGCCCATAGCTGTAACCTTTGCATATTTTGGCGAAGGTAACATCGTGGTATGTACCAATATTTCAAAGATGGAACTGAATTTGCCTAATATATGATCGTCATATTTTGTCAGTAGCGTTTCTCAGTTTAATCGACTCAATTTTCTTGTGTAGATTGTTGATCCAACGTACAAGGAAGAAGCAGTAATGGGAGGGAGGATGACTGCTACGGTTAACTCAAACGGTGATGTTTGTGCCATCCAGAAAGCTGGTGGAGAGGGTGTCATGTCAAGTGTTATCATGCAATGTTTAAGAATTGCTTCAGTTAAGGCTGTTGATGTGACAAGCAAAATAAAGACCGCTGTAAGTCAGAGGTGTTAATTTTATGATCACCTGCATGCGTGCTTATGCATTGCTATAGATATCAGATAATTAACTTCTGAACTGTAAAAATCGGAAAATGTAAATGTCTTGATTGCATTATGATGATATATTTTGCAGCGTACCTTCCATGAAGAAATATGTTCCAATTAAGAGTGTTTGCATTGCACACTTAGCTGAAAGTGCTTACTAATGCTTTGCCAGCCTAAGCAGAATGCACTGCATGCCCAGCAGCCATTTTACCCCATATGTCATGCAGATTTAGTCAACTGAAGCAATGACTGGAAATTATAATGCGCCAGGAGATTATATAAGTTTTAGATTTTAACTGGAACCACTACTCCATTATCTGCTGTATTCTTCAATCATTGCACCAGTAGATTATATGATCTTTAGATTACAACATCTGAAACTGCTGGTCATAATTCTTCGATAATCTAATGGCTGTATTGTTTTTGTTCAGGTAGAAAAATACGCCACTGAGAAAGCTTTAAAGAAAGTAAAGCGCCTGCCAGCCTCAGTGTCTAAGAAGATTAATGTTTCTGATGTAACGATGGATGATGAAGGTAACCTTGAATCAGAAGGGCAAAGTGTGAAGACACTCGGTGATGTTCAGCAGATAAGCAAAGGTGATGAGGATCATCAAAATATAAAAAGGGATTCTCCCTTGACTGCTAAACACAAACAAACATCGACATTCATTGGTGGCCCATCAAATTGGTAGTTATTGGTCTGATGTATTTGTTTCCTATATCTTACTACCTCCGTTTTCTATATATGAGCATTGTTTAGTTCAAATTTTGAACTAATCATTATCATATAAAAAAACCGAGGGAATAGCATAAAATATTTGCTTGACACAAGTTTTGCCAACCTGTCCTGATTTTTGCAATGTAGGGATCCCTACTATAAAGGAGTTTCATTAAGCTCCCTCAGAATTTCTCAATTGCCTGGTACTGTTAATTTTTTTTTACATGTTATTCATTTTTTCCCTAGTTAGTATGCAGTGCATGGAAAATACAATTCTGGTGCTTGTCAACTCAGTAGCATCTCTTATTGGTTGGCATCATAGTGCGCACTAAACATGAAATTGTCGTCCTTATGAAATGTCTGAAACAAATGACTCCCCTTTTAAGTAATGTTTTGATTATTGTTTCTTTTAGCTTTTCTCAGTTCATTTTTGAAATGTTAGTACCACAGACTCATGTTTATTTATCACTGAGTGAAAATTTGTGTCCCTCTGTTATCAACATGCCCAGATTTCTTGCCTCCTGCCCACATCCGCATGGACAGGCACAAGAACTGGAATAGTGACAGAACATGATCGAAAACTTACAGAAGACATCTTTCTGCTTATGCCATTTTTTGATTGAACATTGTTAAAGAACTGCAAAACCAGATCGTGTAACATTGTTCTGTTGAGACAATGTAGATCTACTGTTGCAAACAGTTTTTACCACCAGCAGAAAATCATGAAGCTGTTTGAAATCTTCCATGTCGCAACCTTTTTTCAATCTTAACTGTGGTGTATCATTCTCTCACAGGAGTTAAGACATACAGTTGCCCTTACGATATTTTTTTTTTATTGTGCAGACCCATCAATTGTGGCTGAGGTGAACGACCATGAGGATGCCAAACCAATGATTACCGAATCTAACGTGGAGGGGAAAACCACATCAAGCTCTGGTGCTGCTGAACAGTCTGACGAGGCCCAGGAAATAAGATCACCAAAGAGTCTAAAAGATGCCGTCAAACCAAAACATAGAAGAAGGAAGAAAAAAGGTGACAGGAGCTAGCTTAACTGCAAGTCTGTAACTTCTAAGACTGTCAGGTAAGTTATTTATCTGTGTTCTTCTGTGTTTGCCTCTTAACATCCTTGTTAATTAAGCATAACTATACTGTTTATTTGCCAATGCCGAATAGCCTGATGGCTATACCCTTGCTATAGTTTGAGCTATTTTCTGATAGTTGAAGGAACCCTGAATCTCACTTGGATTTTTTTTTTCCTTGTCAGAGCTACAAATTCTCTGTACGCCTACAGGTAATCGACAACATGTCAGATGTTCATGATTGAGGGATCTTCTTATATAGGGCCCTCGAGGGTGGTGTAAACACTATACATTGGTTTATTCTGTGTTTTGAAGGATGAGAGGAAGTAGAAGCGGCCAAATTAGAGATTTTGTATAATCTGTAGAACAGTATTGTAGAAATGGCTTCAGTAAGTTTTCGACCATGTTCTGCCACTAGTCCAGTTCTTGTGCCTGTCCATCCGGATGTGGGCAAATGGGCAGTGTACTCTATACTGTAGAACGTTGATTGGGCTGTAGATTCAACAATGTTTGTCAATGACCCTGGTCTTGATTATAAGATTTGTTGAATGTTGAGACCTGTTTTAACGGAACATGTCAACTGAGCTATTAGGATGGAAAACTTTTCCGCTCCATTGTCGGCCTGAATGAAGTTTGATTTAAGCACGGTCTGAATTTATCTCAAACGTGGCCTGATGTGGTTGGGTTGCCGATCCGCTTTCTCCTGGTTATAGCTGCGCTCCAGCTTACACGCATGAAGGCAATCAGGCGGTTTCCACCACTCCACTGCGATAAGTATATGAATTGAGACAACGATAGGTTGAGCAAATTGCCGGATGAAATGCTGTTACTACATCTCTGGCAAGATAAGCACGCTGACGCATTCATACGTCTTCGTAAGGGCCAACTTCTTGAGTTCTTGTCTGCTTCGATATTTTTCGGATGGAGGAAGCAACGTTAGCCTAGCCGTCACATTGCGGCCGCCGTCGGCGACTGCCTCGCGTGGCCGGTGTTGGGGGCGATGGCACCACGCGTGGCCGGTCTGGTTCCATTTCGGATGGTTGAGTGGGTTGAGGTGTCGGTGCTCCTTGCGAGGATGGGATTGCCTTTTTGTCTCGGTCTCTAGATTCTAGAAGAAGAGGAAAGCAACAAGCCAGGTACCAAAATTAGCGCGAACGCGGAGCGAGCGGCGCGCGCGCGGGGGGCGCTCGCATTTCGCGCCAAGCGAGTTTCCGATCCAATCTGATGGGCGCGTCCTGCTTCTCCCGCCTCCTCTGCTCCTGCTGCAGCGCTTCCTCCTTCCCCGATCCCCCCTACCCGCACCACATGGACCCTCCTCCTCCTCCTCCCCCGCCGCCGCCGCCGCAGGTGCATGGGGAGGTGCCGTACCTCGACGCGGACTGCACTCTCCGCGCGCTCGCCGGCCGCGCCGAGGGCTTCGGCCGACACGCCATCGGTGGCCTCCACGGCGCCGTCTACCACGTCACATCCCTCCAAGGTGAAACTTCCTCTATCCCCCCCTTCTCCTTCCTCTTGGGAGCATGGTTCAGGTCGATGAGTCGAGTATAGATCTAGGTAACGAATTCTTCTCCAGTCTAAAATGTTGGGATTTCCCTGATTAACCAGACGACGGCCCCGGCAGCCTCCGCGAGGCCTGCCGCCAGGCGGAGCCCCTCTGGATCGTCTTCGAGGTCTCCGGCACCATCCACCTGTCCTCCTACCTCCGCGTCTCCTCCCACAAGACCATCGACGGCCGCGGCCACCGCGTCGTGCTCACCGGTAAGGGCCTCCAGCTCAAGGACTGCCACCACGTCATCGTCTGCAACCTCCTCTTCGACGGCGGCCGCGGCCACGACGTCGACGCCATCCAAATCAAGCCCAACTCCACCAACATCTGGATCGACCGCTGCACGCTCGCCGACTACGACGACGGGCTCATCGACATCACGCGCCAGAGCACGGACATCACCGTCTCAAGGTGCTTCTTTTTTATCTTTAATTTGTTATCACTGAAGCGAATGGATTGGATGATGATTTGCAACTTATGAAACCAAATGAATCCACTGACTGCAGATGCCACTTCATGCGGCACGACAAGACGATGCTCATCGGCGCCGACCCCACGCACGTCGGCGACCGCTGCATCAGGGTCACCATCCACCACTGCTTCTTCGACGGCACGCGGCAGAGGCACCCGCGCCTGCGCTTCGGCAAGGTCCACCTCTACAATAACTACACCAGGGACTGGGGGATCTATGCCGTCTGCGCTAGCGTCGAGGCCCAGATCGTGTCTCAGTGCAACATCTACGAGACTGGCCCGAGCAGGAAGACGACCGTGTTCAAGTACATGCCGGAGAAGGCAGCCGATCGCGACGACGCGGTGGCCGGATGGGTCAGGTCGGAAGGGGACGCATTCCTCAATGGTGCCCTGCCCTGCTTGATCAACGGCCCAGGAGTCGAGAGCGTCTTCAGGCCGCAGGACTATTACCAGCGGTGGACCATGGAGCCGGCCTCGCCGGTGCTCAAGGAGCTCCTGCAGCTCTGTGCCGGATGGCAGCCAGTGCCTAGGCCCCCCGACATTAGCACAGCTAGTTCTTGATGATGTGTTCCATTCCAATAGATATATGGATTATGGCTTCCTTCTCTTCTTTATTTATCGTATCAAGCAATAACAATGGAGAAAAAAAAGGTTTCATTTGTGGCACAAGATGGCACGGCCTTTACCATGCCTAATGCCCTATGAATACCTCTTTTGTAGGCTGTTAACTTGAATTATGAGTCTACTCACAGTATAGTCTTAGGCATTTAGTAAATAAAAAACAGGGTTATGAAAACAGAATGGCTAGAAGTAGGATAGAAAAGTTGTACCTAGGAAATGATCAGTCAGTCATGTTGATATGATTGTTAAGCTGTGAAAAGGGTGTCAAGCTATAGTTGTGAATCAGCTTTTACGATTTCTGTTCTTCTGTTCAGTTTAATGATATATGGACCTTCCACAACTCTGAATGCAACTTTTGCATTTTGTACCACAAATTTTCTGATGAGAACAAATTTTCCTTCTTCAGACGTGGTTTCAAATTAGCAGCAGCGTCTGATGGCATTTCGACATACGTAGATGTCGACTGCAAATGAAGATAAAGATAGGTTATCCTTAAAGCTTAGCACTGTATTTAATCATAATGTCATTTTGGCATGTAGTCTCTGCAAAAAATAATGTAAATATACTTTTAGCATGCAGGGCATCAGGGATCAAATGAAAACAAAATCGTATTTATTTTATGTTAACAGCAATACTTTTTCCCAATGAAAGGTTATAACGTGAGTTACCTTTTCACTATTATGATTAAATCCAAATGCTTAAACAGGCATTTCACGCTTTTTCCTCAACATTCTCATATTCTTGAGAATTGAGATCATGATATGTATTGCACGAGACTGAATTCCTTAAATGGAGTTATGAGAGTAGTTTATATTCCATCTGCAATGAAAAGTGTTTGGAGCTGTACAACTGAATATATGCCAAATTGTCCATGTTAGCAATGCAGAAGACGTATTTGAGCTTTTTTTTTTTTTTTGGATCCTGAAGATCCACATGAAACCACTGAGCAGCCAAACATATGGTGCTACGCTGCTGCTTATAATGAGTGTTACAGTGACATTTTGGGGTCCTTATAATCAGCAAAAAGGCCCTTTTTAGGTTGGAGCTTTGGTTCAGTAGGTTAGCAGGCCAAATTCTTAATGATGAAAGCGTGCTAGACGATTAGGTGAATGATCCTCCTCTAAAAAGAATATAACCTGATCCAACAGATGAAAACATAATTGCAATACAAAGCTGATTATTACGCCCGGTAAAAATTCTCTAGAGAAGGGAAAACTCAAGTAAAAGTTTTCGTGAAGGTGTTTTCTGTAGGGTCTACAATCGGTTGCTAACCATTCTTGGATTGTTTTACCATCTGTGGATAGATTCTATGCTCAAGTCAAAATTTAAATTGATGGCTGGCCATCCTGCAGTAGTTTTTGGGCCGTACTGTTTCGTCTGATCTGTACTGTCTCCTGGTGGAGAGTAAACTAGTATAGTAACTAGTTTGGATGCATGAACGCATCATGTGTTCTCCACCGCCAAGACTGAAGAATGAGTCAGGCTAAACTTGTTTCGCATGCGCATTGCAACGCGATCAGTATGTCACTCTGGATTCATACGCGTACGGTCGCTGGTCGCTGGCTCCTAAATATATGCTCGTAACTTTGTACTAATAACTTTGTAAGGCTCATGCGTCAGGCCTATGCTCGGGGTCGACTCTCATCTTCCATTTGCGATCAGTTCATTTGTATAGCCAGGCTATGCTGCCAATGGCGGAGCTGGACGAGAAAATCAGGGGGGCCGATCGACGTCCAACGTTGCGCTAATCTGTCGCCGTCGAGCTCCCCCGCCGTGCTAATCTGTTGTCGTCGAGCTCCCCCGCCGCAATATTGGCCCAACCGCCATCTCGCCGCTTGCGAGGCCACGCCCCGCAGCCTCTGCGTTCGTTGCCTCTCCCGCTTTCCCCGAACCCCAGTTCTAGTCCGCGGCCATGGAAACCCCTAATCTCTGAATTCTATCCTCATCGCAGAACCATGTATACAAACAATTAAGAATTACATATTTGATTTTAGGCAAACTGAAACAAGAATTGGGGATAAGAATAGTTAAGAGTCTATGGCACTGCTTAAATTTGTATCAATTGTTCCAAATAAATCGATATTTGAGAATGAGCAAATTGATGGATTTGGTAGCGGCGCGTTACCGGGTAGCAGTAGAATTGGAGACAAATAGAAGAATAGCATCGATCAGGAGACAATCAGTTGAAGTCATGTTGTCATTGCACTGAAACGATAGCTTCCTCGCCAAAAAAGAAAAAAGAAAAAAAAAGAAACGATAGGAGCTAGCAGGCCCAATCACCATTACTTTCGGCCCTTCTTGCATGTTAGTTTTAGTGGCCCATTCCCCATTGGCCCAACACCCCATTCTTCTTCTTCCTTTGGACAGGGAGCTTTTCTTGGCAGCCATGGCCATGGCGGACTGCACAGCAGGCGCCGGAGCTCTAGGGGAGGAGGGGGCAGGGGGTACTTGGCACCAAGATTAGGTAGGGCGGCTGCCTCACCTTGCTCCTATTGGAAGATCCTCCTCTGCGCCTTCGATTGCTTCCAGGCCTGGGCTCGAACATGGTTCTGTGAGGAGTACATCCTCCGAGAAATTTCCGAAGTTGGGGGGAGGGGGGGCGGCCCCCCTCAGCTCCGGCATTGTATGCTGCTTGCCTTCCTGCAAAGATTTTACAAAGTATTCTTCATTTTTATTACTCGAGTTTTGAGATGTTGGAGGAAATCAATATAACATCCGTCCGAAGTTAAGGATGCTCTGAAGCAGATTTGAAGCTGCCATCTGAAAAGCAATGAACACAAGCTTTCCAAGGCGAAAAGATCCCTAACCGTCTCGTTCTCTAGTGAGTGTCATATGAGCTCTCTAGCATGGCAAAGAATGCGAGCTGGCTGAAAAAAAACCTCATTATCGAGCATAATCTTTTCTTACTCCCTCTGTTCCAATATGTAAGGGATTGAGGGATTCAAACTGCCAAATTGCAGCCAAACGAAAAGACGAAATTGTCCCTCATAAATTTCGGTTCATGCCAATGAATTGTGGCGGGCCCCTCCATGTCGCGCATCGCACATCCTCCGCCAAACAGCGCTCCCGCTGGCCTCCAAGCTTCCTCGCCGCCATGCCGCCGGCCTCCCCGCTCCGGCCCGCCACGCCGCCGGCCTCCTCCGCACGCACATGGCCAGCTCCCCGCCGCTCCCTGCAGCTGCCTTTGGCCTCCATGGCACCCGGCTCCTCGTCCATGTCAACCCGCTCCCCCATGGAGCACGGCGCTCGGAGGATGGCTCGATTTGGTTGCGGCGTGGGAGTTGATAGGATGAGGAAGGGAGCGGGTCGCCTCCGACGTCCCTTTCCTCCTCCGGCGCCTCCCGCTCGCCCTCCTCCCCGAGCACCAAACGTCGTCGTATCTGTGGTAGGGGCGGCTTGAGCAGCCGCGGCTCGCCGCCGTCATGTGATTGCGAAGGAGGGCAGGGTGGCCAAGGGGCAACGGGATCCAGGCGCGGTGGAGCTTGGGCAAGCTCGGCGCCGGATCCTTCGATGGAGGCGCGGCCGCGAGATGGGAGGGACCTCGACGGCGTATCGCCGGACGAAGCCGTGGCGGCGACATGGGAGGGGAATTGCAGCTGGGGTTGCTTGGGTGCGGCAGCGAGATGGAGGTGCAGCAGATCTCGGAGCTGCTGCTGGGCGGGTCGGCACGGCAGATCTCGAGCTGCGACAGCGGCGGCGAGCTGCGTCCGGCGCGGTAGGGGCGAGTTGCGATGACAGTGAGCTGCGCCCGGCACGGTGGGGGGCGAGCGAGTGGCGACGGCGCCGTGGAGGCGTGATGCAAGGGAGCGCCGGATAAGGTTTGGTGGAGGGGATGGGAGGGGAGAGAAAAGAATCCGCGCGTGGGTCCCACCCCCAATCCCTTACATTTTGGGACAAGCCCAAACTCCCCCAATCCCTTACATTTTGGGACAGAAGGAGTATTACGTTATTGTAAACACAAAGATAGAAAATAAAGGCCTCACTTTACGTGCGAAGCAGCGTTCTATTAATGTTGTGTTGCTATGATCTGCACAGCAAATATTCTGCCAATCCAGCTCGGTTCCAGTCTGGTTTTGACCTAATGCGTTCAAGCGCATCGTTGAGCAGGTTCATGTAGAAACCTGAAGTAGCATCGGCCCCAGCTGAACGATTTGGTGTCAGCACCACGGTCTAAACGGATAGTCAAAAACAGATCCTCTGCAGAGTGCTCAGCCTAAGCTAAGGGCTCATTTGCAACGCAGGAATTTCACAAGAATGGCACAGGAATTTCACACGAAACAGTTCAATTTCACAGGAAAAACGCAGGAAAGAAAATTTTTTCCATCAATCCTAACGAGCTTTAAGTCAAAATTATGTTGGTGCCGGACCATCTATGCAGCATTCCCTTTCTGGCCCTACTGTGTCTTGTAGTCAGGTTAACGAGTATAGCATGCACGCTTGAATGCATAATCAGTTCTCCAACGCGATCGAGGACTGAAGACTGGAAAGAATTGACGCTGTCTTTGGCATGCGTGTAGCAATGCAACTAGCATTTCCTCCCGTACTGTACTTGTAAAGTTCAGGTAGCTCCCTCCTACATATACTTGCAAATTTGACTCAAATCTCAAGCCTCCGCCGGACTCTTCTCTTCCAATTGCATCCAGTCCACCTGTTTGCCTTGCCATGCTGCGTGCCACCTCTCTGAGATTTCATCTACATTCTTTGAGGATATTTCTTCAATTGTGAGACATTGGAGGAAACCAAAGTATTGTATGCAAGAACAGTAATGAGTCTGCACCAATTTGAAAGAATTCAGCCATGTTGTAGGTGTACTGGCAAAACAAACTTATCATCTCATTTGTGGTGTTCAGGAAACCTATTGTTTTTTTGACGGAATAATCAGGACACCTGTTGTGAATCTAACTTTCTTCAAGCATCTTCATTCTTCAAGCGATTGGAGTACATCAACTCAAAATGTAGTCCAAAATAAAATAGCACCCCGTTATAAAATCTCAGAGGATTGTTACGACGAGTACATCAACTCGTCGTAACAATCCTCTGAGATTCCTACTACACTGATTTAAGTTCCAGGCAGATTTGCGTAGCTTCCAGGTCCCTGGCAGAGAAGAACATTCAGAGCAGAGAGCACAGGCGAGCTTGAGAATTCATCCTGCCTTTGAATAACTCACGAGTCACAAAGTAACAGCCCGGCCGAGCTCCGCAGCTGGTGCGGCCGCGCCTGATCTTCTTCAAGTTGAATCCATCATCTGAATGCACTGGAGCCGTGGAGTGGTGAACAACCCTGAACCGAAATTTCGCTTCAGATTTAGTCCCACCACGTCGTCGCGCTCAAGCAGGCGAGAGGAGGTCGGCCATGGCCATGGTGGTTGGTGACGATAGCAGCATGGCACCCGCAGGGCCGCAGCTTCTCCTTTGCCTTCTTCACCATGGTGGCGCGTCGCGGACGCGGCGAGGGCGGATCCAGCCCGAGGCGGTTGTCCGGCCGGCTGTCGCGCCGTGCCGGTGGAAGCGGCGCCGGCGCCCCTGCTCGGTGCGCGCAGTTGACGACGGCTGTTTTCGGTCGTGCGGCTTGTACGGCGCTCGAGGGGTCGGCGGCGCTCGCCGGTGGTGGCTAGCGCGGCCGGCCTCCACGGACGACGGACGGCTCATGTCTATTTTGCAGAATGACCCCTCGATTTTGGATCGAGTAGGTTAAAATAACACACCTGATTTGGATCGCGGTTAATAATCACGATTCATTATTTTATAAAAACACCCTAGTCTGGATCGTGGTTAATAATCGCGATCTAATACTATGCAGAAAGACCCCTATATTAATAGATAAGCCCTTCTCCTCTTCTCGACTATCCGCCGGCGCAGCTTACGTCCAGTGCAGTAGCGCAAGGTCAAACCCGTCCGCCACTCCAGCCTCCTCAAACCCTAGCAACCTTTCACTCTTCAGGTCCAAGGAGAGAAGAATCACCTGCTAGGCCTGGGAGGCTCTTACTGCTCACCGGCCAGCACCGGTCATGCAGCAAAAGGCTGGGAGTCCTTGCATCTGACGGCCTTTGCCGGCGTACTCGATTTGGAAAACGCGGCACCGACAGGTGGTACCCTGTCCCAATGCTGCTCGTTTCTGGAGCTCCCACGGGCCTCGCCGGCTAGCTAATCCAGACGAAGAAGAGGACGCGGTACGGGCGGGCACAGAAGCGGTGGCCAGTGGCGACTCTGTCCTCCCTCCGATTGCAAAGAGCGGCGGCAGCAGCAGCAAACCCAGAGAATGTGCTTGTCCCCACACGAACGTTTTTCTTTTTTGATCGATCTCCCTCTCCCAAACTCGTTTTAGTCAAACTTTTTTGCAGGATGCCTCGCCTTTGTTTCCCGGCCTTAGTCTATAAACTGTCACAATCTTCGTTTGTTTTCTTTCTGACGCCGCTCGCATCTCTACCGACGCCTTCAAAACTAACGGAGTTGCATTATGAATCTTGGTTCTCTTTGAAGTTTGAATGTTCGGTGTTCTTTGGTTTTGCTCCATGTCTTGAGGAGCTGCGCTTGTTTGTTCTGCGGCAAGCTACCAATCTGGACACGTTTGAAGTGACCTACATATATATCAAATGGCATCTATGTCGAATTTGGTATTCTGTGGACAACAACTCTTACCGAAGCTGCACCGTGTGTCAAGGCAATTGAAGAAACCAAAAGGTAGTAGTACCATTCTACAGGAACTAAGCTAGTCTAGTCCATGGCTTGAATTTGGGGGTTTCACATCCGTGAAGAAACATATGCAATTTATCAGGGGTAGCATGAGCAGTTACTCCAGTTTACAGTTAATTATATTGGAAGATATAGATCCATGTGAACCTTGAGATCCATGGAAGATATAGATCCATGTGAACCCAATTGGGGTATAAGTTTCGTTTTTGTAGCACCTGCCTACGTCACAGAAATCTTAGAATTTTTTTAATTATTAATCAAATTTTTTATTCAATTTTTATTACTGACCGGCAGATTAGAGAAATTGCAAAAGTAGTCCACTTGTCGCCCATTAGAAGGGCGATTGCCACCTATCGCTCGTTTAATGGGCGATTCCAGTCTTATCGCCCAGTAGACGGGCGACAGGGACGCCGCATCAGCATCTGTACTCGTCCACGGTGGCCTGTCGCCCATTCATCAGGCGAGTAGGAGCAAGTCGCCCCTATAGAAGGCGACAGGGATCAGAGCTATAGTTTGGGGAGCCGAGTATGTACTGTGGTGCATTTATGTCCTGCCAGGCTTGTGTCCTGCTTGTGCACGTCTAGGATAGGGAAAGAGAGGAGGAGTGTTGTACCGCAGGTCTGTCATGCATGTGAGCAGTAGTACAATTAATTGGACATCGCTTTGTTGTTTGGAGCTTGGGATAAAAAAAATTTTCTATTGTATCATTATATTTGAAATACATGCATCTGTCCCCAAAAAATAATATTTTTGACTTTTAAATAGCACATTTAATATTTAAAAAAATATATTAATACATCATGATTAAAGTGTCTTTATCTAAAAAAAAGGTTGTTTCTTTTTGGACGGAGGTAGTACATATCATACATAAATATTAAAATTGATAATTGCAAAATAAGTGAATTGTTATAGAGAAATTTACAAATTTAAGCGCATCTTCCTGTTCGTTTTCTGCCCACTAAACTTTAGACATATCACATCAAAGAGAATCTTACTATTTAAGAGTATTAAATAAAGTCTAATTATAAAATCTTTTTGACAGATGCGTGCTAATTTACGAGATGAATCTAATGAGCCTAATTAATCTATGTTTTGGTACAGTGATGCTACAATAACCATTTGCTAATCACGACCTAATTACTCTCATTAGATTCGTCTCGTGAATTAGCACAGGAGTCTGTAATTAGATTATAATTAGACTTATTTAATATTTGTAATAGCAAGATTTTCTTTGATGTGACAGCTACAAATTTTAGACCCCAGAAACACCCCATAGCTTGCAATATATACGGTTCTGCGCAACAAAACTACATCCAATCAGAACCTATGGAGTACATGATTTATCAGGGCCACGTCGGGGTCACTTTCAAACAAACTGTGATTATTTATTTATTTTTTAATTCCCACGCGTACGCATGCACTCGCTGCAAGTATGCAGCTTGTGAGAAGCTTACGACAGAGCAAGCTTCGAAAGGTCGATGAAGCGTGAAAATAAAGCAGTGGGGCCCACCAGCGAAGCACCCAGGCCTTGTCGCCCAGATGGGCGACTGAGGTCTTGTCGCCCATTTTCAGGGCGACTGGACCTGCCACTCGGCAGATGACGCCACATAAGCATCCTATCGCTCACTAAACAGGCGATTAACCCTTATCGCCCTGTAATCGGGCGACTAGTAGACTATTTTTGAAATTTTCTGAATCCATGGGTTAGTAATAAAAATTAAATAAAAAATGAGATTAAAAATAAAAAAATTCTTAATCTTACGCCTCACCGTAGGTAGGCCCAAGTTATTTCCCACAGGATCAGAAAGTTTAGGTAGGCCCAAGTTATTTCCCACAGGATCAGAAAGTTTAAATTGAATTGGTTGGGGTGCGCCAGGCCCGGCCTATAGTGCAACGGCTGAGCGACGTGTAAAGGCCCAGACAGCAAGCTACCTTAACGGGCCTTTCCCCACAAAAAATAAATTTAATATCATTATGAGCCGGTGGCTCACATATCAGATATTAAACTGATAAGAACAGATACTACACTTGATCTTAGCCAAAAGGCCGAGAAAGGTATGAGTTGAAGCCGTGCACCCAGGTCTCATTTTGTACACGGCTTCGCGCTTCGATCAGGTTCACCAAGCGATGTGGGACTATAATGTTTCCACCGCCTCTGCGCTTCCGAGGCCTGGCTTCCCCACACTCGCGCGCCCCCGCGGTGCTTCATGCTGGGCTGCTGGCTTCGGTTCCCGCATGCAGTCCGTTTGGCCCAGTTAAGGGGCCACTTCCTGAAGCGAATGTTCTATGTACACAGTCCGAAGAACAAAATCAAAAGTAAATCGGTGGTTAACACTATAGAGGTTAGCACGCAGCCTGATGAAGTAAAATTTCAAGTTTGCATCAGGCACCCTTTTGCCCCCATATTGTCGGGGTTACTTTTTCTAGTTTTCTTTCTGCCTATCTTAAACTAGCATGACAAGTAGCATGGGCGCATGAATGCATCATGTATTCTCCACCGCGAAGACCGAAGAATGGATCCGGGTGGACGTGTTTGGCGCGCGCGTAAAAATGCAACATGTATGCCCTCAGGAATCTCATTGATGCAGCTTCCCGTAGTAGTATATACTTGAAAAATGTTAGCAAAATCCCAGGCGTTTGCTATCGACTCTCCTCTTCCGTTTGCATCCAGCAGCTCGTTGTAAGAAGAAGTGCGACGCTTCTCGGCGCCCTTCAAACCTTTTCTCTCCTTGCGCGTTTTGCTTTGCTTGAGATTTGATGAGACACTGGAGGGAACCAAAACAGGATCCGACGAAGCGGCAGGAAACCAAGATGCGAATGAAGCAATTCGGGCGCTCCGTACGTAGGTGGGCTGGAAAAGCCAGTTGTCACGTCGAGTTTTCCGTGAGAGAGGGAGTGATGCTCGGCTGTTTCTGAGTTCCCGAAGTGATCTCAAATTAAGTGCTTATTCATGCATGTACCTGTACGTGGAGATTTTGTAGTGTACTAGTACTACAAAACATTGTATGAAATGCTTGATTTGTTTTCCACGTGTCTGAAGGAAGCTAGTAACAGCTGGGGAGGTTCGATTGTGTTTGCACGTCACGCCACAGTTCAGGAGGTGTGGCCATGCTACCCGCTGTGCAGCTGCGGCTCGTACAGGTGATCGCTGACGACGACACACAACTTGTCTCGTCAGCAGTCTTCATCCGTCCAACCATCCGATCCGATGGTTTGGCGTCGCGGCCACGTCCATCCATTAGCTGGCTGGTCCGCGGCGCAGCCCTGTCACCATTCGCCGTCGCGCACGCCACCCGCCGACGCCGAGACCTTTTCCTCCTCCTCCGTACGTGATCTGCCGCGACGTGCCTCTGCCACCGCCGCCGCCGTCGCCGTCCCCTTAACCTTGCGAAAGCGAAACCATACGACGTGACGCGCGCGTGCCGGAAAGCCGCGGCCCGATCGAGAACTTCCTTCCAATCGATCAAACATGTTTTTTTTTTTCTCGACACCGGGATTAATTTCACTCCGTACATATCATACGCTTCGGAACAGAAGCTTTTAGCACACTAGCTAGTATGCGCATGTGCTTCACGCACGTACCGTTGCAGCGTAATAAGCGTACGGTTTACGGGCCAGTGAAACGCGTCGATCAGTCTGCGAACACAATGTGTTCTGCACCGCGACGATAGAAGAATGAATCGACCTGAACGTGTTCTGCGTGCTTGGAAAACGATCGATGCAACTGGTCGCTGCCTCCAATATATGCTTGCAGACTTGGGTCAGGTCCGTCTCACGCCTATATTCTGCGGCTCCGTTTCTCTCCTGTCCCATTCGCAATCGGTTCATCTATTGCAATGCTGCTCGCCAGTGGCCACAGCTTTTATAGATTTCACCTTGCCATCTTCATTTACTACCATTATTACTAGAGAAAAAGAGGGTTTGCATGGGTTTTGAGAATTGAGATACTGGAGGGAACCAAAATAACACCCGTCCAAATAGAATGTGCCTCTCAGTTGTGGCAATTTAAGGGGGTTGTGGTTATCGGTACTTTTGCTGTCAATTGATTCGGGAGCAAATGACTTTCCAATTGTCTGCGCTAGTGGTGTTAGAAAATGTACAATGAGGATGCTTCGAAAGTTGCTTATGAAAATATCGAGTTGCTTTTGGCACTAGGCGCTTCGCTTCTCGAGCAAGATATTTGATTCGATCGATTTAAGCACCTTTTGCATTATGGAGGATGGTTTTTGTACATATACTTATTGTTGGTACATTTCAATTGTGAACCAACTTTGGAGCTGAACAATTGAAGTCTCAGCTGTCTCTGATAAAAGTTTTAGCGAGCTGCGTTTCATGTACCACGAAAAACGTTGAGCAGCGAAGTGTAAGATCTTGGGGGAAATCGAAATAACACTAGTCCAAACAGAAATATGCTACTGACGAAAATTGAATTTATTTTTCTTTCTTGAAGCCAGATATTTAATTTGTTGAAACTTGACGGATACAACTTAGCCATCAAACCATGGAGCGTTGTCATGCGAGGGCTTTGACCATTTTCAATCAAGCCACATTGTCCTCTAGCTTGTGTACTGGCTTGCAGTTACTCCTCTTTGCAACTCGAACTGCCCTTTATGTTTCGGTCCTCAGTGAACAGATACACAATTCCACGACATCTTTCTTTGTTCTTTTTTGGATATTTAAGCATAACAAGAACAAAGAGAGAACAAAAGGCAAGTAACACCAGCTAGATCAGCTGAGGTACAGAGGAGGTCGCCATACGGCCCAAATCCAGTGTAGGTTGGCCCAACTCTATAAATTTTGAATCAGTACCAAATCTGTCACTCACTACCATGGTAAAAGCCTGATCGAATTAGTGAAAAATGCAACGCAAGCTCTACATGTGACTTGCTTCTATTTTGCACTCCTTATTTATTACAAGGTTTGAGTTATATCACGAGGATAGCCTGAAACGGTTGTGCCTCCTGTGGAGTCCAATCTACGTCAAGCTAAATTGGTGCCGCCGACCCACTATTGATTCGCTTACGCAGCCTGTAAAGTCTTGGATCAAGTCAAAATTAAGTTGGCGGTGGGACATCCATGTCTTATTGGTCAGGTTAGCAAGTACTGTAGCAAGCACGCGTGAATGCATCATGTGTTCTCCACCGCGAGGACTGAAGAACGAATCGGACTTGAATGTGTTTCGCATGTGCGTAGCAATGCGGCCTGTATGTGCCCTCCCGTACTGTACTTGTACATAAGCCCAGCCGGTGGGGGCCTCCTCTATATATATCCTTTGCAAAATTTGGCCCAAGCGACGGGCCTATGTAGATTATCATCGACTCTCCTCTTCCACTCGCGACTAGCTGGTTTACAGGTCCCATGCTACTTGCTTCTTGGCATAATAGGTAGGAGTATTAACATATGCTTTGCTTTGAATTTTGAGATACTGGAGGAAAACAAATGAATATCCATCGAAACGGAGAGATGTCGTGTGGATCTGGAAGCGACTTATGCAAATTCGAAGCTGGCGGAGAAAATCGGGCATATGCCTAATACAGTATAATCCTTTTGTGATGTGGACCCTACGCATCCACGGAGCTTAGTTAAGACTAAACTAGGCTATGGCCCCCTAGTTTTTTGCAAAAAAAGTAAAAAATAATAGCACCTATTAACACTTGATTGCTGCTGTTAACTGCTAATTCTAAACAATTGTTTGAAACTTTGCTGTATATTTTGTGTTCTCATTTTAAATTGTGACATACATTAGTGTATCATTTAGCACATGAATATATTTTTGAGCTTGCTATCTTCTTTTGGCCCTTTTTGGAATTTCATTCAAGCTCCGTCACTGACCCTACGATTGATTTGGTCTGCTTGCTATCGCGCAAAATAAATAATAGGTAAAACACCGCCGTTTGTACATGTTAGCAATGTGAAATGCGAGATGCATTTCAGCGGTCGTCAAATTTGTTCTGCATGATCTGCAAAGTGCGCCTTCTGTTTCTTTTTCATCAAACAAAACTATAAAGTCGACCTCACCCAGCTCGCAAACAGCTTTCGTGGAGTCTTTGATTAGACGAGATTTATAAAGACTTTGTGTGATTATTGCTATAGTAGGAGCGCTTTTGAAGCACTAGTGTTAAAGAGGAGGTTGGTTTTGTTTTCCACGTGCCGGAAAGCAACGTGGCGCCCATCATCGTCCTCAGCTAGCGGGCACAGCGGCAAACGCTAGGGGACGGTTCTCCTTGCAGGCAGGAGTGGCCCCGGTACGTACCCGGCGCGGCTCATGCCCTCTGACACCTCCCAACCTGTCTCCTCATCCGTCCAAGTGGACGATCCATCGATCGGATTAGATTACGGTGTCAGTGGGCCCGGTAAAGAAAGGGGAAAAGGTGGAGTAAAAAAGAAAAGAAAAAAATAGAGCTGCGGGTTCACGCGCCTCTGCAGGAGCTCGGTACACGCCAAGTCTCCGCTGAAGTCGAGAAAAATAGGGAGGAAAGAATCGGGGAGGATCGCGAAAGAATCGGGGAGCGCGGGCGAGGAACGGCGGATAGCTAGGGTGGGGAGTTCACGTGCGCGGCGGGCGGGACCGCGGGAGGGTGGGGCTTTGGCGTTGGCGTGTGCTCGCCAAGTCGCCAGCCCGTCCCGTCACAGCAGCCAAGCGCCCAAGCCAAAGCCATCCAGGGGCCACGGCTTGGCCGCCTCGCTCCTTCGAGTCGAGTCGTCCGCTCCACGGTCTGGCCGGACAGCCGGCCACGCGCCACCGCAGCGCTGCCGGTGCAGCAACGCACGCGCGCGCCTCAAGTCCTGGACGAATCTGACCGTGCGCACGCGGCACCCCTCCGGCGACGTGCCTGCCTGCCTGCCTCCGGCGCCGCTGGATGATCCCTTCCTTTTGCGAACTCTACGCGCGCGTGCGTATGCTAAAGCCGCGAGCGAGCTGGGTGGGCAGCTGCTTTCTTTCACTCGTCCGCGTCAAACCGCACGGAGCGCGCGCGGGCCGTCCACCTGCGGCCGTCACACTGGCCGCCGCTCACGTGCTACCTGTTCCTGTTGGTTTGCAGCCACAAACACCTTGTCCTGCCTGCCTGCCTGCCTGCCCACGTACGCGTCGCTCCACGACTCGAGCAGCAAACGTTAACTCCGTAACTGTACCAATCAATCATGGTTTCGAGCGTTAACGATCAGACAGCATGGAAACGGAAATTTCTTCTGTGGTGCTTGGTATACTATCCAAGCACCACAGAATGTAACTTTCAAAATGGACTTGTTGTTCATACTGCTAAATAAGCTAAGCTGACCAGTCAATGGTGATAACGGCGCTAGTCCTTACGCCAAGGAGGACCTGAAGCGATAAATATGGCTGCATGATCAGACAGCATGGAAACGCTCCTTACGCCAAGGAGCGTTACCAATCAATCATGGTTTCGAGCGTTAACGATCAGACAGCATGGAAACGGAAATTTCTTCTGTGATGCTCTTCGTCGATGCATCATGATACTAGGGAAAAATGGTGTACCGTACTACGACGAATCAAACGTGTCGACCAGCAGCGGACGGACGGATAGATAGCTCGAGCTAGCGATTCAGCAGACATGTATACGTGTACGGCCTACCAAAGCCACCAGGGCTTCTTTTGTCTCCTCTTTTTCAGCGAGCGCCTTGCGCAGCGGCAGAATCGGATTCCAGGCAGCGCCTGCCTGCCTGCCATGTGATTGGACGTGCACCGGCGGCTGTTTATTCTCGTCAATTTCTCTCGCTCGGAGCGAAAGGAGCCGGGGAGACGAGACAAAACATGTCACCGGAGTGGACAAGGTTTCCCAAACAAGGAGGACAGTGAACAGGCAGCCGGCATGGGAATAGGGATGGCAACGGGTAGAAATCCATCAGGTTTTCCCTCCTCAGACTCTTATTTTTTAAAAAAAATCTTCACCGCTGGATAACTTAAATAATGTCATAGGTAGAGTTTTTCACCTATACCCATACCTAGCGGGTAAAATATACCCATCGGGTACCAATACCCGCCAACAATCTCGAAATTTCAGCAGCATAACAGCAGTAAATATGTATATCCAAGATTAATTCTAAAAGTGACATAACAGAAAAAAAACACAAGCATATTTAGCAATTCAGCAGCATCACCATTTATCACTTAACATCAAGTACTACTACCAGTCTAGTACATTATCAGAAGTTTAAACTAAATCATCAAGTCATGGACCGGGTATCCACAGGTGGCGGGTTCGGGTTCTGCTGAACCGCATCCTTACCCTGTCTACCCGATGGGTAAGCCTTTTCACCCATTAGTATACCTACGGATACTATTTTTTAACTAAATCCTCTTCTTAATAAAAGAAAAATCCGTCGCGTCGTGGGTAATGAGTACCCATTGCCATCCCTACATGGGAGTTGTCCGTCGCCCATCAACCCAATACAACTTGTTGTGCCGTAGTAGTACGTACACCTTTTTTATATACTAGTATAGTACTGTGGTACTATCTCCGTCTCATAATAGTTGTCACTGTTGACTTTTAATCATCACGTTTGATCGTTCGTCTAATTTTTTTGCAAAGATTAAAACAAATATGTCATGATTAAACTAATATCGATAAAAAAACATGTGATGAAGAAATAATTAATGTTTTCACGAAAAATTCAAATAAGACGAATGGTCAAACGTCACAATCAAAAGTCAACAGCGACAACTATTTTGGGACGGAGGTAGTAGTATATACTTTACGGAGTATTTTTCTCGGTATCCACCTATCCACACGCATGGTGATGCATCATCGATGACGGCATGTGGTTGCTGTTACAGCACTGGCTGGGAACAGAGCTCATTTGATTGCCCGTGCCTCGGGTTTTTGGGCTTTTCCGTCGTCGTTTCGTACGGGGTGGCAAATTTTGAGTGCACGACTTTGCACGCGTAATAATATTCTCTATTGACCATTTGTTTGGTGCCAAGGAATATTCTATTGGGCAACGCCGCTGCTCGCGCCGAAATCGTGCTGAGTTTGTGCTGCAGAAAGAAACGCTCCGTTTCGGCATTTCCTAATGAAAAAAGGTGCCAACTCAATCTTCAGTTTTGGTCTGTTAGGTAGGACGATTTTGAATCAAGATTTGATTAGTCATCTGACATGTCATCACTTAGAGAACATCTGTAAGAAATATTATTAGTGCCAGACACTTTTTATCGATCCACTGGGTGATGACTGAACAAAATCATTAATGAAATGAACATGCTTTGTTTATCACAAACCAATTACCTTGTTTTAATCTCGTTCCAATGGAAGCTTTTGCTTTCCCGAAGTCAAAAGGGGCTGCGATTTCCTAGAGCAAGGGTTAGTGCGTCCTCGTGAATCCTGTGACGGTGGTGCAGCTGGTTATTGGTTGTCAAGAGTCAGCGACGGTTGTACCAACGGGATTGTTGCATCCGTCGTACGTTGCGTTGTTGCATCACTCGCGCGCGCGTGCCTTGCGCAGCAGGAAAAATCCAAGCAACCAATAGCAGGGCTAGTTTAATCAAAGTTACATTCCGATTCATTTAATTTTCAAATTAATTGTTAGAGCACAAATACGTTTTCTTTTCCGTGCGTGCTCCGAAGGTCAATTGACAGCGGACCTCTTATACAGCGTAGTGATCGATGGGTGATAGCTACGCGTCTACACCATTTCCAAATTCCAAGCATGCCTGCATGTTAACCAACATCACCAGCCAGTGCTCACACCACATGGGGGCTTTGCTTAAGAATCTCTCCCCTTTTTCAATAAAATCTCAAGTCATCTAAAAAAATACGTTATACTCCAGAGCCTACGACGTACGCCAAATCTTTGACCGCAGCTGTGAGTTCCAGAATCTTGATTCTGAAGCCACCATTACTTGCGTTAAGCTTGGAAATTGTAACGCATTCACATTAAATTTTGCAGTACAGAGCTGAACTGAATCTTGAAAAATCATCAGTTTCCACTGTTACAGTTACATCTGTTTCGGGACCTGAAATACTCTTGCGCGCCGGAGAATCAGATCTTTTGTTACGTCTGTATACTTGTAGCATGAATCTATTCTGCACTGGAATGTGATCTGGTTCTTGCTTATCCGAACTAGTCTTAATTCGGGAAACGAGTCTTAAGGCAGGTACAATGCTACACGTAAACAGTCTTATAGCTCGTCTCATGCAACTTTATATAGAATTTTGATGAGGTGGAAGAGAGAGAGGGTGGTGAGAGAAAGAAGTGGTTGTTTCGCGAAGCAACCACCTCATACGCTAAAATTTAGAAGTATGAGATAGCTTACACACCATTATACGAGTGGTAGTTGGCATACAACTCATAAATATTCCTTTGCTCACCCACAAATTAAGGAAAAATGTAATTACTACGAGACAACTAAAACAATCACCTATTGTATAAGTAGTCCGATAAAACCGTCTAACGATTATGAGACAGAATATGAGACAATACTTTTGTACATGCCTTTTACTAGGAAGAACACTGCAGGAAGAGGATAGGTTTGCCATTACGGCGACGATGACGATCGACCATCAGTTTCCAAACAGCTTAAGGCTTAACAATATCCGGAGGCACATGATCAGTATATCTAAACAGGATCAGGAATTCAGGATAAGGCGATCGCTGCCGCGAATTCGGCCAAACAGTCGCGCGAGGGCCCGGCGTCGGCTGCCGCGCGGACCCGCCGGCCTTCCCCAAATCGCCGGGCACGTCGCCGCCGTTGGGCCGTCGCGCCCTTGCCCTTTCCTTTCCTTTGGCGCCACACCAACCAACCGCGATCGCCTCGCCACGTCGGCGCCGCGTCCTCCCTCCCACCAACCCCACGTGCACCACCCGGTGACCCGTGGGCCCGTTTCCACACCATACGCCTCGCCGGCGAAATAGCCATCCCACCTTAGCCGACAACCACCCGCCTCGCCGACGCACGGGCCCAGAGGTCGCTGGCCCCACCGGAGACTGCGGTCTATAAGACGGCGTGGTGCCGCACGGCTCCAGCGGCCAGCGCCTGCTAGTACGCCGTCCGCTCGCTGTATAAATAGGCGGCGCGCGGCTGCGTGCCCTTTTTTTCCGACTCCCCATTTCACTCGACCCCGGGCGCCCATCGCCTCGAGATTCGCGCGGCCGTGTCCTCTGCTCCTCCGAGCTGCCTGCCTGCCGCTGCTGCCGCGCCCGGCCTCCCTCCCTGTCGCGTCCGCGCCCAGATCTCTCGCCTCGCTCGCCGGCGCCCCGGGCTAGATCTGGCGGGAGCGGCGAGGCGGAGGCCGGCCGGCGGTTGGTGAGCGTCTGAAGAGGAGGGGGAGGCGGGCGAAGGGGGAAGGGGAGGAGACGCGCGCGCGCAGGCGGGCGCCATGGAGCTGGCGGTCGGCGGGGGGATGCGGCGGTCGGCGTCCCACGGCTCGCTCACGGAGTCGGACGACTTCGACCTCTCGCGCCTGCTCAACAAGCCGCGGATCAACGTGGAGCGCCAGCGCTCCTTCGACGACCGCTCGCTCAGCGACGTCTCGCACTCCGGCGGCTACGGCAGGGGTGGCGCCTTCGACGGCATGTACTCGCCGGGCGGTGGCCTGCGCTCGCTCATGGGCACGCCGGCGTCCTCCGCGCTCCACTCCTTCGAGCCACACCCCATCGTCGGCGACGCGTGGGAGGCGCTGCGCCGCTCCCTCGTCTTCTTCCGCGGCCAGCCGCTTGGCACCATCGCCGCCTTCGACCACGCGTCCGAGGAGGTCCTCAACTACGACCAGGTGAGCTAGCTCTGACCACGCTTCCTAGCTCCTGCGACTGCGAATTCCTTTGCTTGCAAGCTTGTAATTCCGATGCGTACTGCTCTGCGCCATAGTATCTGATGTGGGAACATGTGGGGGCAGGTGTTCGTGAGGGATTTCGTGCCGAGCGCGCTGGCGTTCCTGATGAACGGCGAGCCGGAGATCGTCAAGAACTTCCTTTTGAAGACCCTGCTGCTGCAGGGCTGGGAGAAGAAAGTCGATCGGTTCAAGCTCGGGGAGGGGGCCATGCCGGCCAGCTTCAAGGTGCTGCATGACGCCAAAAAGGGGGTCGACACCCTCCATGCCGATTTTGGGGAGAGCGCCATTGGGAGGGTTGCGCCGGTGGATTCGGGGTTCTGGTGGATCATACTCCTGCGGGCGTACACAAAGTCCACTGGGGATTTGACGCTGGCGGAGACGCCGGAGTGTCAGAAAGGGATGAGGCTCATATTGAGCCTCTGCTTGTCCGAGGGCTTCGACACCTTCCCAACATTGTTATGTGCTGATGGTTGCTGCATGGTAGATCGCAGAATGGTAAGCTATTGACTAGTGCTCTGCTTTCAGTGTGTTTTAAGTCTTATTTAGCATTTCTATTGCAGTGGATATTACAGAATAAACATCTAGCACTCAGAACGATTCCATAGTAAGGATTGTTTATTCTTACATCTAGTCCACAATGATACTATTTCTTAAATAATGAAAAGTTTTCAGCTCTTCTGTTATGTTTTGCTTGCTTCTTGCCTGGAACATTTAAGTTACGAATAACCAGATCATACAAGGATAGTTTCCTCTGTAGTTTGAGAAATGATTGCAGTCTAGTTTGATTATTGTGGATTATGATGCTTAGACCTGGTCATTGTCAAAATTTAGCTGTTTGAATGCGGTGCTGTTCTGTTCGTTCTTGTTTCCTACGTATCATAATATTGTTTTGTAAAAGTGTCATCAGTATTGTTTGAAAAACATGATAGCAAATGTGTTTTCCTCTTTCGGAATGAATTCGCCTACAAATGATGCATAAAACAAGAATAGCTGTTTAGACTTTTTGATAGATTCAAATCCTTCTATCAATCTGGTGAACAGCCTTCAGTCATGCACCACAGAGACACATGAATACTTCTCTTATACTTGCTGCTTGTTGTACAATATATTTTTTTGGTACAGTTGCCCAATACGATCACTTAAGCAGCACCATACTTGAATACCACTATTTATATCATTCTGTAATATTTTAATTCATATTCCTTATTTTGATTCCTAATTACTAGAAGAATGATTTCACATAGAAATTGTTTGTTATGATTGTAAGTGTTTCTTAAATGATATATTAATTTAGTGATCCTCCTTGTTGGCATATGCATTCTGACCTGTGAAATATTTATGAACACAAATGCCATTTTGATTATTAACTGAGGTTCTATATTCATTCTTATCGTTAATCTCAATTTGTAGGGTGTGTATGGCTACCCCATTGAAATCCAATCCCTTTTCTATATGGCACTTAGTTCTGCCCTTCAAATGCTTAAGCATGATAATGAAGGAAAGGAGTTTATAGAGAAGATTGCTACTCGCCTTCATGCTTTAAGTTATCACATGCGGAGTTATTTTTGGCTTGATTTCCAGCAGCTAAATGACATCTATCGCTATAAGACAGAAGAATATTCTCACACGGCAGTTAACAAATTCAATGTTATTCCGGATTCTATCCCGGACTGGTTATTTGATTTTATGCCTTGTCAAGGTGGTTTTTTCATTGGTAACGTCAGTCCAGCCAGGATGGACTTTCGTTGGTTTGCACTTGGAAACATGATTGCCATACTTTCGTCGCTTGCCACACCTGAGCAATCTACAGCAATAATGGATCTTATTGAGGAGCGTTGGGAGGAGCTTATCGGTGACATGCCTCTGAAGATTTGTTATCCGGCTATTGAGAACCATGAATGGCGAATTGTAACAGGTTGTGACCCAAAAAACACCAGATGGAGTTATCACAATGGAGGATCGTGGCCAGGTTAGCAATTTTCGTGTTAGCCTTGGATTTCCTCTTTTAATATTCTGCAGTTCGTATTGTCAAAAAGTATTTTACTTTAGCATTACTAGAATTATAATATGAGTGGATAGGATACTTGATGTTCCATAAAATTCATATATTAATTCCTTTTTAGTGTTGAGATAAAGAACCCGTATTGTATTTGACATTTGGCACCTTTCCCTTTTGCCAGATACTAGTAGTTCACAATTTTGTTCTGCATGGTGCATAATTCTTTTGGTCCTTATCTTTTAAATGATGTCCAGTTTTCTGATATTCTAGTTGAAATTATGAGATGAGATATTGAATAGCTTCTTTATTCGTGATGATGCAATCTTCTTAGTCCACGGGCCTCATGGACCTGAACAATACACAGTTATTTCACACATCAGTTTCAACTCTATGTTCATCTTTCTGCAGTACTTCTCTGGCTGCTGACCGCAGCCTGCATCAAGACTGGACGGCCGCAAATTGCAAGACGGGCAATTGACTTAGCTGAGAGGAGACTATTGAAGGATGGTTGGCCAGAATACTACGATGGGAAGCTCGGCCGGTATGTGGGCAAGCAGGCAAGGAAATTCCAGACTTGGTCCATCGCCGGGTATTTGGTCGCCAAGATGATGCTGGAGGATCCTTCACATCTTGGCATGATTTCTCTGGAAGAGGATAGGGTGATGCTGAAGCCTGTTTTGAAGAGGTCTGCGTCGTGGACAAACTGAGATGTTGACGAAAACTTTTAGGGAAGCAAAGTCGGTTGCAAATACGAATTCTTCGGGTAGCACTTGTCTGCTGACCCCCTTGCTTTGACTTTCCAAACGGAAAGGTTTGTTTCTCTGGATTCCTCAGTTGTACAACATCTCAGCTCATTGCCTGAGTTGGAAAAAAGCAATTGGCGGGAACGGGCGTTTTTTGTTTTTCAATCTCTCGTTGTAAGAAAATACTCTGATTCTTGCTTGGGTCATCATAAGTTATGGATCCCTTTGGTTGGACTCAGCTTTGTTGTATGAGTTGACTATACAGATGAGTAGCTGATTTCCAGCTTCCTGTGAGCTACAGAATCGGTATTCTAACGAATAAAGCTCATTTTTTATACATTGTTACATGCCTACATTATGATTGCGTCCACTTTGCAGCCTGTCCTGTCCTTCGAAGACAAGTCATACAAAGTGTGCGTTGTGTATCTCTTTTTCTTTCTTTCGTACAGAGATTTGAAGTTGTACTTGTGTTGAAGAAAAGGAAACATTTCTATCAATCTGTCGCCCGGACGTTCCATGCTTGTGGGGTGTTAAGACCAGGAAGATTGCTCAATGAACTTTATTTATTCTACAGTTTAAAATGTGTATCAGTTTTGTGAGCTTTTAGACGTTCGATCCAAATCCTGGCGGTCATCTGAGACACATTCGGTATGTGAGCAACCACACGATCATTCTTTTTGGAAACAAACAGCCTTGATTTTGGTAGTATGTGTTTTCGACCACCTCATCTAGACGTATGATTTTTTCCCGAATTGTTTAAAACTTCTAAGCATGTTATTTGAGATGGATTTCACAGTCCTATCCAATAAGTGTTTTTCACCAAATATTTTCCCTGTCTTCCCTGTTATGAAATATCAGTGCTCGAGGTTCACAAGAGGAAAATGGAGAGGGCACAGCCTTGAGGCAAAATCGGAATTGAGTCGTGGAGTTAAAATACCAAAATTCAGTGGAGGCCCAAATCCAACTAATTACATTGAACTGGGAGCCCAATACCTCTGCACAACTCATTTCCAGCCCATTCGATCTGTTCACCCGCATCATCCCAATCGATCAACTTTCTTCCTCTGTCTCCGAGATCGGGATCTCAATCCCAACCGCCCTATGGCCGCCGCCTCCTCCCCCACGACTCCGCCGCCGGCGACCGACGCCGGCGCGCCGAGCCTCCCCGATCTCTCGATCCCGTACGACCTGGCCACCCGGGGGCAGTGGCAGGCGCTCCTCGCCCACCTCTCCCACCCGTCCCACGCCCCGCACCCGCACCACCGCCTCCTCCTCTCCGCGCTCTCAGCTCTTTCCCTCGCCAAGATCCGCCGCTACCCCGACGCCGCCGCGCTTCTCGCCTCCCTCCACCCCGACCCCGCCTGTCCGCCGCCGCCCTTCCTCATCCGCCTCCTCCACGCCATCCTCCCGCTCTTCCTCCCCGATCGCCCCCTCGCGCTCGACCGCCTCTACACGCTCCTCTCCTCCGTCCGCGCCCGACCCGACGCGGCACACCCTGAGTGGCGCCGACGCGACGTCCTCGTCGCGTCCCTCCTCGCCGCCGACCACTTAGCCCACCGCGAGTTCGATGTCGCACTCGCGCTCCTGGCCGACATCATCGCCCGCGAGCCCGGCAACCCGGTCCTCCTCTCCCGCCTGGCCTACGCACATCTGCAGATCGGCAACCTCCCTGCGGCCTCCGCCGCCTTCCGCCACGTGGAGTCCGTGGCCGCCGCCGCCACTGAACCTGCTCAGTACGTCAACCTCCTTGCCCGCAACCGCGCGCTCGAGTGCATCGTGGCCAAGGACTTCGCGGCGGCGGTGCGGGAGTACGAGCGCTGCATCGAGGCGGACCCCGCGGACGCGGTGGCACTGAACAACAAGGCGCTGTGCCTCATGTACTCACGGGACCTCGGCGACGCCATCAAGGTGCTCGAGGGTGCGCTCGAGAGGGTGCCCACGGCGGCACTCAATGAGACGGTGGTGGTCAACCTGTGCAGCATGTACGAGCTCGCCTATGTCAACCACGGCGAGGTCAAGAAGAGCCTCGCCGAATGGATTGCCAGAGTTGCGCCTGACGACTTCGACACCTCCTGCACACGCATGTAGGAGGTAATGCTTCTTGTAATTTAGTTTTGTATTGTAGGACACCATACGAGGCTTGGCTGTGACACTGGCACATAGTGGAATTTGATTGTCCATGTCTTAGATGGCTTTTGTCTGATTTATTTGATAGCAGTGGAAGTTGTGGCTTGTGAGGTGGGCCGGTATACATGGTTCAAAAGAAAGAGTAAATTGTATGAGTTGACAACATGTTCTTACGATCGTTCTTGTTGAGAAAACCTTGGTTTCTCTTTTCTAGTAGCACCCAGCCTTAATGAGTGCCAATGTTATGCTGAACATGGTGGCTAGACATGTGAAGCTTCATGGTGTGTGCTTGCACAAACCAGCCCGTCTCGATGAAATCTTTACGCATGCTGGGCGTATTCATGTGCAAACAAAACATAGGTAGGATGGAAGGAGAAGATTTGTGTGAAGCATAGTAACAGAACTTGTTTCTTTCACCTGCAATGTGGGACGAAGTATGATGATGTGTTGTTTTGTAGTTCTGACACTGAGTTTTTTTTTGTGACAAGGTTCGTGGTAGCCCGAAGCTTGAGGATGCAGGTGTTTGTTCCTGCATCCGAATACAGTTTTTGATTTGAATTTGTTTGTAACTCTGCTTGAGGATTGGCTGAATTAAGCATACAACCATTTCATACCTGATTCAAACAGTACATGATCGATTGCATCTTCTATACATGTTTTATGATGTATATACAAATTGCTGTTGTACACGTGGTCATTGGTCACCTATATATGATTGTGCCGGGAACTTTCACGAAATATCGTCTACAGATTGTCATCTTCAGTTTTTGATACTGTCTGGTAACTGCACATATATTTCAGTTGGGAGGACGGGAAATCAAGGGGACTCTTGTGCTGATGAATGATGGGTGATTGATAAGTACTGATGAAAGATACCAAACGTGCCTATTCTTATATGTGTCTGACAAGAATGAAACAAGATCATGAAGCAAAACTTTTTATGCACTGGGTTGATGGCACCTCACGATCTTCCATTAAACACCGATCAATGTGTACAGTTTTTTCAGAAGCATTTGCAATAGTTACCCATGTCCTTGATTTGTACAGGTTACGAGTTGAAGAATCATTGTCACCATTGTTTGCTGCTTCCCTGTGTTGACTGGGATTAAGTTTTTCACTGTCACATGCTATCCATCAATGATATATGCGTTGCAATATTCAAGCTTTCTCTGAGACGGTGTGATGTTCAGGTACTTTTGTATGGGATCGCTTGCTGCTTTTGCGTTGTACTTGTTACACTGATAAGTTACATGCTTGCTTCAATTTTATCAATCGTGCAGTATCAAGTGGCCAAAGTATCAGCGTGTCATATAGGTATTGTTGTTGTGAAATATCGCGTGGTTCACAGCATCAACAAGACAGTCGAAGTCAGTCAATCTGGGATGACATACAAGGTGCTGAGCATGTCAAAACATGTACAAAACGGATGGCAAATTATACTGCAGATAACCCGGTTGTGGACTGATCACAATATGTTCTCCACCACCACATGCTGTCGAATCTCATTATTTTAATATTAATTTTTGTTACATTGTTAGGAGTCATGAAAATTACAAGTTCTGAATAATTACAAGAGCCAAACCTTGCAGGCTGTAACTGATACTAAATTCATGAAATTTGATGTTTCCGGATTCACAGGAAAAGCAGGGAGGGCCAAACAGCAAAATCTGAAACGGCGCCTCCTTGAGGTATGTTTATGATAATAACATAACGATCAGAAAGGTTTCTCATCTGGAGTGTCTTTTTAACAAACTCCCGCTGCTGCCGGAATACCTCTAAGTTAAGCTTGTTGGCATAAATGTCACACTTTCAGTCTTCATGGGCCCTCGGTCGGATATTCTCCTCACCTTGCCCAGCAAAATACATCAAAACAAGAAGAATGGCGACCAAGAAGATGAGAATGTACAATGCATTAACACCGAGCAATGTTGGGGAACCACGGCCCACTTTCTTCTTTATTGTCCTTCCTGCTCTATACCCTTCAAGAAATTGACTAATCTGGGATCCATAGTCACCTTCTTCAAGCTGCTCTGAACCCTCAACCTTAAACAAGAAACATTCCAATAAATCACATTGCAAAGGCAAATAGGTGAGCATGCATATTTTGAGTTTATCAATGGTTGGACATTTGATTTGTATAGGCTATAAAGTAAACTGATCATTTAGAAAAGAAGAGGAATTGACAGTATGAGACATGGATTCAACATAAAATGTTTGCATCACTTACCATATATGATGGATGTAATAAAATATACAAGTTTTTGTTGCAACATAAATTACTACTTTATAATTTGGTGATATATAGTATCTTATTAAAAATTTAACAGATTCAAGAAATAAAATTTGTTCTACTTACAATTTCATACTCCTCATCTTTGTCCCAGATGATCATCTTTGGCTGCCGCGAACTCTTCGAAACATCAAAAGTCTCAGTGAATTCCTCCCATTGCTTGACTCCCACATATCCAAATATTAAATCATGGTTTGCACTGGCTGCAGACCTCAAAACCTTAATCAGCTGTGGAGAATTTTCATCTGTTTCATCGTCCAAAATTGTAAGAACAACCTTCCTCTTATCATCATTCAACAGCTTCACAGTTTCTCTGTTGATAGGCACAGTTAAAGGCAGTAGGGATTGGCGTATAAAATCTTCCAAAAAGGTTCCTGTGTCAACAGCAAGTTTTTTAGATGCACCATCAAGCTAACTACAAATGCATAAGAGTCTCTATTTCGTTGACTGATACAGAACATAGAGTGTACACTAGGTGAATCACATACTTATAACACAAAAGCAGAGAGTAAAAACATCAGGAGTGAGACTAATGAATGAGGCAATAGAGGTATTTTTTTTCCGGGTGAAACCATACATATTAAGAAGTTATAGAAACGATTATCCCAAGCGTACCTTCAAATGGTCCATAGAATACACTCTGCTCATTATATTTTGGGTTATGAGAAATTAATGCAGGAACCTTGTCAAAATCATATACGACCATCATGTCCTCAGAGAAATCCTTTGCTACAGAAAACCATGCCTTCTTCTTGTACTTTGCTCCATACTCAGCGATCAACGATTCCTCCACCCCAAATCCAATGAACAGTGGAAAGCCTACACCAGCTGCCTCTACAAAGCCTTTGATTGCCGAGTCTGACTCCAGAACGGAAACAGCAGGCGCAACAAGCTTCTTAAGGTTCTGAACGAGCAAATCAGCCTTCCTTGAGCCCGTGTACTCGGAGGGGACTCCATGGTCAAAAAACATCAAAGTGGGGAACCCACTGCATTGAGAGAAACACGAAGATAGAGCATTTGTACACAGTGTCATCTGGCAACTGAACTACCCAAATGAAGAAGGTGCTTACTCTACTTCATATTTGGACCGGAGCTTCTTGTGCTTGTCCGCATCTACTTTAGCGACAATGATGGGCGTAGGCAGCCCAGCCAGTACCGGAGCAGCCTCATCCAACTGCAGTAGACATACCAAAATCAGTTCAGTCACAATTGCGATGGCAACAGGATATAAAGATTGCATATCCCTGTATGACTGTGGTAGTGCAAGAGAGGGGGTTGAACTAATATTTATCTCCCATTGTGACAGACCAGAATGGCGCCGCCCAAATGCGTCGTGCTATCATTTTCTTGCTCTAAAACGATATGATCCATATCCGCTAGCGATTTTTTCATGCAGGAACACCGAATTTTTCGTTTGGGAGCACGGCCAGGCCGCCCTCCCCGCTTGCTTCACCTCATTTCAGTCAGTTCAGTTTCACTAGTCAGCAGCACCAGGGGGCGCAGGCAGCAGAGTATAGGCGGGGCAAAATCGAGTACCTGTGGGGCGAGGCGCTTGCAGTGGCCGCACCAGGGGGCGTAGAAGTCGACGAAGAGGTAGTCGGCGGAGCTCACCGCCACGTCGAAGTTGCTCTCGTCCAGCTCCACTACCGTCCCATCCCGGGGGATCTCGAACTCCGCCGGCTCCCCGCCGCCGCTTGCCGTGCAGCTCTGCGGCCGCGGAACGACGAGCAGCACGAAGAGGAGGGGAAGCAGCCCTCGCCGCAGCGGCAGCAGAAGCGACCCGCCCTCGGCCATCGGAGACTGCTTGATTCGATCTCGCCGCCTCTTCCGGTGATTTGGATGCACGTGGATGAACTTGCTTTTGAACTGGCTGGTGCCACGCCCTTTGACACTTTGACAGTGCCACTGACACTTCGCAAACGCTGCGGAGAAGGCGTAAAAAAACTGCCGGATGTAGGAACCGCAAGCACGATGGAAATGGCGTAACTCGTGGCATACAAAGCAAACACTTGTTCCAGAACGTATGCGTTGTCCTACACTGCCGCACAAGCACAAGCTTACGAGTAGTCTCGATGTAGGAATAAGGAGTATGCTGCAGCACCTTCAGAAAGCTGGAGGCGTCGCCACATACAGCGAGAGTGTCAACATAGCACTGAAAGTATTTAATAATCAAACATCTTGCAATCGCGCCTTCTGCCAACAACATTCTCCAGCACCAAAAATTAGCAACCATACTTGGTAACTTATTAGCTCCTCCATAGACCTGCAATTATTGGGCAACCGCAAGTGTGACCAACGATTTAATGGACCCATCATGCTACCATTCAGATTTCAGAGTGCTGATAACACCCGCTGCAGTGACGTTGCTCACAATTGGGCTCCAATAAGAAATTAAAGTTGTGTCAAGCCAAAAAATAACATGATATTTAACAATATGGTTTCTCGTTCTCCGCAGCTTGGGAAAGTTCAAGCCATCATATTATTGACAGAAAACGGTATCCCTACACCCAAAGCCAACGGAGAAAATGTTAACCCGTGGCAAAAGAAAATTGCACGAAATGATCAATGCAAGACCGAAGCTCTAGTCCAAACTTCTCATAATGTTATGGGGAAAAAAAATCATGGACAGGTAGTCGAAGCTGTGTGGTCGCCTGCAACTCTTTCAGTTACCCAGAGGCGGTCTTCTTCTGCTGGAAAACCACTGCGTACACAGGGACTCCCACACCAATGCTAACCACAGCCAGCACGGAGAGGGAGGCCTTAAGTTGCTGGTGTTTCATCCTGTGCAGGTTGTACATGTGCTTAGCATGGACGTAGTATGGTTCATCATGTGCGTGCGCTCCCATCCTTTTTACACCAGTGGAATGGAATCCACGGGAAGCTGAGAGATACAGCGAGTCAGATATAAAACAAAACTAGTTATCACAAGTAAGGATTAGACTGTGTTATAGATTTGAAAATATGGTAACATCAAAATTGTTATGAATGAATTTGTGTACCAAAGAAAAACAATATGTATCCAAAATAGTGCAGCCAACATCTTGCGAATTGCTATGTCAATTCTGCCAATTTTGATAGCTGATTTGAGAAAATTTCAGGCAGAATTATTGATACTTCTATGCATTGAACATTTGATGACGAATCCAGATTAATAGCATGAAGAAACGCAGGCACATAATCAATATGATTGATGTTGCTATGCATTGAACATCTGATGAGAATCCAGATTAATTACATGAAGAAACACATGCAAATCAGGGTTCACAAAACCGGAATAGTAGCAGTTTTTTATACCGAGAAAAATCATTCGAATCCGGAAAAACCGGGCAGAAACTGATTTTGCTACAGTATCTAGTTCAGAAAACAGAGCGGCAACCCTAACCGAGCTGGACCATTTGGTCGAAAACCGTGATGCAATTGCCATAAGGTAGCAGATTAGCACTTTCACACAGAAAATAGATAATAAAGACTAGTAAATTTAGAGTGATACATAAACCTAAGTTTCACTTGGAAGAATATCTTTACAAATTTATGTCGCTTACTTTTCCATATGATCATGATCTCCAGCTACAATCCTACAAATCACAATGGCTATAACCACTTCACATCATTGCAATGCAAGTATTGTATTTTCTGTTTTTCTTATGTGATCACAGTGCAGCTAGGACATACACCCATTACAGCAGCACCTTAACTGGAGCTTGAAAGGTATATACAGCACAAAGGTTCACACTAGGAAAACAATATTCAAAATTACAACAGTGCACAAACACTGACTACCCACTAAAATGAGAGAACTATTAACAAATGGTAATACGCAAAATTACACAGACTGTAGATTTCGGAACCCACCAAAGACAACACAACTCTTTTTTTTTTTTGTGGAAATCACATCCTCTCATCCATTAAGCAGGGTGATTACAATCAAACTGCAGGGGCTGCAGTAGAAAGTTAGGCACATTTCCTGACCGGACCATGTTGACAGCACAACTCATTTGAGTAGTAGCATTCGCCCGCATTGCTAACAATTTAACATGCTAGGACAATGTGCGAACCCCTGTGATGCGTCTACAGAACAGCAGAACCCGATCAGTACGATTTTGGCCACCAAAATAATTAAAGTTTATACCAATGCAGGGAAACTGAACATGAGGCCCAGAATCATCTGCATACGTTCACCGAATCATCCTAGACTACAAAAGCATGCATTTCCTACGGCGTCAAGATAACTATAATAGTCTCTGATTCCGCAAGAAGTTCTAGGGCCCGTAATTTGCAAGCTACCCAATTTTCCTCCCAGAGTTGAGCCAAACTTCGCGACCTCTGCGACACGATCCTGAGAGGCCGAGATAGATCGCGCACTAGGAGGAACCGACAAACACCTCTTAACGAATCATACATCTAGTTACAGGGAGTAATGGCCAGATCTATTACTATAAAATCACGGAGAATAACACGAGGAAATGGGATCGCATCAGGAAGGAACCCCCGATCGGAACGGGGTTGGGCCGCGGGGGAGGGCGAGGAAACGAGAGTCTAATCCTTACCTGGAGCAGAGGCCTCTGCGCATGAGGCGAGGAGGCGGAGACCGGATCGAACGCCGCGGTTGAGAGCCATGGCCGTCGCCGTCGTCGTGTTGCTCTCGTCCGGCGGTGGGTCTGAGGGCCGAGCGCGGCGTGTGCGAGCAAAAAGAGAATGGAAAAAGTCAGAGCCGAAACTGCCCCGTGGGCCGTGTGCGTGGGCTCTGTTGTGGGCCGGTCTAACGAGCTATCCTAAAATTCGTAAATCTTATCCATTTACGTTAAAACTGTAATACGCCTTCCCGACAAACTGTAATACATGCTCTGAATTCTGGATGACAATTAATTGAAACCAACAGAAACAAACAGAATTTATATCACAACGACATTCCAACCTCCATATAGTCTGTCACCCCTCGTAAATCAAGAAAGAAAACAGGCCAAACCATTCTAAACTCGTCGATATCAATCGATGCAAGCCATTTCCCTATGCAGTTGATCAGGTCAGTTCCGTGCTCTCTGAGTTCTCCAGGTTGGTGATGCGACTCATTATTTGGATTCTGTTATCATCCATCGGCCATGCTTTTCCATATGTACTTTGAACAGTTTTGTACCAGCTACTAGCAACCATGTACTTCGCATAATTCCTTCATGACCAACCAGCAAGTCGGATGAACTGTTCCTTGTCGCTCCCACGCTTGAGCACCCAACACCCTATAGTTTACGACTGTGGCAACTACATTTAGGTAGCATGGTTTGAACTAGATGCATTTAGTAACCAATGTTCCTTCTCCCTTCTCTCTTCATTTGCTTGGAAAAGGATATTTTACCCTTCTCTCATATGAAATTATGGATGACTGTGACCCTAGTCTGAATAACTGAATGTGTTACGTAGCACGCAGTTCTTCTGTTGATAAACCTGGTTTAAGTGGATTATGGCCCGATTGACTAGTCATCAGCTAACAAGTTGACCGCTACCGCAGTTCCTTTCATTGGCTCTATTCTGTGGATTAGACTAAAATAAGCTAAGACTTCAGTGACACGACGTCTGAACTTTACTTAATTCCTCGCATACAGAATGATTTATGCCTGCGCTTCATTGATCGATATTGAACTCCTGCAGTTTCGACTCTTCCCCTATATAAATTCTCTCGCTTCCAACCGCATTTTATTTCTACGTATTGTACTCCTGTCTTCGTCTCTTCTTCTCCGGTTGGGATATCTGCATCGTTCTGCCCATATCTTACCCACATGCACAAGTCGCACACGCTGCCACGCTGGCCTTCGGATGCTGTATCCAAGTACGTACAAAATCGTCCTTAAAAACAAGGACGTACTAGATAATGCCCAAGGCAATCAAATCCAGCAGTATTCTGATCACAGCGAGTAGCGTCTAAACACTAGGCGTAATTTATTGCAACAAATGGACAGAGCAGGCGTTGTCGTCGTCACAAAATTATTGTATAGTACACTATAGTAGTACCTCCGTTCTTAAACAGACTCTGGTCCGGAATCCTCCGGATGGAGTGCTGCAACGAGCTAGCTTGTCGGTGTGATTAACAGCTTGCCGATCAATGATTAACGTTTTGATCTGGTTTGTCCTAGGCTCTAGAAAGTGAATTTCGGGAGTGAGATTAATTGGATAAGTACAGGTGCATTATACTTCAGAAAAAGAGAGAAACAGGTCGTCCCCTCGGGACCCTTTGTCCTATGCTTTGGAAGAAAGTATGCAGACGATAAACTAGGCAACCTCGATCAACCGACAGGCTTTCTCAGGAATCTCAGCTCCCTGAGAGACATGGTAACATGTTAGAGTATAATTGGCAGTTTAGATTATGTATCTAGAACTTCCATATGTATCCAGAGAGGTGTCTTGCCCTTCAAGTCTTGTACTCTCATATATACCGGCCGAGACGCTTATTGCAATACAATTCCACTATTATACAACAATCTATCTCTCTTACATGGTATCACGAGAGGGTTACGATCCTGTGACCTAACCCTAGCCGCCGTTCGCTTCCGCGCCGCGCGCCCCCGGGGAGATCCTTCAGTTTAGATTATGTATCTAGGACTTCCATATGTATCCAGAGAGGTGTCTTGCCCTCCAAGTCTTGTACTCTCATATATACCGGCCGAGAGGCTCATTGCAATACAATTTCACTATTATACAACAATCTATCTCTCTTACAAAACAGACATCTTCGGATTCAGCATTGCAAAAAGAAAGAATCCAAGTTCAACAGGATCCAAGTTCAACAGGATCTTTTATGAGCTACACAGGGTAGTATATATGATGACGCTGAAGTCCAAATACAGGGCGGGTCTTCGTCGGTTTGTTTGCTTCCATCATAGATTATTCAGGACGTATTTCCCATTATGTTAAAGAAAATCCAGCATAGATTGTTCCATTGTTTAATTCCTTGCTACTTGTTGTTGGCTGCTGATTCAGGCTCCTATATAATTTTGTTTGCATGCGCTGTGGGTGTTGTTCCTTCGCTACCTAAGATGAATTCTTATTAGGAAGATATTCTGCAATGATTTCTAAGAGATGTTAATGGTTTAGGAAAAGAAGTGTAACGATCATACGGATCATGACATTTGCTCCTCGCATATCACCACCTAAAACGATGGTAAAAGCTTTAGTCGAGGTACCTTTCGGTGGTCTATAATGAACCAGGTGATAACAAAATTGGAAAGCTATAATCTTTTGACGTTAGAACATTTTCCTCAGAAAAAATGTTATGATCCGAGCCACAACTAATTAACATAGCTCACTTCGCTCATTGGGCTTTTTTTTTCTTTTTGTTAATTTCTAGAATATACATTGAAGGACAAATTTTAGTGAATTCTCGACGACACTATGCATCATTATACTAAACCTATAGTTAATCTAGTTATTTCAAAAGAAAAAAAAATAGTAGAGCCAGTCTTGAACAGAAAAAATGTTTCCACTAATTGTATGTGACTGTTTAGTGACATATACTTTTATTCATTTGAGCCACAACAGCGTGCACGACCTATGCTCACGCCTTCTGCCTCCACATCAACGAAAAGATAAGTTGCGACAGTAAATGCTCCGGCCACCATGCACGGCCTATAGATGAAGTGATGCCAGCTTTTTGCATGATATTAACAGAAAAGTATCACCATATTTATTGACAAAAAAAATATGATGCTGACATGGTCAATGATTGGTTACCAATTGTATCTTGGACATAGCTAGGTTTTCAGGGTCATGCATGGTGGAAGTGCTTTTTGAATATAGCTTTCAGGCTGCAGATCATGTTTCTTCACAAAAGGCAGTCTGCCATGCATGACCCCCCATTGGTGCCGCACGATTAGCAGGACCACTGCCCTTTTGTTTGCTTAATAATGCTGCATATATATTTGCAATGCGAATGTGAAGCCGACTTGACTACTAGGACCAACGAATTCAGACCCAAGAAACATGAGACCTAGCCATGTTTATTTAGACTGCCATGTGAAACGGCTGAACCTGGGCTGCTCACTCCAGCTGCAGCTCGCATCAGCAAGATTTGGTAGACCTGCTGATCTGATGCTTACCTTGTTAAGTTTGTTGCAATGTCCTGTCTGATGAACAGTGAGCTTGCGTTGTTATGTGAGGTATTATCTAGGTTGAAATTTTTTAACCTCTCTGAAATATATAGGAGTACTAGCTTGGTGAATCCTTTCAAAGCAGTAATTATATCTTACTGCTGCATGATTGGAAAAAAACCAAAGAATCCGACATACCAAGTAAAAAAGATGCTGGATTTTGACGGGAAAACAAACCCTGAACTCTGAAGTAAAAACGCCCGCTGTCTCTCAGAACCTAACCGAAAGGAATGTCCCTGCTAAGAGCCAATGCCCTAGGCGTCCGGCGACGCCGATGTCAGTCAGCGTGCACCACATGTAGCCAAGACAGTGGCGAGAAAATTAGGGCGACAGCGAGAGCATAATCACCTTCGTTTCCTCACCAATTAACTAGTTCGTCTCCTTGTCTCGCTTTGGTGGTGTGGGCGTTACGAGACGTACGACGCCGGAACGCGCATCGTTTTCAGGCAACTCCCGGAGTTTGTGATCTTGCGGTTGTCCGTTGCGAGCTGAAAACGCTCGCCCACTGGAAACCGGCGGAAAGGCATGCGCGTCGCGTCTTCGCTCTGTACGTTGCGGAGTTGCGTAGAATGGGATCCATGCGCATGCGGATCACATTCGCAGATCAATGCAGATATGAGGTGACGATGCCTGCTTGTAGGCTGAAGAAAAAGCTCCGAATTTTGTTTTGCAGACCATTGTATATACTCAGGGCTTGCTTGGAAACGTATAAATTTCACGGGAGACGTAGTCAGAATCGAAACAGACCATTATATACATTCAGCGATGATTTGGGAATGCTGTTAGATCTTTCACCCAGGGTAATTTAGACAGAAGAAAAAAAAAATTGGCCCTTTCTTTTGGCCGGCTCTCTGTTTCGGTTCCCTTTTCCGGAGAGAGAGCTACTTGTTGCTTTGAGTTGCTTTCCGTGTGTTTTTCTCCCCGATGCTTGCTTGCTATGCATTCTCCTCGCCAGGTTAAGTGATGGAGAAATGTGTATGTGTCCTTGTTGCGTTGGTATGCGTCGCACTTGGATACGTGCGCCCGGTGCGCTTCCTAGCTGAGAAGGGAAGGAAAGAGACGAGCTACTAGATAGAGAACGAATGTCGTGGCGTAAGGCAGCAATCTTTTTACCGTGGACACTTCGGCTAGCTCCTCTTTCGTAGTTTGTAATCCACCCTTTCTCACCGTACCAGCTGAGAAAAAAAATTACTATCCGTTTGTTGTTTTCCATCTTTCGTGAGCCGAGGTAGTCTTATAAGTAAATGCTAACCAGAGATGGAAAGCTCATCACCGTAAAAGCACTCAAATAAAGCACTAACATACGGTCAAGTTATCCTGGAGAGATCAGTAGAGTATCACATCCAAGTGACGGCAGGAATTGATAAATTATCTGGCTACAACTACCTTACTTGCATGTACGGCAACTCTTTTCACTAACTGTATCTGGATTAGCTAGCAGGTAATAAGTAATTTAAGACGTTCTCCTAATCCAAGTGTCCTCTTGTGCGTAGTTCAACGATGCGCTAGCAGCACAGGCGGAAAACGGATGGAACAGTCCTTGTCTGGAGTACACGTGTGCTGAGAACTATACTCGGTTTCTCCCTCTTAAGCTTACAGCCCATGCAGAGCTTGAAACAAACGTGATCAACGACGTATTACCAGATGAATCTCAAGTTGCAATGGAATACTAATATCGACTTTCTTGATTGAAAGCTCGAAAAAGGCTCTTAATTCGTAGCTTCCTCATTAGCTCACTTTCTTCTTTTTTGGAGAGGAAAAGAAAGAGACCTGCTCCATACTCGGCTGTCTAGTGTTTGCGAACCCTGAAAGTGCCAGGATTTGGCCTTAGCTTGTGGATAAGTTACAAATTTGTAACCATGTACAACCCACATTGGGTTCCAAATTAATAAAAGATGGTGTATATGATTTGTATGATGGATGGCATGCATACCGTAACATGCAAATGGGAGCAGGGGATGCCAATCTATGGGAACATCACACAGGATTCATGTAAGCAAGCGTATCATCACTTTGGGCCACCTCCTAGCTAATTCTCCCGAAGCTATATATCCTGTTATCTAAAAGAAATCCTATGTAGAGGAATCTAAAAGCTCACCCGGCTAATATGAAGTTTTTTCCGGCTCCCTGCTTCCAAGTTACATTGTGAAGAGAAACAAGTAAGATTTCAGTTCTATCTAAAAAGTATTTCAATTTTACTTTTTGCATAGAAAAATGACTAAATCAAAGACTCTTGACCCATAAGTTGCTCCAGGCAATTCACAAATTTTTCTGGAGAAGCCGCTCCAAAGTACCAGTGAATTTTCCGAATTTACTATAGCTCTACCAAACGGGGCGGACACTACCATACATAAGCTTCACTGACGAACATGAGAGTGTCCTTGTAAAATCCCTATGAATAGAACCCACTCAGCGTTTGCATATGTAACAAGAAACATTATGTATGTATCTGAGTGGAGGAACAAACCTGTCGACAGAGAGGCACTTTGCAAAATTTAAAATCTGCCGGATCAGTCTCTTGTAGGCGTTCACATGGATGTGTGTACATGTTCATGCATAGAGGTGATCGAGTGTATATGAACGTCTGCATCTGTAAAAATATTCAGAAATTAAAGTAATATTAACTATGGTTTATGAGTAGCAGTACAACTGGTTGCTGCAAACGGAGATGAGATGGGCTGCCACGTCACGTCCAACGTGGCGGAAGTGGGGTCCTAAAATATTCTTCCTTCCCCGGACGCCCAAACCAGCGCCGCGCGCGCACCATAAAACCCGGCCCCAGTTGCTGCTGGTGTGCAATGTGCATGCCCCCACCACCACCGCCAGAGCTAGACCAGCACGCACCACAATGCCCGCCTCCCCGTCGCGCCCCTCGTCTCCGGCGACGCCATCCTCCGCGGTGGCCACCCCTCGCCGCCGCCGGCGCCTTCTCCCGTCCAACAAGTCCAACACCAGCTCGCCGTCCTTCGCTCCGGCCTCCCCGTTCTCCTTCTTCCAGCCGACGTCGCCGTCGCCGTTCCACCGGTTCCTCCCCTCGCCGCTGCGCGCCTCCTCCGTGCCCTTCTCGTGGGAGCACCGCCCCGGCATCCCCAAGACGCCCGCCCGGACCCACCGCTCCTCCAAGGGGACCAACAACAACAAGGCGCCGCCGCTGCCGCTGCCGCCGTCGCTGCTCTCCCGACCCTGCGGTGGCGGCGACCCCTACGTCGTCCCCGCCGAGTACGCCGCGACGATGCACCCGCCGCCGGGGGGCCGCCTCGGGAAGGTGCGCCGGAGCCGGCGGCCGCGGCTGGGCGACGCGCTCGCCGAGTGGCTGTCCCTGCTCAGCCTCTACCGCTCCTGCTTCGCCTCCAAGGCGGCCAAGACATCATCCGATCCGTGGTTTGAGAGATAGGTAATCTACCTGCCTGCTGGAATCTGCATGACGCGTCGATGCCGTCGTCTCTCGCTTTCCCTGTCTCTCTCCCAGTCTCCCTGTATGTGTTGATAGCGAAATACTGTACTGTTACATGTGCTTGGATTTGTTGCGGTAATTAATCAATTCGCTGTAAATTAGAAGTAATTAAGTCTGCTATAGTGGCCTTGCTGCCTCATATATACTGCTTATACACACTAGATCAGTGACGAGATCATTTCATACATGTGCTTCACTGTAATTAGTGTCGCCACAATAATTCAGCACCTTTAGTTGTAGTCAAATATCGTTGGTGCTGCATGCTGGTGATGGACTCATATGGTGGTGGTATAAAGGCATCATCCCTTAATTTATAGTACTGTATTGGGTTTGGGTTCAAAGTCTACTGCTCAACTTTTCAACTTGTGGTTGAGTTGCTCTGGGTGGCCGATCGATGCTGATCAAAAGACCAAAGTCTGTAAAAAACTGAAAATATACTATTTGTGTCGACAGTCACGTCATGCATGCTTGTCTCTTCACAGACCGTGTGCGTGCGTAACATGCTCTGCTATTCACGCAACCGCCGGAACGAACAACAACGAGATGACAAAAATGCTTGTGCGTATTTAAACCCTTCATGTTGATTAACCGACGCCCTGCCTGATTTCAGCTGCATGGACAGATGCGTCCACCAAACCCATGCAGTATTTTATGGTTGCGACCGAGCTAGTCTCGAGAGACCAGTATGTGCAGCCCACTAGCAAGAAACTGACTCTTGTTCAACACCGTGCATGGATATCTTATTAGAGGCTACATTAACAATTACATACGACACATATAAAAGTTTGGAGTACCTAGCACATATGTCCTCCATCTCCAGCAATTATAGTACTAACTAATTTCTCCCCCTGCTTCCCTATGAATTATTGCGCTTTCGGCACATGTAAAAAGGACTTTTGCTCACACACATGATGCAATGCCAGCTGTCTTGCTTGTCCGATCCCTCCGAATTATATTCTGCATCCTGCAAAAGGCTATCCAACTTATGTCACGTTCAGAAACCAGAGTCATGCATAGCCGACAAAATATCTCGAAAAATAATAATATTACGCAAATTTTATTTTAGGCCGCACAGTAGTAGTAATATGTGCTGGGAGCCTGGGACGCCATGGTTACAACGGTAGCTAGAGTGCTACGCACAGAATTCCGTGCTTTCACGTATATATGTATGCGTTTGTCCTGTCACTGGGGAGTGGGGACCGTGATCGTGCAATTATTTATACTCTCCTACTGTTAAATCACTCTCAATTGGTTTGCCATTAGTTGCCCATTTCCATCAACATGTTTCTCAATTAGTTTGCCATTAGCTCGAAAACCTGTACTGGAATTCCATTAATTGATTGTTTGGTCGTAGTGTCATTGTTAACCAAATATAGCAGCCGGAACACTACAACCACTAATTAGGGCCTGATAATTAGGGCAGACAAGAAGCCAAAGCCGTACTTAATTCTCACGTGCCTTGTACAAGTAGGTAGGCCAAGCTGAGCCCATAGCTCATGTCCCTGTATCTATGTCGTTCTGCTGGAGCCGGAGTGAGGGACAATCTCTATATGCAGTAGGAGTGCATGTCTATCAATAGACCTCTGATGCTTTTTTCATGGCTGTGATGAATAGTAAATAACAAAATAGTAAGATATGCAATCAACGCGCGGGAGTTTTAAATTCTATCCTTTTTATGACGGAAATTTTAAATTCTTTCCTGTGCCCGGCACACACCTGTTCTGAAACCTAATTCTGATACAGTGATCAACTAACTATCACTAACAAAGTTCCTCTAATGGCTAGCCCTTGTCGTAACCTCGTTCCATTCTTTCGCTTCACTGGTTTCTTACGCCCTTTATTCTCCCTTTTTGGATCGCTTTCCCTGTATTTTATGGAGAGAGAAATCTAGACAGGTATCGTCCTTTCCTGGAAGAAGAGTGCATACTACTTTGCTCTCTGGGGCAAATAAAGGAGAACTGAAAGGCGAGTGAACGAATCAACAAATCCCATCGGCGGCATCTACCATTGTTCTTCCAACTCCAATTCCTCGCCTCGACGAAAAGCGTGGAGCATTATCTCTCCTTCACGAAAAAGGTTTGGTATGGTGGTGGTCGTAATAGCTAGCTAGGTAGACCACCTGGCGCTTATAAACTCGATCGTGGATGCAATATTCCAAGAGACACGGATACATGGCATGCGCCGCACGTAAGGCGACCCCGGCAACGCCAGCAGATCACGGTCCATCGCTCTTCACACATGCGAGCGTGAGCGTGGATACGTACTGAAGCCGTGAAGCGACGGCTGAACTAGATTGAAGACTGAAGGTTCAGACCACCTGTGTGTCCATGGAACGCGGAGGATCAGCCGAGCCTCTCTGTTAATTTACGAGCAGGGTGCTGGATCGAGCTTCAGGAGTTCAGAAACTGCAGGCATAAAAGCTTACATGGTTCAGTCGGTACTCCTCGCGGTTTCTTCAGGCGCCACCCCTGCAGAGCCCACAGCTTGTATCACTGCTTGCCTTGCTCCTTTTTCATTTTCTGAATCATCCATGTGATGCGACGTCGAGACAAGGTGGATCATCAGTCATCAGGTTGCACGCCATGCTTGATGCTCTCGTGTGTCATCCGTAGCGGGCCTGGAACGGAACATGTCCGATCGATGCGCATCATGAACATCCATCACCACGCTGGCGGTGCTTGTAGCTTGCTCCAAGCCATCAGTTCTGAAGTACTACTACTTTCTGCTACTAGCACATGTTGTGCTGTGCCACTCGCTCGCTCACCGGTGTCCAAACTTGCTGATGCAGCAACAAGCAGCCCTGTGTGTCCCCCTGGCAACCCATCTCGAGTTGGTTCCAGCCTTCCAGGGTTTCCTTTCTGTTGCGATCGCGTTGCCCACGAAGCAGAGGATTCCATGTTCTCCCTGACTCTCATGTGTTTCAGTGTTTGTTTCAGCCTTGGCCCTGCAGTCTCGTCAGGGACCGCAACTCAACTCTCTTGGCCATGTGTGTTGCGATCACGGCATTGACCAGAGCAATCTTGGATGGCTTCCCAACAACCTCAAGAGCCGGGTTAACTGCATGCTTCACCCTTTTTAGTACTGCAACTTGCACTGGTGGGACATTTTGGCAAGTGTGTACATTCACTTTTTACTTGACAGAACCTGCATGTACAAACTGAACACCAGAAAGGAGAAACAGAGAATCTGCAACTTCCCTACTTTTTATGTATGTACTCGCAGAGTTTCTGCAGGCGTTACGTATATTAGTTTTCTGCTAACAACTAATCAACACGGTCACTCGTGAGATAATGGTCTCTAACACCTAAATATAGATGGCTTCTCTAACCTTTTCCTATCAGCATTCACAGCACACACCGACAACACACTCACACAACAGACCATAAGTACAAAGACCTCCCCATCCCAAGTGCTGGCTGCGCCGGCGTGAAGACGATCCACTCGAACACGCGTCTCACACTGCATCAAACAAAACTGACAGTGTGCCCAGACTCATATCATCATAGCTGCTGTTTCTGAACGTCCACTCTGTCGATCACGTCCAGCGCCTTGATCCGGTCGATGTCGAAGCCGACGACGACAGGCGACAGCGCAGGAGACCGGCCGCCGCTCGTCAGCGGGAACACCCTGCCGTTCTCCCGCGACGGGGAGTGGTTGCTGCTCTTGCTCAGCCTGTCGTTCTTGCTCAGCGCCGATCTCCTGCCGGCCGACAGCTCCTGGCTCTTGCTCTTCCCGGGGGAACGCTGCTGCCGCCGCATGTACACGTCCTGCAGCATCTCCCGGTCTTCCCTGGTGAGCACGGCCGATGATGGCGGCGACCGCAAGGATGCCGCGTATCTTGACTGCACCGGTGAGCGGACGGGGGACCTGCTCGGCGACCTGCCTGCCTTGTTCGGCCTGCTGTAGCTGATCAGGTAGTGGAGCCACACCACCAGGTCCAGTATGCATGCGTCGGCCTTCTCTTTGTCCGCGTGGTAAAGAGTCTCGATCTTGAGCACGTCGGGCTGGCCAGACATTGTACGTGCCAGGCCGCTCCTGTGTGAATTATCGAGCAGAAGATGTTAGGATTGTTGCATTAGGACAAGATTTTATCGCTTTGAAAAACGAGCAACGCTCAGATGAGTTTCTTACCCTGTGTTCGCCCATTCGCCGACCCATCCGAATCCGTGGTGTGCTCTGCATAGTGTTGCAAGAAAGGAATAACATAAAGTCAAACACCGGGAAAACGATAAATGCTCTGGTTGAATCTGTCTCTCTGTAGCTAACAGGTCCAAGTTGAAGTACCTGGCTGTATTGTTAGCAACCGGGACAATCCATAGCAACGTCTTCTCCATCGAAGATCTGATTTCAGTGATCGGAAGCTATAGCAGGAAAACAGAAGGGTTGGACATTTAGAAAATTAGAACTCCTGAGTAGATGGTAGCCAATGTTCCTGATGGACTGACATTTTTAAGCACCATAATACCTCTTGAGGTTCTGAGCAAGCTGACAATCTTGTTCGTAGAGCAGTCTTGACATTTGGGGGAAGCCCGTGGTAGAGCGCATCTCTTGTGCTTTGTGGGGGAACAGAGCTTCGCGAAACCTTAGGTAACCAAAATCAGTCAATAAATGGTTGCCTGGTACTGTTCAGCGACTAAGTAATGACTACAGAATATATATGACAAATTGATCTCCTAGTTTCAGCATAAAGCGAAATATGGGAATTTGAACATGGAAATCAGTGGGTTAGAAGAAACTTACAATGTTGTCAATCTGAGAAATTATATTAGCATAATGAAGTGAGAGGCCAGCTGACCCTAACGTTTGATTGCTCTCTGAAGACTCATTTGACTCTCTGCCTACAGGAAGACGAAAATAGTAACCAAACATAATTTAGTGGCAATCAGGTAGTAATACGCCGTCTGAGAGAGTGGGAAGACTGGGGACTCAGCATACCATAACGCCCAAAAGCATCTTGAATCTCGACATGCAAGAAATGGACGATATCTACAAGCTTCTCCATGACCTACAAACAGGGGAAAGAATTTGCGTTTTTCATAGTCTATCAAACATGACAACAAGAAAGTTGTTGCATCTGTACTCCTCTTAACAACTTACATCATCATGTGTCTTAGACCAAAGAGACTTTTTCTTCAAATTCTGCACATGCTTCCTTTGGCTCTTCAATTCTTGTCTTATAATCTGAACGGTGTCCCCTGGTCATTATGGTAGTCACTTGTAAGTTTGCTGAGGATCAAACAACTGGTCTGATTGTAAATAGCATTTGAATCCAAAAGGGTGATACATCGATGTAGATAAATATACCTCTTTCAAATGTCACTGATCTTTTCTCTTCCTCCAATTTACGGCGATAATCTTGCTCAAATCTATCCAATGCATGTAATTCATGATAGAGATCCTATGTGACGACAATTGAAATAGCCGAATCAGAAAGAGTAGAACGAATAGTAACATCACCGAACACAGTTTATTATTCTGTCAAAGCTATTTTTTTCTTTTCAAAAGAATTATATATCTAAGTATGTGATACTCACACCAGTGTATCGAACAAGGGTCATCAGTTGCTGCATCTTGGCTTTTGCAGTTTCTTTTAGTTCTGGCTGGGGTATAATTTCTGACTCTAGCCTGGAAATGGACAGAAGAGCTACTATTGAGATCATCATGCTTGGATATCAATTATCAAGGCATGTAAACGGTGAGAACCTACTTGGAGAAATAACGATCTAGGTTGTGCCACTGAGGATCTTTGCAACGATTACCAAATCTTATCACTTCTCGTGAAAATACTCTTAGCTCTTGCCTGTAAGGTGCAACCACAATATGAAAATTTTCATTAATTGGGAACATAAAACTTACAATAACAACCTAAACTAGATCATGATAGTTAGTGGATTTGTTGGCAAACCTCTTATCAGCTGCTGCAATTCTCATCAGGTCATCCATATTGCTTGAAACTAAACGCTGTACACCTTCTGACTTAAGGACGGTGTCCTTCAAATACTTTAAGCTTTCTTTGGACAAGGACTGCATGAGGCTCTTGCCTTTTACTATTGTGTTTGCAACTTCAAATGCAAGGATTGCGATTTTCTTCCCCTTTGTCGTTGTTCCCGACACGAAACCCCCTCCAGGACTCAAACTTGACATGCTGCTACTCAGATTATCTAGAACCTCCACTGCTTTCCCAAGTCCAGATGTACTTTTTCTACCGAACGCTAAGCCTATGTCTGAAACCTGCACGAAGAGTCAAGCAAAACAAATGCATTATGAAACCTGGCAGGACAAGCTTCTTCTAAAGTGCAGAAACCGTGGGTCCAGATACAGAATTCAATAGGTTGAGTCATGCTCATGGTACAATGCAAGAACCTTTTTTAAAGGAACCTACAATGCAAGAACTTAATGCCTACGAATAGGATTACAATCAAGATCGCAAAAGTAACATTTCTATCTGCGAGAATTTTGTCATCACACAAAATGCAACACAAGGTTAAGTCAGCGAATTGTTCCTACACTTTATGTGCAATTATCCAAGCGACTGTATTGTACAGTTGAAAAGGAAACACTTGCCTTGCTTGGACCAGCCTTGGCGGAGGTGCTTCTCCTGGGCTTCCCTGCCTTCGCCTTCTCCGACGGGGCACGCGTCAAATGCGGCTCCTTCAATACCGAGCGGCGAGCCTTGTCGCCCGTGGACGGCGGCGGCGAGCCCTTCTCAGACAAATGAGACGACTGATCGCTCACCTGGTCATACTCCGCCGCCTCCTCGACGGGCGCGGTCTTGTTCTTGCCGGCAGCCGAGAAGGCCCTGAACTCCTGTTCCACCACGAAGCCCATCGCCCGGAACGAGAGCTCCGTCGGCGACTTGTCACCGGCAATCCCCGCCGAGCACACGCCGCCCATGGCGACCAATGCGGATGCGCCAACAAGTCAAATCGCTCCACCAACGAAACACCTGCAAGATGCGAAATTCGCTCGATCCCAGCCAACACCGGAACAGCCCGTCGCCGGGGATACCAGAGAAATGGACAAACGCCGCAAAGATCAAGCCGGTCGTACCTGCTCGAGTCGTCGCGTTGACGACGCGCGAGCCCAAGACAATCAACGCACGAAGAAGAAGGTGTCTGCCTCCCACGAACAGAGAAAGCCGCGCCCTTTTCAACACCAAACGAGGGAAGAATGGAGAGGCGACAAGGTATCAACCAACGGCGAGTACCGATCGAGAGGAAGAAGACAAGGCAGCCGAACCCGGGTCGCGAAATTCCGCCGCCGATTAGTCAAGAAAGCCGGCGTCAGCGAGAGAGACGAGGGAGATAAAAAGACAAGACTTTTTTTTCCGACGCGACCCAACTGCCAAGAGACGGAGAGGGGCAGAGCAGAGCGCAGCACCAGCGGCGACAGGCACCTCCCACCGGCGGCGTTAATGGTCCCCGGCCGGACGGACTGGGTAGGAACCGCGTGGCTTTCGGTGGTTGTGGCGATGTGGATTTGATCGCCGAGATGGCCGCGATTGCTTGTGTCGCCGTCTTTTGGAAGCCAGAGCCAGAATTTTAAGCTGAGGAAACTGGGAAAATAAAATAAAATAAGGGGAAATGATCAAAGTCCACGGTCTGTAGGGATTTGTTTAATGCACGGTCTGGCAGCCCACCGCAGCAGTGACTTTCTGTGGGGGGTTTGACTTTGAAAGCTTTGTCGACGATCCACCTGTCTATTAAAAGCGCCCTGCTGCGTAACTTGAATTTTGTTTTTGGTAGACATGCAATTTGGATGCAATACACGGTTGAATGTTGATGGAGTGTTTTTTTTTCTAAAAAAAATACAGTAGAACACGATGTGGAAGTTCCTATACCAAGAAGTTGTGTTTTTTATTGTTGGTCTTTGGTTTCGTAATCGAGTGGATACATGGCTGAATTCCACATCTGACATTTGTGTTTTTTCTTTTGGAAACACATCTGTCATTTGTGTTGAGAACAGGACATATCATCAATTGATTGACAAGTGTAGTGTCTTTATATTTTACACTTGTTTACTAGACATGTGCCCTGATATCATATTGATTGTACTTGAATGAATGATCGAGGGATAAAAGCAAAATGTTTTTTTTTTGAAGTTGGGAACAGGACATATCATCAATTGATTGACAAGTGTAGTGTCTTTATATTTTACACTTGTTTACTAGACATGTCCCTGATATCATATTGATTGTACTTGAATGAATGATCGAGGGATAAAAGCAAACTGTTTTTTTTTTGAAGTCTCATTACCTGGCCAAGAAAAAAATTTATGCCCCATGGCGCATCATCCTCTCCTCTTTCTTTATGGGTTGACCACCATTTTGACGAGTAGTTTATTTCTAACAGGAATTCAACCTATACTTTTGTCATCAGAATCTTTATGCGGACAATCGATGGGCTTCCACTAAAAAACAACACCAATGTACCAAAATGGAATACAAGGACTGCAAAATATAAACGTGGCCAGTTTGATCATATCGAAATGTGAACGCAGTTTTTTTCTCTGCATTGGTTTGAGTCCAAGTCTTGCTTCTGTGTCATTAAGCGGTACTAGCTCATTTTGCAAACGATGTCATTGAAACATGTACATAAATACGGATGACAAACTTTAACAAAAATGATTATATGGAACAGCTATCATTTATCATCATCTAGCTACATAGTCAATTGAAAAATAATGTTTGTTAAAAAAGAAGAAGAAAAATACGGTTATAGTTCTAGGTTCGACATACAACAACTATACGAGCAAATGGCTCGGGTGGCCAGCAGCTCCAGATGGGAGTATAGCCGCCCAGGTTCTATCCCTGGGATTGAATCTTGGGTCACAACTGCCTCAGACGAAGGCATGAGTTAAAGTTCTTGTTTCTTAAAAAAAATGGTTCGAATGTTTAAGTACTTTGTTTCTAAAAATGATGTCATGATGTTCGTGCTTTTCTAATGGTATTTTTTGTATATGTTTATGATGATAACGTATGATTATGAGATTGTTGACCTCTGTTTTATTTTTTTATTATTAATATATTAATATGTAGGGGCTTTGCCTCTCCAGTTCATTCAAAAAAAAAACCGTTGTTCCTATGCCGTTGCTTTTTTGCGTTACTGGACCAGAGGTCCATGCTGCAATACATCATCATGTGATGTTTCAAAATGAAACGTAGTTTCATATGGCCATTAGGGAGGAAACACAAAGATGATTAATTCCATCACATTCTTGTTGAGAGAAAAACAAAGTCGGCTATGGCCTCGTTACTCTAGAGGATAACTTACTGGCACCAAACTTTTTATTTTCATTGACTTGCTTTCTTTTGTTGTTCGGACAAATACACCGAAAAAACAGTGTCTAGCGTATATGTGCCTTTTAAGTCAGTATGAACAAAGTTTGTGATCTATTTTTGCAAAGAAGAGAACAATAGTGTTGTCCTAATAACGTGCACTTTAGATGTTGGCGTGATGGATCTGATCAAAAGATGTCCCATTAATGTGTTTCACATACATACACAAAAAAGGTGGCCCACTAGAAAATGCTCATAAGTATGGACTTTCATTTTTTTTAAAAACAATGACAATTATATTTTTTTGAAGGGGACAAAGAAAAATTGCTTGACAACTCATCATATTTGTATTTTCTATCAGACGAGAATCAAATTTATTTGCGTGTTTTTGTTTTATCCCATCGCCCTCCCTGTTCGCGCTTGCGCCCCGAGTCGCCATTGCCCCCACATTACCAGGAGACGAAGCGCAACGCCCCGGGAAAAAGGAAGAGCGAAACGCAAGGTCACGCTTGCGCCTCCGTCCGACTCCGAGTTGGGGGAGCTGGACTCGGGGGGGTCAATGGCATCCATTGCCATATCTCCTCGCGGCGCCAGACCAGACGGGACGGACGATCGCCACCATCGCATCCAACTCGTGCTCCCACCTCGTGGTTGTCGTACCCACCCCACCCGCGCCCGCGGCCGTTCCCCTCCCCAGATTCCCAATCCCTAACCCTCCTCGCCCGCCCCTCCACCTCCGCCGCCCGCCGGCTCGCTCGCCTCCGAGATGCAGGCGCCCGCCCGCCGCCGCCACCGGTGGGTCAAGGAGTGGTGCGTCCGTCTCCTGCCCCCGTCCCTCGGCCTCGTCGCTGACCTCCGTTTACTTCTTTCCCTTGCTCCCTCCCCGCCGCGATTTGGATCTCACCTGTTGCTGTGTCCTCTCCTCCAGGGTTCCGCAGGACCTGGTCATCGCCGGCGGCCCCTGCGCGCTCTACAAGTGGGTGCGAGGTACGCCTATGCTGCCCTCCTCATCTTGGTTTTGCTGCTGTGAAACTTAAGCTAGAAAAGCAAGCTTTCCTTTTCCCCGTTGGTTTGCTGCTGTGAAACTAAGCTAAAGTCTCGAGCTTTCTTGTTCCCGCTGTTTGTAGTTCCTGTTATCTTGCTTGCTTGATTTTCGGGCGCGCTCGTGTGAATTTCGTGAGAGGTTTAAGCTTTGGTTTTTGGCTAGCATGGTTAGTTCATGTGCCACGCTCCAAGGATAGGGGTAGAATTGGTCCACAAGGCTTCACTGTAACTGTAGCCCGCCATGAATTTTGTGAGAGTGGCTTTGGTTTGTGGCTAGCATCACTGGTTAGTTCATGTGCCACGCTCTAAGCATAGGGGTACAATTGGCCCACATGCCACAAGGCTTCACTGTAGCCCGCCAGTTTGCTTGCTTATTACTTTGATTAATAGCATTATTGTCGAAAAGCTTAGGTGCCTGTTACAGCGATTTCTTCGGTATAGGTGTGCTCTCAAAGGGTCTAGCTAAGTAACTTTACTGCACGGCTAATATGAGTATAGGACTAAATAAACGATGGTAACATCTCACGTTCCTTGCACTGACTGCATCGCATGTTCGTAGTAAGTCGCAACAATTTTGGAGTGAGGATAGCATGACTCTTAAGTTTCCTTTTTCAGAATTCTGTACGACAGTACCTATAAATCCATGAGTCTGGCAAAACTTCGACATCTGTTCTTGGCTGCTAATTATTTCCGGGCATTGTACAGTTCTAATATGATGCTACGTTAAGGACGTTTGGCTAGTTGCGTTTATTTCTTGGATATGCTGTTTATTTTATGATTTAGTTGTCTTATTTATCTGGCATTTTTTACTATATGTCTGTACAGAGGACAGATTGGCATCTCTGAAAGCCAAAGACAAGGACCAAGGGGCAGAATCTGCAAAGCCTGAACCAAACACCGAGGTTCTCTTCCTTTGCAGCTATGAAGGGTGTGGGAAAATTTTTATTGATGCGGGGGCTCTTCGGAAGCATGCTCATGTCCATGGGGAGAGGCAATATATCTGTCACTATGAAAACTGTGGCAAGGTGTTATTTATGATTCTTTGCACATCATGTATCAATTTTCAGATTATGTGGAGATTGTTCTATTTGAGTTGCTTAACTAATGTTCTCTCTTGATTTGATTCTACAGAAATTTTTGGATAGCTCTAAGTTGAAGAGGCATTTTCTAATTCACACGGGAGAAAAGAACTTCGTGTGTCCTCATGAAGGTTGTGGGAAGGTAGTCACCATGTCCGATCCATTGTGTTAATTCATTTCTTGGTTGCAGTTTCTATTTTAGTTATGGATGAATTGTTTGTATGTTTTCAAATTGTTAGAGTTATTATAAACACTGAAGTAATGTGTCCTGGATCCCAAATAGCACAATGCTTAGTTTCCACGCCAGTGTAAATCTGTACAAAGCTTTGGTCATTCCTCATGTTTCCATTGACTGCATTAAGCTTGCGATGTACCCTTTTGTTTAACATATGCATCACTTGTACACCACTTAAATTTCACGTGCATACTCGCAAAAGATAAGTTTCTTTGGGGCAATGATTGTACTCATGTTAACAGACAAAAGTATTTAATGTGATCAAATCTGAGCAATACATTTCTTCCCTTGTACAGCCCAGCATAGAGTGCTTAACTAATTCCCAGAAATACTTGATGCTGTGCTAACAATACTTGCTCAATTTTGAGTTGTCGTGCTACAGCACTTACTCTTTGTTCCCATTCACAATTATCATTTTATGTTTCTTTGAAGTTCTGTAGAATGCATGTCATCTGGTGGGATGAATTGAACACTTTCTTAGCCATTGGATCCTATAATTATGGATTTGGTAGTACCTATTTCTAATTCTGTGTGCTTGTTGTTGCAGGCTTTTTCATTGGATTTTAATTTGAAGGCACACATGAAAACACATTCTGCTGATAATTACCATGTGTGCCAGTACCCAGAATGTGGCCGAAGGTTTACGCAAGAGTCTAAACTAAGAGCTCATATCAGGGCGCAACACGAGAAGGTAAAGATTTCTGAATATCTGTAAATTTCCACTTGTAAGATGGTATTCTTATGCAACTAATGTAGGTTGGCTTGCAGAATCCAGGTGCGTCGACAATGAATCACACCCCACCAGAACATCACCATCCTAAACCAGTAAAATCTTCAGTTACGCCACCAGCTCCCACAGCTGAGCGCCCATATGTTTGCCCATACGATGGCTGCGACAAGGCATACATCCACGAGTACAAGCTCAACCTACATCTGAGAAAAGAGCATCCCAATCATGACCAGGACGCTGGTGCTCAAGTTGCTGCTTCTTCGAAGGGTTCCATGTCGAAGAATTCCCACAGAAGCAAGCCGAACATTGCTGCAAAGATGCCACTGCCCAAGATCCCCAAGCACAAAGGAGGGTACACGACACCATCTCCGGCTATCAATGTCCCGGGAGAGCACCAGTGGCCCGGGAAAGTGTTATACCAGGATGACAGCGAGGAGACTGAGGAAGAGGGGGACAATGTTGAGGATGGGTGGAGATATAGAGCTGCTAGCAGTGACGATGAGGAAACCGAAGATGAAGAATGAGCTGCCTGGCCATTTTATTGGCCCTTGAGTAGTTGTGCATAAGAATTAAAAGTTTTGAGGGTTATAGTATTGCATACATGTACAATTTAAAAAATAAGGCTGAATTGTTAGTGGGGCAAAAAGGTTTTAGTTGGCCTGCCCCATTTGAATTAAGCATCTTGTGTAGTTTGGAGTCTGCTTTGAGATAGGTATTACAGAACAAACAGAAAACATATGCTATCTGTTGGACGTGCCCCAAGGGTTTCGTGTGAGTTGGACGTGTGGTGGGCGACGGTGCGCGTAAGGCCGCTTGTCGCCTCGTCCCCAGCCAACGAGAACCGCTGCCCTATTGCCCTGGTTGATCCTACCAGTTACCAGACATCAAGAGTCTCAATCCGTTGGCCAATGAAAAATTGAAAACATGTGTGGATTTTATTCGCCTTATGATGCATATATTATGATTAAATACGGTTCTTTCTAAATGTGTCTGATCGTCGCATCTCAAGGTGCACACCCAGAAGCAAGTAACACTTGCATAATAACCTGGTATCAATTCTTGTGCTGCTGCTGCTTTATCTTCCTCTTGGTTTGTGTCCATTCTACTCCCTAAGAATCTTTTGATATATAATCGTCATAGTAATAAGAACTAAATACCTCGTTTTGGAATTTTGAATTGAAAATTTGAGTCATAGAAGAATAAGATGAAATAAAATCTACTCTCATATTTCTTGACATTTCCACCACTAGAATACATTTGTAGCAGCTGTATCAAGTAAATAGTACAAAACTGATACATTTTTATGTACCTTCCCGGGAATTCAGGAACCGGCCACGAGCAATGTTCCTGGTCCAGTGGCCGGAGCACATCGGCTGACAGCCAGTTCAGGCCACTCGGATCCTCCAGCCCTGCGCGCGAAATGCAGGATGGCCATGTCACGTAGCGCAGGAGTGCTGATGTGTTGACCTGCTGAGCCACGCTTCTGGCCAGTGCGCCTCTGGAGACAGCGCATGCTTCCTACTAGACACGAATGCGATTCACAGCCCCAAAGGTTCACAGCAATACGCTGGAGGGATAATATAATTGGGTCATCACTTCTAATTCGATCAAATGATCACAATCACATGGAGCTGCAAATCTACTAGAGCTAAATTACAGGTGGCACCAATGCACCTTTCAGAAACAGCAGCACTTGCAGCTCAAATCCAAATGGCGAGTCATCTGAATGGAATGCAACTTTTGCAAAGTGCTGCTGTTCTCATCCAAAAATCTCAGTGCTGACTGCCTCCATGTTGCAAGCTAACCAACCCAAAGTATGTCCCAGATGATCCTTTGGCCATGAGGGACGCGTGTGTGCCCTCTTCCAAAACAACTCCCTTCTCAAGCACGGCGATCACGTCACAGCTCTGGACAGTGCTCAGCCTATGCGCCACCACCACGCTCGTCCTGCCAACCAGCACGAGGTCCAGCGCTTCTTGTACCGCTCTCTCAGACTGGCTGTCCAGCGCGCTTGTAGCCTCATCCAGCAGCAGAATGGAAGGGTTCTTTAGGATGGCACGGGCAATGGCAACACGCTGCTTCTGCCCTCCTGATAGCTGAACACCTTGCTCACCGCACCATGTGTCGTAACCATCCTTGAGGCCGCTGATGAAATCATGCGCATTGGCGGTCCTTGCCGCATTCTCCATCTCGGCCTCACTTGCTGTCTCCGTGCCGTACATGATGTTCTCTCTAATGGTTCCTGCAAATAGTGTTGGTTCCTGGTTAACAAGCCCAATGTGCTGTCTCAAGGCTCGGAGATTGTATGTTTTTATATCTCTGTCGTCAATCTTCACCACCCCTCTAAGTGGGTCGTAGAACCGCTCTATAAGCCCCATGATGGTTGACTTTCCAGAACCACTTTGCCCAATAATAGCCGTTGACTTGCCTGGCTGTATGCTCAAGGAGAACCCCTTGAAGATGAGCACATCTGGCCTTGATGGGTATGCAAAATCAACTCCTACGATCTCTATGTTACAGTTGAGTTTCTTTGGCTTGTATCCATCAGGACTGTCAGGGTCAATCTCTGTTTCCCGGTCAAGAACAACAAACACTGATGCGACTGCATCAGCGCCCTTAGCAAGATCTGTTGTCATGCTGCCCGCTTCTGCAATCACACGTCCTGTGGTTACTAGAATCATGAAGGATTGAAAGAGTGCCTTGGCAGTTATGTGATGTTCAGACATGAGCTTGCCACCGTACCAAATGTCGAGCGCCCATGTGCATGACATGAGCCATGTGGCGGTGCCAAGGACAAGCCCAGCAAACCACGATTGTCGGATGCTTTCCCTGCGTGGCCCATCCTGCGCTTCATAGAAGAGGTGTAGGATGCGGTCCTGAGATGAGAAGGTGGTGATGGTGCGAAGGTTGGAAACAGCATCAGCGGCTAGCTTACTGCTCTCAGACTGTGCCTGTATCGATTTCTTTGATATGCTCTTTAGTAAGACACGACGAGAGTAAAAGCTGATGACGACAAGAGGTTGAGTTGCTATCATGACGAGGGCCAGGCGCCAGGAGATGACCAGACCCATGGTGCAGGATATGAGCACCGCAGATATGGTCTGGATCACAAGAGCCATTCGATCACCGACGAGGGACCTCACCTGCAACAAATATGATATTACTGGTTCTGATCAGGCATTATTGATTGGAGGTTTTCCAAGCATATTAAAAAACTTAAATAATACTTACAACATTGGCATCATTGGCAAGTTGTGAGGATATAGTACCACTGGAGTTGTCGACACGATCAAACCAACCAATCTCAAAAGTGAGGATCTTTGTGAGCATCTGCTCCCTGACCCTCTTGGTGAGGTACTCCCCCATGGCACCGAAGCTGTAATGTTGCCCCACGTTGAGCAGGAATGAGGCCACTGCGATAGCAACAAAAAGAAGGGCGTAAATCCGTGTTTGGGCCTTGATCTCTGCATGATCTGTCAAGAAGTAGACCGAGAACATGCTGCCCATCCCGTAAGCAAACACAGCTTGTATGCCTCCAAACAGAGCTGCACTAAAGCTTCCAGTCAGAGCAAATTTCCACTCTGGTGCATTCAACATCACTAGCTTTTTGAAGGATGCAGCAGGGAGCTTTGGCTTCTTGTTACTGCTGTTGTCATCATCTCGAGCATCAGCTATGAGTCCCCAGTTGAAGAGAACCTCCTGCTCATGCTATGGCTGCTGGATTGCGCTACTTCAGCAAATGTACCCCCCTTTCCACCGACCATAGTAGCTTCACCTATCTGCTGGAGACGAACAAGACCGTAGAGGCCATTCTCATCGGCGATAAGACCGTAGAGGCCATTCTCATCGGCTGCCGGCTTTTCCGCCGACTAAGCCACGGCAAATGCTCGTCATCTCGATAAAGATAACGAAGCATCGCTTGCTTGAATGGGGAGCATCGCTATTATATATTTTTTTTTTGAGCATACGCTATTATATTTTCTAACCCAACCCAACCTGCATCCACACACCACTAAGCCCAAAGACATGGATCTACTACTGCTCCCATTTCTCCTTTCCATTTGTGAAAAATCCATGATTTGACACTAAAACACGGGATTTATTCTTTACGGAACCACTTAAACCTTTTCCTATTCTACAGGTACACGGGTTCTAGCCTATAAATATTCAAAAAAAATATTCTAATCTATAATAAAAAGTAAAATGCATCAAGAGTCCTTCAACTTGTCTCGAGGTGTGACCTAGGTCTTCAAACGCTAAAATGTGTTATCTAAATTCAAAATACTGAAAATGTAAATTTGTTATTGATGTGGCTATTTTTAAGGCATGGCTTGCCATCTCTTTATTCCTGACCGAGCCGAGATGTAGTCAAATAATATTCTCTAGCATGAATTGTGATTGTTATACTAATTTGAGGAATGAAAAAATATATATAAAAAATCAAGTTAAGTGAGCAGCTACGTAACCAAATTATATAGATATTTACGAAACTTTGAACGTAGTTGACATACCTTAACAAGTTCTGGAACATGATTACTCATTTTGAAAATTTACTCATAAATAAATTTTTTAAAATCAAAATGTTACTACTTACTTTTAGATGAACATATCATCATTTTAGGGTTCAATTTGAATTTTTTTTACTGTTAATAGCATTTTTTAAAAAAAATTTAGATTTAACTAAGCCGAAAAAGACATACATCTCTCCACATATGAATTTTTTTTTGGGAGGATGGACATATCAACTTAGTAAGATACTTAAAACATAATAAAATTCTTAGTTACTATTCCTTTCTATATTTTTAGAAAAACTGATGACATACAGCATGTATAGTTTTTATTTTTTTTAAGAAAAAATTAAAAAGACGAGTGGGTGTCAATTAAAAACCGATTAAGCAGTGTTTACCTGCGTGTCGTAGCCCTGCGGCAGCTGCGAGATGAAATTGTGTGCGTTGGCCGCCTTGGCCGCGGCGACGACTTCATCCTCCGTGGCGTCCTCCTTTCCGAACAGTATGTTCTCCCGTACCAACGTCGCGAACAGCGCCGGCTCCTGGCTGACGAGCCCCATCTGCGCGCGGAGCCACTTGAGCCGCAGCCGCCGGATGTCCACGCCGTCCAGCGCCACCTCCCCGGCCGACGGGTCGTAGAACCGCTCCAGCAGCGCGATCACCGTCGACTTGCCGGAGCCGCTGCTGCCGACGAGCGCCACCGTGCGCCCCCCCGGCACGCGCAGGCTGAAGTTGACCAAGACGGGGCTCTCCGGCCGCGACGGGTAGCAGAACTGGACGTTCTTGAACTCCACCTCACCGGCGACTTTTGCCAGCTCCTCGCCGGCTTCGCTCTCCGAGTCGATCTTGGGCTCCCGCCGGATCACCTCCGTGATCCTCTCGGCCGCCGCGGCCGCCTCAGTTAAGTACCTGACGTTCGACAGCGCCGACACCAGCGCCCTGCATTGCCTTATAGCTTAATCTAAAACGGATCATTAAATTAGACCTTCAAGTACTATCATACTGACCTCATGAACACAAACATATCAGTTTTTTTATATCGTATCGACTGCATCTCCAAGTCCTCGACTGCCAAGGCTACTTCCAATAAGGAGCATGCAATGAAAATTAACAAAGACAGTAGAAGACCCGACTTCTTCTCCGTGTAAATTGTCAATTCGATCTTCATCTCGTGGCTTATTGGTGCCCCCTCACGCAGAGGCCAAGCCCCCGGAAATGGTCCAGTGACAGTGTGAGCCAAGCACAAACAGGCCAATACCATCCCCGGCAAGAGCAACTGAGCATCACGGAGGAGAGGAACACCAGAAGAGTCTAAGGGGAGTGTTGTACGGACTACGGAGTCTTGTGTTTTTTATCTTCCTCTTGCTAGTGTCCGTTCTACTACCTGTGAATGAATCGTTGATATTTGGTCATCATAGTATTAAGAATCTAGTTACCCGCTTTGGAAATTTGTGTCACAGAAAAACAGAATGAAATAATACCTAATGTACATATTTTTTGACATTCCCATCACTACGATGCATGTACAACGTACGGCTGTATGAAGGAAACGGTACAAGATTGATACATTTTTACTGTATGTACCTATAGGCCATTGTCATCATTGTCCTGAGAATATTCAATGTTTCTATGCTTTACTGAACATCCTTGCTTGCTGAATAATTCAAATCAGTCCCAGATACCTCCTTGCAAGCTAACCAATCCGAAGTACGTTCCAGAGCTACCCTTGGCCATCAGGGAAGCATGTGTGCCTTCCTCCACCACAGCTCCTCCCTCAAGCACGACAATCATGCCACAATTCTGTATGGTGCTGAGCCTGTGCGCCACCACCACGCTCGTCCTGGCGACCATTACCCGATCCAGCGCCTCCTGCACCATATTTTCGGATTGGCTGTCCAGTGCACTTGTAGCTTCGTCCAGCAGCAAAATGGCAGGGTTCTTGAGAATGGCACGGGCAATTGCAATGCGCTGCTTTTGCCCTCCGGAAAGCTGAAAACCTCGCTCACCGCACAATGTGTCATATCCATCACTGAGGTTGCTGATGAAGTCATGTGCGTTCGCCAACCTTGCCGCTTCCTCCATTTCTGCAACACTTGCATTTTCTGTGCCATACAAGATGTTCTCTCTGATGGTACTTGCAAACACTGTTGGCTCCTGATTGACCAATCCAATGTGACGTCGCAGGTCTCGGAGATTGCATGTCTTTATGTCTCTACCATCGATCTCCACGACCCCTCTTAGTGGATCATAAAGCCGCTCTATAAGGCTAATGATGGTTGACTTTCCAGAACCACTTTGACCTACAAGGGCAGTTGACTTGCCTGGCTGTATGCTCAAGGAGAACCCTTTGAAGATGGTCACGTTTGGCCTTGATGGGTACGCAAAATCAACTCCTCTAATCTTCACCTCGCCCTTGGGCTTCTCTGGCTTGCACCCCTTAGGATTGTCAGGGTCAATCTCCGTATCCCGATCAAGGAGAGCAAAGGTCGACGAGACTGCATCATTTCCCTTAGCAAGATCAGATGTCATGCTACCTGCAGTTGCAATGACACGACCTGTGCCTGCCAGAATATTGAAGGTTTGAAAGATTGCCGCTGCAGTAATGTTGTTCTCAGCTATGAGCCTGCCACCATACCAAAAGCTCAAAACCCACGAGCATATCACGAAGAATACGGATGTGCTGAGGAGGAGGCCCGCCACCCACGATTGCCGAATGCTCTCCTTCCGCGGGGCCTCCTGTGCTTGGCCGAAGATGCGCATGATGCGGCTCTCGGATGAGAAGGCGGTGATGGTGCGGAGGTTAGAGACGGCGTCAGCAGCTAGCTTCGTGCCCTCAGAGTGTGCGTGTATTGCTCTCTTGGTGAGGCTCTTCAGTAAGACGAGCTGAGCATAATAGCAGAGAATGATAAGAGGCTGCACTGCTATCATGACAAGGGCCAAACGCCAAGCAATGACCAGAGCCATGGTGCAGGCGATAAATACTGCAGCGAATATTTGTAGCAGCAAGGCCATTCGATCACCGACGAGTGATTTCACCTACAAAACAGACGTCACAGATACATGATTCTTTCCTTGTAGAGAAACTAACTATATCTGTAATCTGTTGCCTGTACTTACCGCATTGGGGTCCCTGGTCAGTTGTGAGCATATGGCGCCGCTGGAGTTCTCTTCACGGTCAAACCACGCGACCTCAAAAGTGAGAATTTTAGCAAGCATCTGCTCCCTTATTCTCTTGGTCAGATATTCTCCCATGACACCAAAGCTGTAATGTTGCCCAATGTTGAGTAAGAAGGAGAGTGCAGCAACAGCTAAAATAATAAGTGCATAGAGCCTTATTTCGCTCTTGATCTGAGCATGATCTGCAAGGAAGTAGACCGAGAACATGCCCCCCACGGCAAATTCAAACACGGGCTGGATGCCTCCAACAAGAAATGCACTGAAGCTCCCCATCAGCGCATGTTTCCACTCTGGTGCGTTAAGCATGAGCAGCCTTCTAAAGGACGACACCGGAGTCTTCGGCTTATTCTTGGTGCTCCCATCCTTTCCTTGCGCATCGTGGACCGGTGACCGTGCAGAGCTTAGTCTGCTAGGCCAGGACAACGTCCTACTCAAGTTGTGAGTAGCAGATGTGGTACCCGTTCCAGCAACCTTATCAGCCCCACCTAAATCTCCGGAGGACTGCCCAAGATGGACAAGAGACGAGTAGAAGCCATTCTCGTTGTCGATGAGCTCATCATGGGTGCCTAGCTCCTTTACTTCACCGGACTGCATCACAGCAATTGTGTCAGCATTTCGCACGGTGGAGAGGCGGTGCGCGATAACAATAGTAGTCCGCCCTGCGGAGGCGCGGTCAAGCGCCTTCTGCACGGCACGCTCCGACTTAGTGTCCAGTGCGCTGGTGGCTTCGTCGAGGAGGAGAAGCTTGGGTGACCTTAGAATCGCTCTGGCAATTGCAATCCTCTGCTTCTGTCCTCCCGACATTTGGATACCGCGTTCTCCCACCTGTTCAAAAAAGGGCTAAAGTGTTACGAAGAGTACGCACAGGCCTCTGGTCCATCAGAAGGGATTCGATTCCCAAAGGCCATTGCTTTCGACCAACAAGCTAGTATTTGTCACCTGCGTGTCGTAGCCCTGCGGCAGCTGCGAGATGAAATTGTGAGCGTTGGCCGCCTTGGCCGCGGCGACGACTTCTTCCTGGGTGGCGTCCTCCTTTCCGAACAGTATGTTCTCCCGTACCAACATCGCGAACAGCGCCGGCTCCTGGCTGACGAGCCCCATCTGCGCGCGCAGCCACTTGAGCCGCAGCCGCCGGATGTCCACGCCGTCCAGCGCCACCTCCCCGGCCGACGGGTCGTAGAACCGCTCCAGCAGCGCGATCACCGTCGACTTGCCGGAGCCGCTGCTGCCGACGAGCGCCACCGTGCGCCCCCCCGGCACGCGCAGGCTGAAGTTGACCAAGACGGGGCTCTCGGGCCGCGACGGGTAGCAGAACTGGACGTTCTTGAACTCCACCTCACCGGCGACTTTTGCCAGCTCCTCGCCGGCTTCGCTCTCCGAGTCGATCTTGGGCTCCCGCCGGATCACCTCCGTGATCCTCTCGGCCGCCGCGGCCGCCTCAGTTAAGTACCTGACGTTCGACAGCGCCGACACCAGCGCCCTGCATTGCCTTATAGCTTAATCTAAAACGGATCATTAAATTAGACCTTCAAGTACTATCATACTGACCTCATGAACACAAACATATCAGTTTTTTTATATCGTATCGACTGCATCTCTATGTCCTCGACTGCCAAGGCTACTTCCAATAAGGAGCATGCAATAAAAATTAACAAAGACAGTAGAAGACCCGACTTCTTCTCCGTGTAAATTGTCAATTCGATCTTCATCTCGTGGCTCATTGGTGCCCCCTCACGCAGAGGCCAAGCCCCCGGAAATGGTCCAGTGACAGTGTGAGCCAAGCACAAACAGGCCAATACCATCCCCGGCAAGAGCAACTGAGCAACACCAGAAGAGTCTAAGGGGAGTGTTGTACGGACTACGGAGACTTGTGTTTTATCTTCCTCTTGCTAGTGTCCGTTCTACTACCTGTGAATGAATCGTTGATATTTGGTCATCATAGTATTAAGAATCTAGTTACCCGCTTTGGAAATTTGTGTCACAGAAAAACAGAATGAAATAATACCTAATGTACATATTTTTTGACATTCCCATCACTACGATGCATGTACAACGTACGGCTGTATGAAGGAAACGGTACAAGATTGATACATTTTTACTGTATGTACCTATAGGCCATTGTCATCATTGTCCTGAGAATATTCAATGTTTCTATGCTTTACTGAACATCCTTGCTTGCTGAATAATTCAAATCAGTCCCAGATACCTCCTTGCAAGCTAACCAATCCGAAGTACGTTCCAGAGCTACCCTTGGCCATCAGGGAAGCATGTGTGCCTTCCTCCACCACAGCTCCTCCCTCAAGCACGACAATCATGCCACAATTCTGTATGGTGCTGAGCCTGTGCGCCACCACCACGCTCGTCCTGGCGACCATTACCCGATCCAGCGCCTCCTGCACCATATTTTCGGATTGGCTGTCCAGTGCACTTGTAGCTTCGTCCAGCAGCAAAATGGCAGGGTTCTTGAGAATGGCACGGGCAATTGCAATGCGCTGCTTTTGCCCTCCGGAAAGCTGAAAACCCCGCTCACCGCACAATGTGTCATATCCATCACTGAGGTTGCTGATGAAGTCATGTGCGTTCGCCAACCTTGCCGCTTCCTCCATTTCTGCAACACTTGCATTTTCTGTGCCATACAAGATGTTCTCTCTGATGGTACTTGCAAACACTGTTGGCTCCTGATTGACCAACCCAATGTGACGTCGCAGGTCTCGGAGATTGCATGTCTTTATGTCTCTACCATCGATCTCCACGACCCCTCTTAGTGGATCATAAAGCCGCTCTATAAGGCTAATGATGGTTGACTTTCCAGAACCACTTTGACCTACAAGGGCAGTTGACTTGCCTGGCTGTATGCTCAAGGAGAACCCTTTGAAGATGGTCACGTTTGGCCTTGATGGGTACGCAAAATCAACTCCTCTAATCTTCACCTCGCCCTTGGGCTTCTCTGGCTTGCACCCCTTAGGATTGTCAGGGTCAATCTCCGTATCCCGATCAAGGAGAGCAAAGGTCGACGAGACTGCATCATTTCCCTTAGCAAGATCAGATGTCATGCTACCTGCAGTTGCAATGACACGACCTGTGCCTGCCAGAATATTGAAGGTTTGAAAGATTGCCGCTGCAGTAATGTTGTTCTCAGCTATGAGCCTGCCACCATACCAAAAGCTCAAACCCACGAGCATATCACGAAGAATACGGATGTGCTGAGGAGGAGGCCCGCCACCCACGATTGCCGAATGCTCTCCTTCCGCGGGGCCTCCTGTGCTTGGCCGAAGATGCGCATGATGCGGCTCTCGGATGAGAAGGCGGTGATGGTGCGGAGGTTAGAGACGGCGTCAGCAGCTAGCTTCGTGCCCTCAGAGTGTGCGTGTATTGCTCTCTTGGTGAGGCTCTTCAGTAAGACGAGCTGAGCATAATAGCAGAGAATGATAAGAGGCTGCACTGCTATCATGACAAGGGCCAAACGCCAAGCAATGACCAGAGCCATGGTGCAGGCGATAAATACTGCAGCGAATATTTGTAGCAGCAAGGCCATTCGATCACCGACGAGTGATTTCACCTACAAAACAGACGTCACAGATACATGATTCTTTCCTTGTAGAGAAACTAACTATATCTGTAATCTGTTGCCTGTACTTACCGCATTGGGGTCCCTGGTCAGTTGTGAGCATATGGCGCCGCTGGAGTTCTCTTCACGGTCAAACCACGCGACCTCAAAAGTGAGAATTTTAGCAAGCATCTGCTCCCTTATTCTCTTGGTCAGATATTCTCCCATGACACCAAAGCTGTAATGTTGCCCAATGTTGAGTAAGAAGGAGAGTGCAGCAACAGCTAAAATAATAAGTGCATAGAGCCTTATTTCGCTCTTGATCTGAGCATGATCTGCAAGGAAGTAGACCGAGAACATGCCCCCCACGGCAAATTCAAACACGGGCTGGATGCCTCCAACAAGAAATGCACTGAAGCTCCCCATCAGCGCATGTTTCCACTCTGGTGCGTTAAGCATGAGCAGCCTTCTAAAGGACGACACCGGAGTCTTCGGCTTATTCTTGGTGCTCCCATCCTTTCCTTGCGCATCGTGGACCGGTGACCGTGCAGAGCTTAGTCTGCTAGGCCAGGACAACGTCCTACTCAAGTTGTGAGTAGCAGATGTGGTACCCGTTCCAGCAACCTTATCAGCCCCACCTAAATCTCCGGAGGACTGCCCAAGATGGACAAGAGACGAGTAGAAGCCATTCTCGTTGTCGATGAGCTCATCATGGGTGCCTAGCTCCTTTACTTCACCGGACTGCATCACAGCAATTGTGTCAGCATTTCGCACGGTGGAGAGGCGGTGCGCGATAACAATAGTAGTCCGCCCTGCGGAGGCGCGGTCAAGCGCCTTCTGCACGGCACGCTCCGACTTAGTGTCCAGTGCGCTGGTGGCTTCGTCGAGGAGGAGAAGCTTGGGTGACCTTAGAATCGCTCTGGCAATTGCAATCCTCTGCTTCTGTCCTCCCGACATTTGGATACCGCGTTCTCCCACCTGTTCAAAAAAGGGCTAAAGTGTTACGAAGAGTACGCACAGGCCTCTGTTCCATCAGAAGGGATTCGATTCCCAAAGGCCATTGCTTTCGACCAACAAGCTAGTATTTGTCACCTGCGTGTCGTAGCCCTGCGGAAGCTGCGAGATGAAGGTGTGAGCGTTGGCCGCCTTGGCCGCGGCGACGACTTCTTCCTGGGTGGCGTCCTCCTTTCCGAACAGTATGTTCTCCCGTACCAACATCGCGAACAGCGCCGGCTCCTGGCTGACGAGCCCCATCTGCGCGCGCAGCCACTTGAGCCGCAGCCGCCGGATGTCCACGCCGTCCAGCGCCACCTCCCCGGCCGACGGGTCGTAGAACCGCTCCAGCAGCGCGATCACCGTCGACTTGCCGGAGCCGCTGCTGCCGACGAGCGCCACCGTGCGCCCCCCCGGCACGCGCAGGCTGAAGTTGACCAAGACGGGGCTCTCGGGCCGCGACGGGTAGCAGAACTGGACGTTCTTGAACTCCACCTCACCGGCGACTTTTGCCAGCTCCTCGCCGGCTTCGCTCTCCGAGTCGATCTTGGGCTCCCGCCGGATCACCTCCGTGATCCTCTCGGCCGCCGCGGCCGCCTCAGTTAAGTACCTGACGTTCGACAGCGCCGACACCAGCGCCCTGCATTGCCTTATAGCTTAATCTAAAACGGATCATTAAATTAGACCTTCAAGTACTATCATACTGACCTCATGAACACAAACATATCAGTTTTTTTATATCGTATCGACTGCATCTCCAAGTCCTCGACTGCCAAGGCTACTTCCAATAAGGAGCATGCAATAAAAATTAACAAAGACAGTAGAAGACCCGACTTCTTCTCCGTGTAAATTGTCAATTCGATCTTCATCTCGTGGCTCATTGGTGCCCCCTCACGCAGAGGCCAAGCCCCCGGAAATGGTCCAGTGACAGTGTGAGCCAAGCACAAACAGGCCAATACCATCCCCGGCAAGAGCAACTGAGCATCACGGAGGAGAGGAACACCAGAAGAGTCTAAGGGGAGTGTTGTACGGACTACGGAGCCTTGTGTTTTTTATCTTCCTCTTGCTAGTGTCCGTTCTACTACCTGTGAATGAATCGTTGATATTTGGTCATCATAGTATTAAGAATCTAGTTACCCGCTTTGGAAATTTGTGTCACAGAAAAACAGAATGAAATAATACCTAATGTACATATTTTTTGACATTCCCATCACTACGATGCATGTACAACGTACGGCTGTATGAAGGAAACGGTACAAGATTGATACATTTTTACTGTATGTACCTATAGGCCATTGTCATCATTGTCCTGAGAATATTCAATGTTTCTATGCTTTACTGAACATCCTTGCTTGCTGAATAATTCAAATCAGTCCCAGATACCTCCTTGCAAGCTAACCAATCCGAAGTACGTTCCAGAGCTACCCTTGGCCATCAGGGAAGCATGTGTGCCTTCCTCCACCACAGCTCCTCCCTCAAGCACGACAATCATGCCACAATTCTGTATGGTGCTGAGCCTGTGCGCCACCACCACGCTCGTCCTGGCGACCATTACCCGATCCAGCGCCTCCTGCACCATATTTTCGGATTGGCTGTCCAGTGCACTTGTAGCTTCGTCCAGCAGCAAAATGGCAGGGTTCTTGAGAATGGCACGGGCAATTGCAATGCGCTGCTTTTGCCCTCCGGAAAGCTGAAAACCCCGCTCACCGCACAATGTGTCGTATCCATCGCTGAGGTTGCTGATGAAGTCATGTGCATTCGCCAACCTTGCCGCTTCCTCCATTTCTGCCACACTTGCATTTTCTGTGCCATACAAGATGTTCTCTCTGATGGTACTTGCAAACACTGTTGGCTCCTGATTGACCAACCCAATGTGACGTCGCAGGTCTCGGAGATTGCATGTCTTTATGTCTCTACCATCGATCTCCACGACCCCTCTTAGTGGATCATAAAGCCGCTCTATAAGGCTAATGATGGTTGACTTTCCAGAACCACTTTGACCTACAAGGGCAGTTGACTTGCCTGGCTGTATGCTCAAGGAGAACCCTTTGAAGATGGTCACGTTTGGCCTTGATGGGTACGCAAAATCAACTCCTCTAATCTTCACCTCGCCCTTGGGCTTCTCTGGCTTGCACCCTTTAGGATTGTCAGGGTCAATCTCCGTATCCCGATCAAGGAGAGCAAAGGTCGACGAGACTGCATCATTTCCCTTAGCAAGATCAGATGTCATGCTACCTGCAGTTGCAATGACACGACCTGTGCCTGCCAGAATATTGAAGGTTTGAAAGATTGCCGCTGCAGTAATGTTGTTCTCAGCTATGAGCCTGCCACCATACCAAAAGCTCAAAACCCACGAGCATATCACGAAGAATACGGATGTGCTGAGGAGGAGGCCCGCCACCCACGATTGCCGAATGCTCTCCTTGCGCGGCGCCTCCTGTGCTTGGCCGAAGATGCGCATGATGCGGCTCTCGGATGAGAAGGCGGTGATGGTGCGGAGGTTAGAGACGGCGTCAGCAGCTAGCTTCGTGCCCTCAGAGTGTGCGTGTATTGCTCTCTTGGTGAGGCTCTTCAGTAAGACGAGCTGAGCATAATAGCAGAGAATGATAAGAGGCTGCACTGCTATCATGACAAGGGCCAAACGCCAAGCAATGACCAGAGCCATGGTGCAGGCGATAAATACTGCAGCGAATATTTGTAGCAGCAAGGCCATTCGATCACCGACGAGTGATTTCACCTACAAAACAGACGTCACAGATACATGATTCTTTCCTTGTAGAGAAACTAACTATATCTGTAATCTGTTGCCTGTACTTACCGCATTGGGGTCCCTGGTCAGTTGTGAGCATATGGCGCCGCTGGAGTTCTCTTCACGGTCAAACCACGCGACCTCAAAAGTGAGAATTTTAGCAAGCATCTGCTCCCTTATTCTCTTGGTCAGATATTCTCCCATGACACCAAAGCTGTAATGTTGCCCAATGTTGAGTAAGAAGGAGAGTGCAGCAACAGCTAAAATAATAAGTGCATAGAGCCTTATTTCGCTCTTGATCTGAGCATGATCTGCAAGGAAGTAGACCGAGAACATGCCCCCCACGGCAAATTCAAACACGGGCTGGATGCCTCCAACAAGAAATGCACTGAAGCTCCCCATCAGCGCATGTTTCCACTCTGGTGCGTTAAGCATGAGCAGCCTTCTAAAGGACGACACCGGAGTCTTCGGCTTATTCTTGGTGCTCCCATCCTTTCCTTGCGCATCGTGGACCGGTGACCGTGCAGAGCTTAGTCTGCTAGGCCAGGACAACGTCCTACTCAAGTTGTGAGTAGCAGATGTGGTACCCGTTCCAGCAACCTTATCAGCCCCACCTAAATCTCCGGAGGACTGCCCAAGATGGACAAGAGACGAGTAGAAGCCATTCTCGTTGTCGATGAGCTCATCATGGGTGCCTAGCTCCTTTACTTCACCGGACTGCATCACAGCAATTGTGTCAGCATTTCGCACGGTGGAGAGGCGGTGCGCGATAACAATAGTAGTCCGCCCTGCGGAGGCGCGGTCAAGCGCCTTCTGCACGGCACGCTCCGACTTAGTGTCCAGTGCGCTGGTGGCTTCGTCGAGGAGGAGAAGCTTGGGTGACCTTAGAATCGCTCTGGCAATTGCAATCCTCTGCTTCTGTCCTCCCGACATTTGGATACCGCGTTCTCCCACCTGTTCAAAAAAGGGCTAAAGTGTTACGAAGAGTACGCACAGGCCTCTGTTCCATCAGAAGGGATTCGATTCCCAAAGGCCATTGCTTTCGACCAACAAGCTAGTATTTGTCACCTGCGTGTCGTAGCCCTGCGGAAGCTGCGAGATGAAGGTGTGTGCGTTGGCCGCCTTGGCCGCGGCAACGACTTCCTCCTCCGCGGCGTCCTCCTTGCCGAACAGTATGTTCTCCCTGACCGACGTCGCGAACAGCGCCGGCTCCTGGCTGACGAGCCCCATCTGCGCGCGGAGCCACTTGAGCCGCAGCCGCCGGATGTCCACGCCGTCCAGCGCCACCTCCCCGGCCGACGGGTCGTAGAACCGCTCCAGCAGCGCGATCACCGTCGACTTGCCGGAGCCGCTGCTGCCGACGAGCGCCACCGTGCGCCCCCCCGGCACGCGCAGGCTGAAGTTGACCAAGACGGGGCTCTCCGGCCGCGACGGGTAGCAGAACTGGACGTTCTTGAACTCCACCTCACCGGCGACTTTTGCCAGCTCCTCGCCGGCTTCGCTCTCCGAGTCGATCTTGGGCTCCCGCCGGATCACCTCCGTGATCCTCTCGGCCGCCGCGGCCGCCTCAGTTAAGTACCTGACGTTCGACAGCGCCGACACCAGCGCCCTGCATGTGAAGAGATTAAGCAGCCGCAGATGACGCCGCCGCCGCACTTGTTAAGAGAGCAGCCAAAATTTTACTCACCTGCCGCCCATGGCAGTGGTCGCCGAGATGGCGTAGACGATGCCGGCCTGGTAGCCATGGTACATAACGAGGCGGCTGCCGTACCAGAGGATGAAGGCAGAGGTGGCAAAGCTGATGGCGTTGCTTCCGAGGGCCACGCCCTTGACGAGCCCCTCCCTGATCCCAAGCCGCGCCGACTCCTCGAGCGCGGCGGAGAACCGCGCCATGGTGCTCCGCTCGGCCACGGACGAGTACACGGTGCGCACGGACGAGACGGCCTGCTCGGCGATGGCGCCCGGGCGCGTGTACTGCTCCCTGATCCGGCGCGCGAGGCCGGTGAGGACGCGCCCGTACACGAACCCGGGGACGAGGAGCAGCAGCGCGAAGGGCAGGACCACCAGCGTGAGCCGCCACATGAGCGCGAACGCCGCGACGTACGTCCCGAGGAACATGGCGGCGTTCATCAGGAAGTTGGGCAGCTTGTCCCCCAGCGCGTCCTGCACGGCGAGGCAGTCGCTGGAGACGCTCGTGACCACCTCCGACGTCGCCGTGCCCGCCGTGAGGTCCAAGTACTCCATGTCCTGCCGGAGCACCGCGCGCAGGTACCGCGCCCGCATCCGCGACGCCTGTCGCTCCGCCGTCCGCGCCCAGCAGTATCCCTCTGACACCATGTATGTATACGTCGGTCGGAAGCAGCAAACTTAATTAGCACACAGGATATAGTGTGATGTGGGAGTGACTTGTGGTGTGCTCTGTCTCACCTAAGAACGCCAAGACCCAGGCCGCACACCCCAACAAGACGACGTCCCTCGCGTTCTGATCGGTCGATCGATATGAACCGGATTAGTACGCTATTGGGGCTTGTTGCCTAGCAAGTCTGCCTAACGACAGGTATACATCTTCATCGATTGATGCGCGCGTACGTACGTACCTCATTGATCTTGGAGCTGAACTGTTGTCGGCGATGCGTACGTACGCGCGTACGATGTTGTCGGCGATGCGGCTATAGACGAGCAGCCTCACCGCCGGCATGGCCATGCCGTCGCCCATGGCGCCCACGACGCCCAGCAGCATCAGCACCGCGTCCACCGCATCCGCATGCATCAACACCGACATGAACGCCGGCCGCTGCGCCTCCTTCTCGGTGGTTGCCTCATCGCGGCCCATGTCTCCGTCGTCAGGCAGACAAGCAGGCTAGCTAGCATGCTCCACCTCCAGTGCACGGCTAGCTTGCTCGGATCGCAAGATTCCCTAACCTTTGCTTCTTATTTTTGACTTCATCGAACGACTAAATTAGTCTATTTCCGTCGGAGAGATCTAATATCTTATAAAGCGTGCGAAAGGCGTGGCGCCTGGCGAAGCGTCACCATCGGCCGGACGCCGAAGCACCAAGTCCCAAAGTATACTAGGGCCTTGCTCCAAAAAGCAAAAAATAGGACCCTGCTACAAGTATACGAAGGAAATGTTACGAATCCATTATGAAACTACAACCGCGCTACCTGACTTCTACGGTCCCGTCGCCGCTGAGTCCGCTCATCTTTCTTCCTCCTCTTGTTCTACCGGTTCTCAACGCTACAATTCTTTTCGAAAAAAAAAACTCCAGCTCAGAAGATTTGATCCTAACCACGTGGTCGGAGCATCATATCATATGGATGTGTGTGATATGAACCTCAACCCCAACCCCCCCCCCCCCCCCCCCCCCCCCCCTCGAAACAAAGGAAAAATGAAGGAATTATGTAATATTGAAATCCTATTTGGAACAAAGGATTGTGCTCCCCTATGAAATTTCTATGGACTGCCTCCTACATATCAGATTTTGGAGGAATTCTAGCAAGAGGTCCAACCTCTTAGAATATTTTCTTTGAGTCTATTTCTCTCTTTCAATTTCTATGTTTTTCCTGTGTTGCATCCAAACGTTCGGTAGGAAGTTTTCCTGTGTTTCCAATTCATGTAGGATTGCACTTGATAGCCAACTCCAATCTTGTGTTTTTTCTATTCCTATGTTTTTAGTATCCCGCGTTCCAAAGAAGGCCAGGTACATGTGAAGTGAAGGGGGCTAAGGGATGGCAAAAACAAACGGGTTACACGCATCTGTGATACTGTAGTGAGGAATAAATATTATATACTGCATGAAAATTTTTAACAAAAATGTGGTTAGATGGTGCAAACAATCATGAATCATCTACTATGACAGAAAATTGAGGTACACAAGATACCAATACAAGGTACAACGAAAAAGATAAATTGATGTTTGAATACTAACAGATTGTGTGTCATAAATTCAAGCTGATTTTCTCTTTTTTATTGTCTCACTCCTAATTAATTTTTTAATAACAATATATGACATCATTCACTATTCACACATATTTTGTTGTATTTTTTCGTTGATGTATTTTGTTGCATCTTGATGATGGGAGCAGGCAGCCGTCGGCATAAGCATCAAGATGTTCACTATTGTAAAAGCTTTTGGGAAGAAATACCAACACGGCATAAGCAGGCAGCCCTTGTAGGAGGTTTCAGAGAGCATACAACATCGAAAAATGGTGGGAAAAAAGACAGAAATGGCAAAGCACAAAAGGAAAACAGATAAAGGAAAAAACAGTTAGCCAATCATTGAGCTTCTTGGTCCCCTTTAAAGGCCATCTGACGGAAGTCCATCTCCATGAAAGTTAACTGTAAGTGGTCCTTCTGCCCTCCCTGAAAAATTCTTCTGATTCTTTTTCACACATTCCACCATGAGTAGAAGCAGAATATCACTGCTGTCAGCCTGTCAGTGCTTTCTTCTCACCGACTCTACGCTGTTATTGATTGGGAACCATTCTGCAACTTCAGCGAAACCTTGTGACTTGCTTCTCGTATCATGTAAAAATGAAGCTATGAACAAACCTGATGTGCCACTTGCAGTGTATACTCGCATTCAATATGCAAATTTGGGTAGTTGTCCCACCTCCTTTTGTAAATTTTCTGCTGTTAGAATCTTTTCGTGCATAGGGGACCTAGGCAAAGAGGACGACTTTTGATTTAGGCCCTCCTTTCCACTTCTAACTTATTGTTTCTCGCTGTTCCTCCCGTAACTGTGCATTTCGCAATCCGAGCTTGAGAAGGTCTTCATTGCTACACATCATGCCAGAGATCAAGGACATAGACCCTCCAGCCATGGAACCTACCGTGTGTGCGAAATGCAGGATGGTCGCGTTGCGTAGCAGCAGCGCTGTTGTTTGCTAGCAAAACGGCGACCTACCAACTTCACATGGACTGCTTATGTGCTTCAGATATACTTTACCCCCATCGCCTTTTTCTGCATCTTTATATCACACGACCTAATCAACTATACAATTCAATTGTTGTCCACTCAACAGGATGATAAAAAGACAGAGGTGCTGATCGTTTAAAGATTTCAAAAAAAAAAAAAAAACCGTTCCATATCTTTACTAGGCAGCTGGCATGCTGCACCCCTGGTCCATGCAAACGACGGCAAGATATAGCGATCAATTCGTTCCATCGAACGCTAAAGTCAAAAGAGTCCCCAAGTACTCAATTTTACCCCCTCCGCCTCCAAAATAACTTTATATTTATTAAAATTGTTCTAATTTAGAACGTCTTAAGTTTGATCAAGTTTGTACGATATCAAATTAGTATACCATTAGATTCACAACAAACTATATTTTTTTTTCAGTGTATTCATTTGGTGTTGTAGATGTTGATATTCTTATCTATAAAGTCAGTCAACTTTAAGTTTGTATGACGACCAATTCTAGAAAATAATTTATTTTGGAATAGAGGTAGCAAGTAGTAACATGAATGACATGTTTCTTCCATTTTTTAAGTGACTTGTTTCATTCCCTATAGGTGGAAAACTTTAATGATTTTTTGGATCAAATTTTCCTCTAATGGATGGCCTAAAAAAATTCCTCTAGTGGAGGTGTATTGAACCCCATCCCAGGCTCGATTTGAGGTTGGGGATGTAGGGGCGATGACGCCGAGCTCTCCCCGACCAATCCGTGTAAGATAATGGGGACGACGAGGGAGGGAGGAGGTTCGGCATGCACCAAGTACCACTCAGTCGCGTTAAATAGATTGGCGTGACTCCGACGGTCACACGAGGGCTTACTGACGTGACCAACTGGCCAATAAGGTCAACCATCTTTCTCACATGGTTGGCATGTCGTGCATGACAGTCATGCCATTCAGTTTGGCTTGAGTGAGGTATTGGGCATTACCAAACGGTCCTGAACATGGAAATATAGGTTTGCCATGTGATGTTACTAAAATATATGAATGAAAAAGATTGAAAATAAAAAATCCCATTTAGTCCGGTTATCTACAAGAAGGAAACCATTGCCTGTAGCGGTCGGAGAGGCAGCCCCGTGTCTTTCCCACTTTGTCCCTCGCCCCGCGCTCAACAGCACCGCTCCATTCTGTGACAAGAGGAAACGGCACCTCAACCGGCCTCGATCGATGGGAGAGACGCCTCGACCTTCAGCTTTCCAACACGAGCGGCAATTCCCACGACGGTGTATGCCTCCTCAAGGCAACGCCTCGGTCACCTTCTCCTCGATGCCATGACTTCGTATCACCGGTGGATGGATGCGTGTGCCCGCTGTCTCATTAGTGGCTTCTTCTCCCTATATCAGATGGATGGCGTGCATTTTTCATTTTAGTTAAACTTCATCCGCCTTCTTTGCTGGAAAGCTGTGTGTCCATATAATCGATCGTGGGTATTCTTTGAACTCCTACTATGGTTTGGTTAGATAGATTTGGCGGTGCTATTTTTAATTTGGCACGCCATCCACTAGGTGCAATGGCTTGTTCGATCAGTGAGTCACAGCGTGAATCAGCCCACAATATGGGATTGTGATGAAGGAGGGAGCCACCACTTCGACTACGACACCTTCCTTGCCATGCCATTTTGGCTGGTGTTGCTTCTCCATGTGGACACCATTTGCTTACTTTGTGTAAAAGTGTGAGGAAGATAAAGAAGAAAGGAGACGATGCTGACGACTAGCTAAACAACTTTCAATGATGCTAGCTTCGTAATAATAGTTTATTGCTGTCGTTAGGACAGAAGATATACGGTACAACATGTAATAGATATCTAGATATGTGACAGAAAGCTAGCTCAAGTCTAGATAGTTGTCTTATATCTAGAAAAATATCTAGATAGTGAAAATATTTAGAAAGCCGTCAAGCAAGATGTAAGACATAACTTAATATTTAAAAGGGTCCGGTCCTCACTTGTAACTCAATCAAATGATCACATGGAACGGTGAATCTATTATAGAGTTAAATTAAAGGTAGTACTTAAGTCTAAATGAGCCTGGCAAGCACTTTTCAGAAACAGCAGCACTTGCAGCTCACATCCAAACTTTTCAGAGAAACAGCAGTACTTGCAGCTCAAATCCAAATGGCAAATCATCAGCGAATAGCTGAAACTTTTCAAAGTGCTTCCCTGTTGTCATGAAAAAAAAAAAAACTTCAGTGCTGATTGTCTCCATGCTGCAAGCTAACCAACCCAAAGTATGTCCCAGAGGAGCCTTCGGCCATGAGGGATGAGTGTGTGCCCTCTTCCACGATAACTCCTCTGTCAAGCACGGCGATCAGGTCACAACTCTGGATAGTGCTCAGCCTATGCGCCACTACTACACTCGTTCTGCCAACCATCACCCGCTCCAGCGCCTCCTGGACTGCTCTCTCGGACAGGCTGTCCAGCGCGCTTGTAGCTTCATCCAGCAGCAAGATAGAAGGGTTCTTTAGGATGGCACGGGCGATGGCAATACGCTGCTTCTGCCCTCCAGACAGCTGAATACCTTGCTCACCACACCATGTGTTGTAACCATCCTCGAGGCTGCTAATGAAATCGTGTGCATTAGCGGTCCTCGCCGCATTCTCCATGTCTGCCTCACTTGCTGTCTCTATGCCGTACATGATATTCTCTCTAATGGTTCCTGCAAACAGGGTTGGCTCCTGGTTAACCAGCCCAATGTGTTGTCGTAAGGCTCGGAGATTGTATGTTTTTATATCTCTGTCGTCAATCTTTACCACCCCTTTAAGTGGGTCGTAGAACCGCTCTATAAGCCCGATGATGGTTGACTTTCCAGAACCACTTTGCCCAATAATAGCTGTTGACTTGCCTTGTTGTATGCTCAAAGAGAAGCCCTTGAAGATGAGCACATCTGGCCTTGATGGGTATGCAAAATCAACTCCACAAATCTCTATGTTCCCATTGAGTTTCTTTGGCTTGTATCCATCAGGACTGTAGGGTCAATTTCTGTTACCCGATCAAGAACAGCAAACACGGAGGCAACTGCATCAGTGCCCTTAGCAAGATCTGTTGTCATGCTGCCCGCGTCCACGATCACACGTCCAGTGCTTACTAGAATCATGAAGGATTGAAAGAATGCTTTCGAAGTAATGCGATGTTTAGCAATGAGCTTGCCACCATACCAGAAGTCGAGGGCCATTGTGCACGACATGAGGCATGTGGCGGTGCCAAGAACAAGCCTTGCAAACCACGATTGTCGGATGCTTTCCTTGCGTGGCCCATCCTGCGTTTCATAAAAGTAGCCTAGGATGCGGTCCTGAGATGAGAAGGTGGTGATGGTGCAAAGGTTGGAAACAGCCTCAGCAGCTAGCTTGCTGCTCTCAGACTGTGCCTGCATCGATTTCTTTGACATGCTCTTCAGTAAGACACGACGAGAGTAGAAGCTGATGATGGTGAGAGGTTGAGTTGCTATCATGACGAGGGCCAGATGCCATGAGATGACAAGACCCATCGTGCAAGATATGAACACTGCAGAAACAGTCTGGATCACAAGAGCCATTCGATCACCCACGAGGAACCTCACCTGCAACAGATATGATATTACTATTTCTGATTGGGTATTATTTCTTTTCCAAGCATATTAACAAACTTAACAATACTTACAACATTGGCATCATTGGCAAGTTGTGAGGAGATAGCACCACTAGAGTTGTCGACACGGTCAAACCACCCGATCTCGAAAGTGAGGATCCTTTTGAGCATCTGCTCCCTGACCCTCTTGGTAAGATACTCCCCCATGGCGCCGAAGCTGTAATGTTGCCCCATGTTTAGCAGGAATGAGGCCACTGCAAGAGCAACAAAGAGAAGGGTGTAAATCTTTTTTTGGGCCTTGATTTCTGCATGATCGGTCAAGAAGTAGACCGAGAACATGCTGCCCATCCCATAAGCAAATACCGGCTGTATGCCTCCATACATAGCTGCACTAAAGCTTCCGGTCAGAGCAAATTTCCACTCTGGTGCATTCAACATCAGTAGCCTTTGGAACGATGGCGCAGGGAGCTTTGGCTTCTTATTATTGTTGTTGTCATCATCTCGAGCATCAACTATTGATCGTGCGGAGGGCGACTCTCCGGCTGAAGAGGACCTCTCGCTCATGCTATGGCTGCTGGATTGCGCTACTTCAGCAAATGTATCACCAGTTCCACTGACCACGGTAGCTTCACCCATCTGCTGGAGACGAACAAGAGATGTGTAGAGGCCGATCTCATTGGCGATGAGCTCGTCATGAGAGCCCAACTCCTTGACTTCAGCAGACTGCATAACCGCAATCGTATCAGCAGTTCGGATAGTGGAGAGGCGATGAGCAATGACAATAGTTGAACGGCCCACAGAAGCCAGTTTGAGCGCATCTAGCTTGTACGATACGCTCTGACTTGGGGGGGTGTTCGTTTCTTTGGCTAAAATTTTAGCCAAAGATAATCTTGTTATTTAGGAGTATTAAATAAAGTCTAATTATGAAACTAATTGCAGACGCCCTAGGCTAATTCGCGAGACGAATCTAATGAGGGTAATTAAGCCACGATTAGACGATGGTTACTGTAGCATCACTGTAGCAAAACATAGATTAATTAGGCTCATTAGATAGATCTCGTCAATTAGCACCTATTTAAAAAAGGTTTTATAATTAGACTTTATTTAATACCCTTAAATAACAAGATTCTCTTTGATGTGACAGGGGCTAAAATTTTAGCCCCTGAAACGAACACCCCTTTAGTGTCCAATGCACTGGTTGCTTCATCGAGGAGCAGGATCTTGGGTGACTTCACTATTGCTCTGGCGATAGCAATCCTCTGCTTCTGCCCTCCTGATATTTGGATACCACGCTCGCCCACCTGCATTTAGTCTCCGACATGGTTAGTAACAGAGTGGAGGGCACATTTTATTTAGCATCCCAAGAATATTCTAGTTCGAAAGGTCCTTAATTTGGGCGACGTGAACATATTAAACTGAACTTGTTTCTCGACGAGTTAACAATTGCAGTAATCTGTAAGTACTTGTAATCGAATTTGCTAAGAATCGAGCATAGTTACTTCTACAAGTTTTTAAACGCAAGATTCCCTCCATTTCAAATTTATAATTGGACCACTCTGATTAAAATCCCAAAATCAGGCAACAAAGGAGAGGTGGTGGGGGATCCATACAAGGGAAACAACTGCCGCCGAGATCAATGTCAGATGGCCGCCACGGAAGCAACCACCGGCCCTGCACCTCCTCGCGACACCGGCATGCCTCGCAGGAAGCAACCGCTCGCTGCCGCGGCGGGATATTGGCTGCCGGCTTTTGTGCCGGCGGGATCCCATCCACGATTTGACACTAAAACACGGGTTTTATTCTTTACAAAACCACTTAAACCTTTTTCTACTCTACCAGTATACAGGTTCTAGTTTATAAATATGCAAAAAAAAAGAAAATTCTGGTCTGCAAATAAAGAGTAAAATGCCTCGGCTGTTTTTCTCAAGGTGTCATCTAGATCCGTAACTCTTAAAATAGATTCAAAAAATACCAATTTGTTATTGATGTGGCTACTTTTAGGGCATGGCTTGCCGTCCTTTTATCCATGGCCAAGCACTGATGTAGTCAAAGAACGTTCTCTAGTATGAATTGTGATGGCTTATCGTCCTTTTATCCATGACCAAAGAGTGAGATAGGGAAAGAATGTTCTCTATCACGAATTATGATGGTTATACTAATTTGAGGAATAAAAAGTAAAAGAGTCAAGTTAAGTGAGCAGCTACCTACGTAAGCAATTATATGAGTATTTTCAAAACTTTGGACCTAGATGACACGCCTTAACAAATTACTATGTGACCTGAGTATTCATTTTGAGAATTTAAGGACCTATGTGACACTCTAAAACAAGTTTAGAGACCACATTCAATCTGAATTTTTTACTATTAATTTTACTCACAAAAAATTTATTTTGAATATAAAAGTTATTACTTAGGTTCAGATGAACATATCCTCATTTTACGCGTTCGGTCTGAATTTTTTTTACTATTAGTACCAATTCATTTTAAAAAAAATAGATTTAACTAAGCCGAAAGAGGCTTACATTTCTGTATATATGAACTTTTTTTTTTGGTGAGGACGGACATATGAACTTAGTAAGCATACTTCAAACATAATAATATTCTTAGTTACTATTCCTTTCTATTTTTAATAACTGATGACATACAGCATGCATAGTTTTCACTTTTTCCAAAAAATTAAAAAGACCAGTCGCATGTACTATTATATCAATTAAAAACCAACTAATTAAAGAGTGTTTACCTGCGTGTTGTAGCCTGAAGGACCGAGAAGGCGACTAGAGGGGGGGTGAATAGGCGCCTTCACAAATTTCTTGCGAAACGAATGGCCTTTCCTATTTTTCACCCGACGCACCTCTCGACGAAACACACCATGATCTCGTAGTCACAACGGAGATACTGACCATAGGAATGTGTTAAGAAATATCTCAAAGTGATGCGAAAGCAAAACACAGACTGCTGCTATGCAATAAAGATGCCTCAAACTCTGTTGTAAATGCCGGAAAAACAAAGTGTTCTGGAGCTGCTACAGTTTCTAGAGAAACAGCACAGGCAACAGATAAAAGCACAAGCAAGCTTATCGAAGCAGTGAAGAAATAAACAGAGCAAAACTAGCTGGTATATTTCACTCTGAAACCAAACTGAACTGCTCGTGAACTGAGATAGAGCTTCGAGAAGACCTTGCAAACAAATGTTAAAACTTGCACTGCTACTGTTCGACAAAGAGACAGTTCACAACAACTAGCAAGCAAAGGAATATTTAACTAGTGCTTGAACTGCAGTCATGCATACATGAACAGGTGCAACTCCGATCAGTACTAGATATGAGAAAATAAAAAGCAATGCAAGCTACAGCAACCTGCAGGAGCAACGATTGATAAGAGCTACAGCCAGCAGATATGCAAAGACTGTTATCACTGTAACATGCTACAGAGCTCCACTATGATCATCAGTTCAGTACAGCAGTAAAAAGAGAAACACGCCACACTAATTTCCTAGCTGCAGATGCAAAGATGATTTACTGGGAGACTTGCGAGCAACAGGCTGTGGTAGTGTCGCTACTAAGAGCACAACAGACAAGAAAAGCTAGTTTAAGCTAATTAACCAAGATACGACATCAGGTGATAAACAAAGATTATTTTAGCAACAGACCCACTGATAGAAAACTAATCAGTCATGCAGGAAATAGAGGTTATTGCAGGTACAGGCAACATTCAGAGTAAAAGTTCAGAGCTTGCCGACCATAGCTCATTCCATTGAAATTGGAAAACGGAAGTCAGAGCAGATACAAACATTGCTGGTGCAGGCGTAAAGAAATATGCAGTCCTGAAGAGATGCTAGCCTGAGACCAGAGCTTGTTGCTTTACTCTGCTGAATCGATGAAGTTCAGTACCAGCCCATGCTCCTCTCCTTTTCTTCAGAGTTTAAACCTGCAAGCAAACATCACAAGAACAAAGCCAAAGCAGTCTGCTGCTGTGATTGTGCAATCCTTGTCGAGCTTGTGCTGCTGCTACTAGTAGCTATGCCAAGATCACACAGCAGGGAAACAAACAAAATGAGCTGCGAGACCTGTCAAAGGAAACGAACTGAACAAGCACAATAGAGCCAAAGTAACTGAACTGAAGAGCCGGAAAATTGTCAGTTGAATATTCGATGCAGCTCAGTCAAAGACAAATTGAACCGGCAAATCCCAAGAACCCAGCCAAAGAAATCAAGACGAAACCGAGGCAGGGCGACATGAGAGCGGAGCACAGACGGGAAGAACTGCAGTATGCGCTTCACAGAAGAATCACCATAACCCAATCGAAGCACCTCTAAAAATCACGCGAGTAAATCTACAGCCTCGTCCCATAATCGGTGATCTATTCCAACTGAGAGCATCCAAAAATATTGAGATTCTAAGCACAATTTCAGGAATTTCGGGAAACCCTAGCAAATGGGGAAATCTCGGGAAATCTCAAAATCACAAGTGCTCGTGAGTGGAATCCATCAATAGATGACACAGATCATTACTCACATGTCCTAGCACCCGAAGCCCTATGAAAATCCGACCCAAATCACAGCAAGATCGACGACAGAAATCCACCGAAAAATGACTCCGAAAATAGAGAAAATAAGAAATCGGGATTTCGAATGAGGAACAAGATTTGAGCAGGAATTGGACTTTGTATTACTCAACGATGTAGTGTTCAAGCCACTCCTAGCCAACTCAAAGCTTAGGATGACAACAAGCTCAATCAAAGAGCCATCTCCTCTCTTCTCTCCGCTCTTCTCTCCTCTCTCAAGCCCTCTTCCTACAACTCAAATGAAAGGCTCAAGGGAGGGCAGCCAACCAGCCCCCTCACCTTATCCTCTTGGACATTTCCACATCCCGGAAATGCCCCTCACACTACAACACACCCATACAACACATAAGGGCGTTTCCGTCCAACTTTTTCTCCTTCGCCCGAACGCCGTCGGGGCCTTCACACCGTAGCTTCACCTCGAAGCCACCTCCACGATGGTGCCACATGCACCTCCATCCGTCGCCGCCGGTTTTGAGGCCTAAACCGGGAAACCACCTTGCACGCTTCTCAAAGCGCGACTTCCACCACCGGTTTTGAGGCCCAAACCGGGAAACCGTCCACCGCCGGTTTTGAGGCATAAACCGGGAAACCACCACTGCCGGTTTTAAGGCCAAACCGGGAAACCGTCGACCACCGGTTTTGAGGCCAAACCGGGAAACCATCTCGATGTCGACGCGTGTCACCTCGTCCCGCGAACCTCGCCATCAAGTCTCCTCGGTCCCAGCCCGTCGGGACCCTTCACTTGCACCGGCCTCCCGTTCGCCTCTTGACCTTGGTCAACACACCGTCTTCATCACCTCCACGGTTTTGAGGCCAAACCGCGAAACCCTCCGTGCTTCTTGTCCGCCACGTGTACGGTGTGGATCACCCTTGACCTCACCCGGCCTCTCGATCGCCCGGACCCAAGCCTCCTCGATCCCAGCCCGTCGGGACCCTTCGCTTGGTCCTCCCGATCCTCCTGCCATCGACCATCAAATTGACTCCATTGACCTACACATCATTAGACAAGCAAACACGTTTCCTTCTCCGCCAATCATCCCAACACCTGCACCAACTTCGGTTAGCCATAAACATAATCATGCATATGCTTATGCAACCCTCAAAGTCCCGCATTTCAACCCAAACCTCATGTCAACTCAAATCAACACGGTTGTCAATTACTCATCATCATCGAGAACCATGGCACATCTCAACATGGTTCCTCATAGCCCTGCGGCAGCTGCGAGATGAAGCTATGGGCGTTGGCCGCCTTGGCCGCGGCGACGACTTCCTCCTCCGTGGCGTCCTCTTTGCCGAACAGTATGTTCTCCCGTACCGACATGGCGAACAGCGCCGGCTCCTGGCTGACGAGCCCCATCTGCGCGCGCAGCCACTTGAGCCGCAGCCGCCGGATGTCGACGCCGTCCAGCGTTATGTGCCCGGCCGACGGATCGTAGAACCGCTCCAGCAATGCTATCACCGTCGACTTGCCGGAGCCGCTGCTGCCGACGAGCGCCACCGTGCGGCCTGCGGGCACGCGCAGGCTGAAACTGACGAAGATGGGGCTCTCCGGCCGCGACGGGTAGCAGAACTCGACGTTCTTGAACTCCACCTCGCCGGCGACGTTGGCCAGCTCCTCGCCGGCGTCGCTCCCCGAGTCGATCTTGGGTACCCTCCGGATCATCTCCAGGACCCTCTCCGCCGCCGTGATTGCCTCCGACAGATACTTGACGTTGGACAGCGCCGACCCCAGAGATCTGCGCCGTGTATAAGCTTGGTTTGTTTCTGTTGTGCTGCTATTGAGATATGCAATGCATTGTTACATACTTGCCGCCGCTGATGACGACTCCACAGACGGCGAATGGGGCGCCGGCCGGGTAGCCGCGGTACATGACGAGGCGGCTGCTGTACCAGATGGCGAAGGCCGTGATGGCGTAGGAGACGCCGCTGGTGGCCGCGAGGACAAGGCCCTTGGCGAGCCCCATCTTGACGCCGAGCCGCGCCGACTCCTCGAGCGCGGCGGAGAAGCGCGCCATGATGCCCCGCTCCGCCACGAACGAGTACACGGTGCGCGCCGACGCCACGGCCTGCGCGGCCAGCGCTCCCGGGAACGCGTACTGCTCCCTGATCCGGCGCGCGAGGCCGGTGAGGACACGCGCGTACAGGAGCCCCGGGACGACGAGCAGGAGGAGCACGGACGGCAGCGCCGCCAGCGTGAGCTGCCACATGAGCGCGAGCCCCACGGCGTAGCTGCCGACGAACAGGGAGACGTTCATCAAAAAGTTGGGCAGCTTCTCGGCCAGCGGGTCCTGCACCACCAGGCTGTCGTTGGACACGCTGGTGACCACCTCCGACATCCCGCCGGCGTTGAGGTCGAAGTACTCCACGTCCTGCCGGAGCACCGCCTGCAGGTACCGTGCCCGCATCCGAGACGCCTGCAGCTCCGCCGTCCGCGCCCAGCAGTACCCCTCTTCAGACAAACAGTGCGCGTCAGAAAAATCAACTATAGTGGCGTCTGTGCTCTGCTCTGCTCACCTAGGAACGCCGTGACCCAGGAGGCGCACGCCAACACGAGTATGTTCCTAACGTTCTGATGGACATACATCATCAACCAGTTCGCCATTGATGGTAAGAGCAGGATTCACTAGCTGGCGCGTACCTCGTTGACTCTGGAGCTGAACTGCGGGTGATGGCCAGGGGCGCTGCCGACGTCGTTGGCGATTCGGCTGGCGAGGAACAGCCTCAATGGCGGGGTCAAGCCGTCGCCCACGGAGCCCACGAGGCCCAGCACCATCAGTGCCACGTCCGCCGCGTCCGCGTGCACCAACACCGACATGAACGACCATCCTTGTGCCGGCGCCGGCGAACACGACCCATCGCCGGCGGCAAGATAGAGCCAGTAGCTTGCAGCTGATTGGAAGTCGTAACCTCCTTGCTTCTGAGATGCGATGACCAAATTGTTCCAATTAGTAGTCATCCAATAACAGCATGCCTAATTTTCTTTGACTTTCATATTCAACATGCATTGTCTTTTTTTGTTTAGTTAAACGTATCATTAAATTATACCTTCAAGTACAAATCATCCTGACCTCATGAACCCATAAAAATATCAGTTTTTTATACAATTTGATCGCATCGACTGCGTTTCTATGTCCCCGACGACCAACGCTACTTCCAATAATAAGGAGCATAAAAATTAACAAAGATAATGGTAGAAGACCTTACTTCTCTGTGTAAATTTGTCAATTCTTCATCTTGTGGCCGAATGGCTGCCCCTCACGCAGAGAGATAATGTATAACTGGCTCCTCACTTCCAATTCAATCAAATAATCACATGGAATGCCAAATCTGTTAGAGTTAAATTACAGGTGATACATTTTTTTTTGAAACGAGGCCTTCCCCACCCCCAGCCTGAACAGACCGGGGGTCCAAGTTTTACAGCGTTCAAAAACAGCAAAAGAAAGGGAAAGCGGAAAGTTCGCCCACCAACCGGCTCCCCCACCCCCCTGAGATGAAACGGCTCTTCAGGATCATGTCAGGGGGGAGAGGTAGGCATTACTAGAACCTATTACAGGAAAGCAAAGTCCAAAAAGCGCCTAACAACGCTAAGGAAAACTAGCGCAAGGTTTGTCCACTCTTTCAAGAAAGTGGTCAACACCCTTCTGGAAGAGGACTTCAATCTTCAGCTCGCGGCGACAGGAATCGTCCACCGTCTTGTCCCTGATAGCTGGCAGCACCGCGCGCCTCCCTTGACGACGCATCACACCAATCGCAGCTTGTAACATGGAGTTGGCACCAGCTTCAATCACCTCCTGCATCTCGCTCTTGAATAGACCTGCCCAATATTTCAGAAAAGCACAAGCATGGAAGATTACATCACAAGGGTGTTTGATTAGGATCTTGTCGAAGCAGGCCTTGTTGCGTGCTTTCCACGCTGACCAGCAGATTGCTGCCAAACCAGTCAAGTAAATTTGCTTGCCACCCGGCAAAGCATTCTTGATCCAAATCCAATACTGTTCATAGGATGACGGTCTGCACCTGGAACCAAAACAGGAGGCTACAATTCCCCAAACCGCTTTCATCACCGGACAAGTAAACAGGATATGGTCGACAGTTTCATCCTGGTCACAGAAGTAACACGAGGAGTCCCCCTGCCAATTTCTCTTAATCATGTTATCTTTGGTTAAGATAGCTTTCTGTTCGACCAACCACATAAAAATTTTAATTTTTTCAGGCACTTTAGCCCTCCAGATGTGCTTTCTCGCAACACCACTATCATCCCTTGTCATATGGTTGTATAAGGATTTCGTAGTGAACTTCCCATGATTGGTCCATATCCATTTAGGACAATCTAGACCGGCTGAAATATGTTGGGTATTCAACATCGCTGCCATTTCATACCACTGTTCATGCAGGAAAATAGGTAAGTTCACCCTGAAACCGACCACCCATCCATTGCTTGAACAATCTGCTACAGATATTTCCTTATCATCACAGAGGTCAAACAACAGGGGATATGACAGACACAAGGGTTTGTCACCTAACCACCAGTCCTGCCACAGCAAGGTTGCTTTTCCATTTTTTACCATCATTTTCCTCCCTTTGAGATAAATATCTCTTACTTCTAGAAGGTCAGCCCAGATAGGAGACTCATTGTATCTGTGTTTCACAGCACTGATAGGTTTATCATGCAAGTACTTGGCTTTGATTAGGTCCTGCCAAATCCCAGATTCAGATTCCAGCTTCCACCACCACTTGCATAAAAGCCCTATGTTCATTTTCCTGAGATTTTTTATACCCAATCCCCCTTTCTTTTTGGATTTACAGATTTTGTCCCATTTGACTAGGTGATACTTTCTCTTTTTGCTATTCCCTTGCCAAAAGAATCTTCTCATGGCTTTTGTAATTCTTTTGATCACAGTTTTAGGGATCAAGTACATAGACATATGATACACAGGGGTGTTAGTCAGGCTAGAGTTAATAAGAACAGTTCTGCCCCCCATGGACAAAGGATTCCCTTGCCATATATTCAACTTTTTGTATATTTTCTCCTCCATAAACATCCAGTCACTAACATGCAGTCTACTAGCTGAGACCGGCACACCCAAGTATCTTATGGGGAAGTGACCAACCTGACAATTGAAAAGATTGGCAAACTGGAGATCCAGATTCTGGTCTCCATTGATAGTGAAAATTTCACTCTTCCCAAAATTGATTTTTAAGCCAGACATCTGTTCGTACATATAAAGCAACAACTTCAAATTCCTAGCCCCATTCAGGTCATTTTTGAGGCAGATAATTGTGTCATCCGCATATTGCAGAATGGCCACCCCATTAGGAATTAGGTTATCTGCTAACCCTGTTAGCAGCCCATTGCGCTGGGCCATATGAACCATTTTAGTCAGACAATCCGCCACCATGTTGAACAGTAAAGGGGATAAGGGGTCACCCTGCCTAACTCCTTTATGGCTTTGGAAATAAGGACCTTCCATATTATTCATTTTCACACTCACCGTACCATCAGACACCACAGTTTTCACCCATTGTAACCAGGTTTCATTAAAACCTCTGGCAGCTAAGCATTTAAACAGAAAGTCCCAATTTACTTTGTCGTATGCTTTCTCAAAATCCAGTTTGATCACTAGGCCAGTTTGGCCCCTTTTCTTAGTTTCATGGAGAATTTCATGCAAAGCCAAAACCCCTGTCATAATGTTCCTTCCTTTGATAAAGGCTGTTTGAGCCTTATCTATCAATTTGTCAGCAACAGGTTCAAATCTAATGGTCATCACCTTGGTGAACCACTTATAAAAGCAATTTAACAGACATATAGGGCGGTATTGCTGAATCCTTTCAGCATCTTGAACTTTAGGGAGCAGGGTAATGATACCATAGTTAATTCTTTTGATATCCAAAGATCCATTGTAGAATTCGTTAAAAAGATCAATGATGTCAGATTTAATAATCTCCCAGCTTACTTGAAAAAATTCTATAGGGATCTTATCTGGGCCGGCAGCTTTATTTTTTTCCATCTGAAATAAGGCAAATTTTATTTCTTCCTCTTCAAAAGGTTTTGTCAAAATATGATTGTCTTCAGGTGACACTCTTTCTCCATCACTCCACATATCAGGGTCCAGCGCAAATGCATTTCCATTTGCAGGTCCAAACAACTCTTTATAGTAATCTGTTGCATGCTGCAACAAATTTTCATTGCCTTTTATTTCAATATCCTCATGTTTCAGGGAATAAATTGATGCTTTTCTTTTTCTACCATTGGCCATCCTATGGTAGAAGTCAGTGTTGTTATCTCCCTTCAGAAGCCATGTTTCATGGCATCTTTTAAACCAATATAGCTCCTCGATTTCCCACATCTCCATCAGTTCTTTTAACAAATTGGTTTTCTCAACCCACTGTTCATCTGACAAGGATGCATTTTCTTCCAAACTTTCAAGGCAATTTAAGGAATCTTGAATTTCCAATTTCCTTTTCTTATTAATACCAGCCTGATCAAAGCCCCACCCTTTAAAGAATCTTTTAAATTTTTTCAATTTAAACTGAACTTTATCCAGAGTATTGGAGTCTCTGGTAGGAGTTTTACAGATTTTCTCCACTAAGGGTAGGAAATCTTTATGCTTTATCCAGGACTGCTCGAAGTGAAAGGAGATTTTCTTAGGAGGAGGATCTTTCATAGTATTTAGTATCAGGGGATTGTGGTCAAACATTTCCCTAACTTTTTTATGTACTCTGACCATAGGGAACATATTCTCCCAATCACCAGACATTAGGATTCTATCTAATCTCTCCAATGTAGGATTTTCTTGATTGTTTGTCCAGGTGAACACTCCACCTGACATTTCAATCTCTTTGAGCTCATTCACATGTATTACAGTATTGAAAAGATCTATAAATCTGCTGTGCTGAAAATTTTTGTTCTTTTCATAGGAATATCTAATTATATTGAAATCACCCCCAATCAGATAAGGTTCCACATTTTTGCTACACACCTCAGCAAGTTCAATAAGGAAATCCTCCTTGTGTTCATCTTGTGCAGCCCCATATACGTTGATAAGGTTCCATTTGCAAGATAGTTCTCTATCCCACAAATTAAGCTGTAACATATACTTCCCTTCAAACTGGGAGCCCACATCAAATCTTCCACAATTTACACCAGTTAGGATACCACCCGACCTACCTCTGGCTGGAATCCAAGACCAGAGATAAGATTGTACAGGGTCTATAGATTTGAGATACTTCTCAGAAAAGGTTTTTTGTATTGTTTCCTGGAAACAAACAAAGTCAAAATTATACTCCTTTATTAGATCTCTAATAAAAGGAGTCATCCCCTTCTTTCTTATCCCCCTGCAATTCCAGTAAAGGCCTATCATTATGATTTATGTTTTTGTGATTTCGACCCTTTGGGATCAGGATTTTCCTGACCACCCTTATCTCTATATATGGAAGGAGTAGTTCTCCTACTCCTTCTTAGGGGTGAAATTTTCACCACCTCCTTATTCTGCTTATGAGTTTTCTTTTTCTTTTTGCTGCTCACAAAGGTAAACTTTTCCTCATCAGAATCCTCTTTTTCCCATTCTAGCAGAAGGGGCATGCTAGCTTGGGATGGTTGTACAGACTGTATAACCTCATCACTATCTACCTTATCAGTTTTAGCAAGATCATCCTTTTTATTTTGTATAGCATGTCTAGCAATTTCAAGGTCTTTCATAACATCAATAGTTTCAAAATCATCCATATTAACAATAATACCCATATCATTTGCAATTAAGGAAATATCAGGATTACTAAGAACAGAGAAGGAATTATGAACATTAAGAGTTGTACCTTCCAGATCCCTCTTGCGGGGCACTCCTTTCTTGCAATTGACTTGCTGGATCATCTGCTGTTGGAGTCTATCACTCTGTCTTGTCATCTTGATCTTCTGTGCTTCAGTTATAGCAGGTTCACCTGCATAAGCTTGCACCTTCTCATGATCTATATTTACCACAGGTGAGATTTCTTTATCTGCCACAATTTCAACCTGTGAGCCTGGAACCATGAATTTGCCAGATTCATCAAATTCCTCCTGGGGCTTGGACATTCTAATCTCAGAACATCTAACCAGGCCAATTTTCAGGTTAGAACTGTTAGCTTCATCACCACCCCCTTCAAAATTGAGCCCATACTCTTCAGATAACATATCATCTTCATCATCACTATTAACACTGGTCACTTCAACTTCCACATTTTTCCTTTTGTCATTGTGAGGGACTTCAGGTTGTATCTCCTCTACCACTCTGCTATATCCCTTCTGTGCATCATGCATGATCTTCCCAGCACTTGGCATACCTCTCAGTTTTGCAGGAGCCGACTGTCTTCCAGTACCAGCACTCCTATTTGGTAATGGAGTGACAGCAATTTGCAGAGTTCCTGAACCAGTTTCGCCACCACCAGTATTAGGTTGCTCGATCCTTGGTTTCTTAGGAGATGGTTCCTTTGTATGTATGGATACCTGACTTGTTCCAGCAGGGGGTTGAGCAGGAATAATCACCTCCCTTTCAAAAAAGAAATCATATAAGAAAGGCACTATGGCTCCTTCTGCAGATGGAGGGACTTTTGTCACATCCCTACAACAGATCTTCATTCTCACATAATCTTGCATGTGAAGAGACCTTTCATCTACCTCAGTAGTTGCACCCACTAGGGAACCTACATATGCCAGGGTATGAGCACTTCTTTTGTCAAAGGGGATACCTCTCACTCGAAACCAAGCTTGCTGCAGTTCAGCCTTCGCCCCAATTGCAGGAGACCAGGGGTCAATGGCTATCTGAGCATTAGTAGTCCTCATGCCCAAGGGTTTGAAATGACCCCAGTCTTTAATCAGTTGTGCAGTAGGGAATCTCACCGTAAACTTGTTTTCCCCAGCAGGCCGAGCAGTCCACCGCCACACATTTCCTCCAAGGATTGACCTGAACTCATTCTCCAACTGTCTGGCATTCACCTGACCACTCACAACCGTGATGATTGCAGTAGTCGACCTCTCTTTCAGGTTAACATCAGAAGGGCAATCAGGTATGCAAAAGAAACTCTGTCCCTCAACTTGAGTTGCACATAAGGGAGCGACCAATTCCCACAACTTCTTGCTGCGACAGTTCTCAGTCACATGTCCAAAACTTCCACACTTATCACATTTCCTAGGCTTTGTGCAGTTCTGAGCAACATGTCCTTTGTCCCCACATCGATAACATTCGGAGATAGGGTTCTGCATAGAGGAAGAAGCAGACCCCTCTCCTTGTTTTCTTTCTTCCATCTGCTTGCTCGTGCCCTGCTCCTTGTATGACCACTGCTGGTTGCTTTCCATCATCTCCTCACGATGCGACCACTTTGATTTTTCTCTCACTTCCTCCACCTGCATCTTCTCGCTTTTCTCCTCCTCATCCTCATCAGGTCGCTTTTTTTCCCAACGATCTCGATCGGGAAATTTGCTACCATGATCAGGATTCTGATCCCCATCTCTCTTGACCCACTCTTTTTCACGCCTCCAGGTATAATCTTGTCTCACTGTTCTCCCGGAACCACGCCCAAACCTGCCAGCCCCAAATCCATCTCTTCCCCATCCCCGATTCTCTCTACCATCAACCATGACCACTGGTGCAGATCTGGATCGGACGATTTGAGCAAACGATCTCGAATCCCCCTCGACAGATCCACTCCAGCACCCCTTGCCCCAGAAATGACCGAAGAAACGAGTGGTAGAGCGATTTGGTGGAAGAGGTGGAACCGGCGGCGGTAGGTGCAACCCTAACTTTGCAGAGGCATCCTCCCCGAGCGTCGGAGCAACACCACAAATCCCAGGGGAATTCTCAACCGGAGGGTGGGGTCTCACCTTGGAAGGATGCGGACACGTCCGAGGCTCCACCTCCGACCCTCCGCGTGTCACCAATGGCGGCCATTCGATGTGCTTAGCATCCTCATCCCGCCTTCCACGTCTCCCTGCGACTGTATCCGGGCCCTGCCTCACCACCTCACGAGCGCTTCGCTCGCTGAAGCGTGGGGACGGCCACTCAGCGGCTGCGGAGGGAGGAGGTTGCGGTGGGGGAGGGTGAGGTGGAGGATCGGCGCCATGGCCGGGTGTCGCGCTGAGAGGGAGACACGCCATCCTGCATGCGTTGGTCCAGCAGCTCTAGGAGCTGGAGTTAGTTAATTGATTCCGGCGACCGGGATTACAGGTGATACATAAGACCAAATGAATCGAAGGCACAAACTTTTCAGAGAAACAGCAGTACTTGCAGCTCAAATCCAAATGGCAAGTCATCTGCGAATGGGCTCAAACTTTTCAAAGTGCTTCGCTTGTCATGAAAAAAAATCTCAGTGCTGATTGCCTCCATACTGCAAGCTAACAAACCCAAAGTATGTCCCAGATGAGCCTTTGGCCATGAGGGATACGTGTGCGCCCTCCTCCACAATAACTCATCTCTCAAGTACGAAGATCTGGTCACGGCTCCGGATAGTGCTCAGCCTATGCGCCACCACAACGCTCGTCCTGCCAACTATCACTCGATCTAGCGCCTCCTGGACTGCTCTCTCGGACTGGCTGTCCAGTGCGCTTGTAGCCTCATCTAGCAGCAAGATAGAAGGGTTCTTTAGGATGGCACAAGCGATGGCAACACACTGCTTCTGCCCTCCTGACAGCTGAACACATTGCTCACTGCACCATGTGTCGTAACCATCCTTGAGCCGCTGATGAAATCATGCGCATTGACGGCCCTCACCGCATTCTCCGTCTCTGCCTTACTTGCTGTCTCCTGTCCTGATGGTTCCTGTAAATAGGGTTGGCTCCTGGTTGACCAGCGCAATGTGCTGTCGCTAGTAGCTGGAAACTGTCCTGTTCGGAAGCGGTAATCTCCTTGCAGCCCTCCGAGATGCGCGGAAAAATGGAATCCCCTTTGTCTTGGCAGCTTCCAGTGCTATTCAGATGCAAGTACGAGTCATGCATTGACTTAGAACGGATCATCTAACAAGTACAAATCAACCAGACCTCATGAACACATAAACATACCAGTTTTTGATATAATTTGATCGTATCGACCACTCCTTTAAATATAGAGTATTCTAGCATTCAAATAAGAGAGTAGTCATTGTGTTAAAAGCTACCATACCCTTCATTTTTACCTCAAATCATCCCTCCACCAACACTCCCACCAACCTCAGAACTTGTTTTATCTATAGAACGATCTATATTTAGAGAAAACTTAAAACTCCAGAACGTCCTATACTAAAGGACGGAGGGAGTTCATTTTTATGTCCCCAAAGATCAGTGCTACTTCCAATAAGGAGCAATACAATTTAACAAAAACATTGGTACAAGACCTCACTTCTCTATTCAGATTGTCAACTCTAATAAGCACATCTTTAGGGTGATTGGTTCTAGGCTTCACGTGTTTGGTTGCCAGACCAGAGCCCGTGCCGAGGCTGGACTAATGCAAGATTCTCTCCACAGCCTGGCTGAGTGGGAACGTGGGAATGGACCTTCCCTGCTCAGTGGAGGGATTGTTGCACGGTGGAGGCCTTCTACATCCGCCACCTCACCCACGTGGGCTGCAGGGTGAAATACATTGACGGTCTCTTTGAAATACATTGACAGTCTCTAAATTTATTTTGAGGTGTCATTTGAGGTCTTGAACTCACTAAAATCTATAATCACGTCATGATGCAGTCAAACAATGTTTTCGAGTATGAATTGTGATAGTGACAAGAATTTAGAGAGAGAGAGAGAAAGACCACCAAATCATGTTCAATCAGCAGCCACATCAATAGTCATAGAAGTATTTTCAAAACTTAGAACCTTGATGTACTTGATCAAATTCAGAGACCTGAATGTATATTTTGAGAGTTCGGAGACCTATACAGCATATGTAAAAACCTCAATGCATTTTACACTAAAAAAATAAACACTTGAAACCACAAATCCCTGCATCGAAATGTCCATGGAATTCGGTTGCCTTTCGGTCCACTTCTGCCATTTTCGGGTCCTAACATGCAGCGATCTCTTCCTCCATACGGCAATTTTTCTAGGTACAAGTACTTATGGCATGGAGCATATGGACAGTGAGAAATGATTGGATTTTCAATAACATTGATCCAACTCTGGAGAGATGCAGGAATGTTTTCAAGACAGAGATGCAGATGGTTATCCATCGTGCAAAGGAAAAAAATACTTGCCACAAATTATCCAATGGATAGAGCACTTGTAACCTTTCTGTTTTTTATTTTCCTTTACTTCCTTTTTTCCCCTCCTTGAGAGCTGTATGCAACACTTTGTTCCCTTTTTATAATATATTTAATCAGTAGAGGCGCAAGCCTCTCCTGTTCCTTCAAAAAAAAAAAACAATTAGTTCTAATTAAAAATCAGCCAACTAATTATTAGACAGCTAACTATTAGCCAGGTGTTTCTTTGAAGACTATACTAATTGACCAACTAATAGCTAGTCTGCATTAGTCAGGTTTCCTTGATAAACAAGATTACTACTAGTCCTTTGTTTGGCTAATTAAAAATTACTCCCCTATTAGTTCTTTATGTTTTGAATCCTCTATAGACTAAAATAAGTCAATAACAATTAGTTTTATGGATCCAAACAGAGCATATACGCACACTATTCCTCTCGCCTCTCTTCGGTTCATCCCGACTTCCTAAACCCATCGACCAAACAAATATGCCGCCCAAATTAAGGCCCTGTTTATTTCTCACATCCAAGTTATGTAATTCAGCTTATAATCTATAAGCTGGGTGAAAGCAGCTTATTAGTTATAATAATATGTCTTGTGAATTGTTATAATCCGACTGTAATCTGATATTTATTTTTTTAGCTTGCATATTTAAGCTGGATTATATAATTTAGATGAGAAACAAACAAGCCATAAAGCAGGGCTTTGTAATTTTTTTTCTCCGACAAGGAAGACACAAACAAATCACTAATTCTGTGTCAACATGTGCGTAACTTATGAGCACTTTCTATCAAAGGCATTAAAAATCATAGTCCAAAAGAAAAAAAAAAATACTACATCCTCAGAGGGAAAAAAGAGTAAAATACGTTGACCGTCTTTAAGCTTGTTTGAGGTGTCATTTTAGGTTCCTAAACTTGTAGATCTTTAAACTCGTTAAAACATGCCATTTAGGTTCAAGATCCCAAAAAAACCCTTTATATACAGCATGGTTTCGGATCTGTCTATAATCATGCCATGATGCAGTCAAACAACATTCTCCAGCATGAATTGTGATGTTGACAAGGATTTAGAGACACAAAGACTGCTAAATCATGTTTTAGGACGGATCCTAGTGTGTTTTATACTAGAAGAAAAATACTTGTTGATCACAAAGAGCATGTATCCTTCTGAGATTTTGCTAATCATCCAGTCACTTTTTCAACCATTGAATATATAGATATAAACATCTAGATATTCTCACTATCTCTTAATCTTATTCTTAAAAAAATGTTCTACTAAATAATAAAAATTATTCTAGCTTCAATAAACCAGTGTTCATGCATGCATTTTATTTGTTCCGTTGAATGTTATCATATTTGTCACCTAGGAACTAAATGTTCCAGCTTCATTTAAAAATTTTCCAGCTTGACAAAAGAAATGTTCCTTGTCTACATTTTGTTTGTTCTGAAAATGTGACTGAGATATCGACAAAATCTCAGTCACATGATAAGGAGCAAATCCTGATCACAAATCCCTGCAATGAAATGTCCATAAAATTCAGTTACCTTTATTTCTACTTCTGCCCTTTTTTTGGTCTAACTTGCAGCCATCTCTTCCTCGATACGGCAGTTTCTAGGTAGAAGCATATGGCCACGTATAGCACTTATAAGAGTACAGATCTTTTTTTTTTCTTTTTTCTTTTTTTTTTGCGAGAAGGAGAACCAATCTATACTAATAAAAATGATGAAAATCTATCTATATTAATAAAAATGTTGAAAAGAAAGGTTTTGAACAGTATTTGACATGCACCCACTATTCTTCTCAAGTTTCTTCAATTCATGCCGACTTTCTGAACCCATCGACTAAACAAAGCTGCCGGCCAAATTAAAGCAGAGCCTTTGTATTTTTTTTCCGAAGACGCAAAAATATCACTAATTCAGTGTCAACGCGCGCGCCACTCACATGAACCTTCTATCAAAGGCCTTAGAGACTTAATCACAGCCTAAAAGGAAAGAAAAAAAAAATAAACGGCCACGTTTGTGTAAGCAGATGAGCACTAGCTCGTTGAACCTCCATATAGCTTTGTATGTAGCTAAAGAGGCGTCTCTACCATCCCACGAAAACTGGAATTCCAAAGACACAGCTAATGTAGGTGGGGATTCGATCCGGCCGTCCAACCTACCTTTCAAAGTGAGCAAGTTTCACATGTTATAATCTTTAAACGTGTACAATAAATTTGGGCGTTTAAGCTTTCACGTTCAATGTCTGAGCTCACATGTCAACAGATTCAAAAATTTCGTTCACATGTATCTTTTACACAATGTTCTCCTGAACAGTAGTAGGAACCATATAAGCTAGTGGTAGATGCCAATTAAACCAAAGACTGACGGGCCCCAGGTCAGTCATACAAAAGTGGGATCTGTCCGAGGTCAAGACGTGGAGTGTAGACTAAGACAACTGGAGCGTACTTTGCGCGTCCGATCTATCAACCAACCCACGCCTTAAGCATGTTTAGAACAAATAATCCCCATATGATTGAGGCTACTATAAAGTCATGGGCCAAGTAAATAACAATAGTCTCGCTCGATCGCCATATCTCAAAAGCAAAGCAGCGAGAGGTTTACTAGCTGTGGGAGCATCTGGAAAGCCAGCTAACAACACGCAGCGCCGATCGAGTGTGTAGTGGTGCCAGAGCTAGCTAGCTCGCTGGGCTTGCATGGGTGAGGAGACAGTGGCCGAGAAGGCCGCGGCGGCGCCGCCGGCGCAGAGCTCGTCGTCGTTCATGTCGGTGTTCATGCACGCGGACGCGGCGGACGTGGCGCTGATGCTGCTGGGCCTGGTGGGCGCCATGGGCGACGGCATGTCGACGCCGGCGTTGCTGCTCTTGACCAGCCACTTCACGAATGACTTCGGCCGCGGCCCCGACCTCGTACAGGAGTTCAGCTCCAGGATCACCGCGGTACGTATGCACGAGAGTATTCATTCCGTCCGTTGAAGCTGTTGTTCACACACTCCACCCTCGTGTCATTACTGACGACTAACGATTTTATCTTGAACAGAACGCGATGAACATCGTCTACCTGGCGTGCTTCTCCTGGGTCATGGCGTTCCTAGGTTCAGCACACACCACTGCAGATCATACACTACTAGAGCTGCAATTAACATGACGCGATGCTATGGCGTTTGCAGAGGGGTACTGCTGGGCGCGCACGGCGGAGCGGCAGGCGTCGCGGATGCGGGCGCGGTACCTGCGGGCCGTGCTCCGGCAGGACGTGGAGTACTTCGACCTCAAGGCCGAATCGACATCGGAGGTGATCACCAGCGTGTCCAACGACAGCCTCGTGGTGCAGGACGCGCTGAGCGAGAAGCTGCCCAACTTCGTGATGAACGCCACCATGTTCGTCGGCAGCTACGTCATGGGCTTCGCGGTGCTGTGGCGGCTCACGCTGGTGGCGCTGCCGTCCGTGCTGCTGCTCCTCATCCCGGGCATCATGTACGGCCGCATCCTCATCGGCCTGGCTCGCCGGATCAGGGCCCAGTACGCGCGCCCGGGCGCCATCGCGGAGCAGGCCGTGTCGTCGGCGCGCACCGTGTACTCGTTCGCGGCGGAGAAGAGCACCATGGCTCGGTTCTCCACCGCGCTCGAGGAGTCGGTGCGGCTCGGGCTCAGGCAGGGGCTCGCCAAGGGCGTCGCCCTCGGCAGCAACGGCGTCACCTTCGCCATCTGGGCGTTCAACCTCTGGTACGGCAGCAACCTCGTCATGTACCACGGCTACCAGGGCGGCACCGTGCTTGCCATCTCCTCCATCATTGTCAACGGCGGCCTGTGAGTAACACTTTCTACTACTCCATTCTTTTCGCCGCAGTAAATCAGCTGGTGTTCAATGTCGATCACTAACAAACCATGTGTGCACGCAGGGCGCTTGGAAGCGCGCTATCGAACGTGAAGTATTTGTCGGAGGCCAGCTCGGCGGCGGAGAGAATATCAGATGTGATTCGTCGAGTGCCCAAGATCGACTCGGCAAGCGATGCCGGCCAGGACCTCGTCAACGTTGCCGGCGAGGTGGAGTTCAAGAACGTCGACTTCAGCTACCCGTCGCGGCCGGAGAACCCCATCTTGGTCGGCTTTAGTCTGCATGTGCCGGCAGGGCGCACGGTGGCGCTGGTCGGCAGCAGTGGGTCAGGGAAGTCGACGGTGATCGCGTTGCTGGAGCGGTTCTACGACCCGTCGGCCGGGGAGGTGACGCTCGACGGCGTGGACATCCGGCGGCTGCGGCTCAAGTGGCTGCGCGCGCAGATGGGGCTCGTCAGCCAGGAGCCGGCGCTGTTCGCGATGTCGATACGAGAGAACATACTGTTCGGCAAGGAGGATGCCACGGAGGAAGAGGTCGTCGCCGCGGCCAAGGCGGCCAACGCCCACACATTCATTTCGCAGCTCCCGCAGGGCTACGAGACACAGGTAACACATCCTCATCGTCCTACTCTACTCTTACAGTCTTACGGCTAGGACTGCTCCACCTCCATTTGGTATTACTCGTGCCGGTTATCATAAGCATTTGGTATTCTTTCTATCTGATTGATTAGTTAGTTGATAGTTTCTTTCGTTCATGCATATATAAAGATATGCATCACTGCAACACCTTTACAAGTCAGTGCCAAAGTATCAGTATTTCTTGTTCTGGATATCACGAATTGAAATAACGCTTTCTTGAGGCTTTGAACGTTAGAGTCCAGGTCTTGAGATCACTGTCATGTTGTCACCATCTCGTTTTCTAGTTGCGATCTCAACATTTGTCCTAGGAGCTCACCTCTCCAACCTTTTGTTTTGCGCATTAGCAGTTCTTATGTCGTCACTAGGGATGATGTCATGGAATCAGAGACCTACTCTCTCCGTCCAAAATATATAAATGAAAATCAGAAGTATCACATGGTGTTTTGTTTTCTGAAAACAATTATATTAAGTTTTGGGCGGTTGGCCGGTATAGGTGCCATGGGGGAGAAAACATTTTTCAAAGAAACAATTATATTCTTAGCAAATCTCACAAAAAGAACTACTATTATGAGATTCTTTTTCTCATAAGATGACATTAGCTCCTCAAAGATCGAAGGAAAACAAATACTAATAGCGTACGTATATGTCTAGTTCTTAGTGCAGTACTTACTCTGCCTTTACCTGGAAGCAACACTATTCTACTCCTGCCATAGCTGCTAAGCTCTCAAGGCGCCGCATCATTGGCAGAGGACATGGGTCCTGCCTGTGCGCTCAATGAAAGAAAATAGGAACGCCCTTCCCCAAAACAGAGATTCAGAGAGCTGTCCAACGTGTGTTCCCAAAAGAGCTATATGCCTATTTAAATTATTATGGGTGCTCCTCAAAGCCGGAGTTGAGGTGTAAAACAAACAACAGTGTTGTGTCATCAATGCAAAAGCAACGAAACGAACAAATGTAACAGCTTGAAAGTCATTGGCATGGTTAGGATGGCACATGGTATTTCAGCATTGCCCAGCAGTCTCAAAAGAAGAAAACCATACAACATTTGAGTTCTTCTACGCATACCCAGTCGTCTGGATGAATTGATTACTTGATAGGAATACTCACACAGTAAGCGTAATAGTTTTGCACTCCAAGGGCACCCAGCTTGGCAACTTCTAATAGGAGTGTAATGCTGGTACAAGGACTCCTGAAACAAGAGAGGTGACCTCAAAAGTGAGCTAGATGTTCAAGAGAAGCTAGCCACAACACTGAAATATGAGTAAGGCGTATCCACATCATAGGAAAGATGCCCGTCTGTCTAACAGTATGTCATCTGGCGGATTTTAACATACATGCCAAATTGACTAAGAACGTTGAGATGTCTTGATCAATAATAAACAGTTCTCAGTTATGTAGTGTACACATCAGCTATTAAGCACGTTTCAAATAGAAAAGGAAGCAGCACACTATGAAAGAACGAGAGAAAATTTATGCTCAATGTTAAAGCTTCTTGCCAGAGCAAACTTGTATGTATTCATCACAAGAAATGCAGATAATTTACTAGTTTGCTCGTCAAGAAACTATCTCGCTAGAATCTGTTCACAATTTCCAAATTAAAAACCTTGGAATTACAATTCTCACTTCTATAAAACATAAGCTGGTGTTTCTATACTAACATTGTATAAACGACAATAGGTGGGTGAACGTGGTGTCCAAATGTCCGGAGGGCAGAAGCAAAGGATTGCTATTGCAAGAGCAATCCTAATGTCACCAAAGATCCTCCTCCTTGATGAAGCCACCAGTGCATTGGACACAGAATCAGAGCATGTTGTCCAGGAGGCGCTCGACCTGGCCTCCATGGGACGGACTTCTATTGTCGTTGCACATCGCCTCTCCACTATCCGAAATGCTGATCTGATTGTCGTCATGAAGTCAGGTGAAGTCAAGGAGCTGGGCTCCCATGATGAGCTCATTGCCAATAAGAATGGACTCTACTCCTCCCTTGTTCGTCTTCAGAAAATCAAAGATTCAGGTCAAGCAGATGAGGTCTGTGAAACTGGAAGTACATATTTTTCTATGGATCGATCCAGCAGCCACAGCAAGAGCAAGAGATTCTTAGCTATCAGGTCATGCTCAGCACGGTCAATGAGTGGTGCAAGACACGATGACAATATAGAGAATTCAAACCTTCCTGCACCATCCTTCAGAAGGCTACTTATGCTTAATGCACCAGAGTGGAAGCAAGCCTTGACGGGGAGCTTTTGTGCAGTACTGTTTGGAAGCATCCAGCCTGTCTATGCATATGTCATGGGGAGCATGTTCTCAGTCTACTTCTTGACAGATCATGCCAAGATCAAGGAACAAACAAGAATCTATACACTCGTCTTTGCTAACCTGGCGGTGGTATCATTATTGCTCAATATTGGGCAGCACTATAGCTTTGGTGCCATGGGGGAATACCTCACAAAGAGGATCAGGGAACAGATGCTTACAAAAATTCTCACTTTCGAGATAGGGTGGTTCGACCATGACAAGAATTCTTCAGGTGCTATATGCTCGCAGCTTGCCAAGGATGCTAGCGTTGTAAGTACAATGACTCAGAGTAATGCTTATTATCATATTTACTATTTAGAAAAGAATCTTGTCTGATCAAATATTTCTGTGATATAGGTGAGGTCCCTAGTCGGGGATCGAATGGCTCTAGTGATTCAGACTGTTTCTGCTGTGCTGATTGCCTGCGCCATGGGTTTGGCCAGAGCTTGGCGCTTAGCCCTTGTCATGATAGCAGCACAGCCTCTTATCATTGCCTGCTATTATGTGCGTGGTGTGTTACTAAAAAGCATGACAAAGAAATCGATAGAGGCACAATCCGAGAGCAGCAAGCTAGCTGCAGAGGCTGTCTCCAACCTCAAGACGATCACTGCTTTCTCATCCCAAGACCGCATGCTACGACTCTTTGACAAAGCTCAAGATGCCCCACGCAAGGAGAACGTCCGGCAGTCATGGTTTGCAGGCTTTGGCCTTGGCACCTCAGTAGGCCTTATGGCATGTACATGGGCCCTTGACTTTTGGTATGGTGGTAAGCTTATGGCTGAGCACCGCATTACTGCCGAGGAACTCTTCCAAACCTTCATGATTTTAGTAAGCACCGGACGTGTGATTGCAGAAGCAGGCAGCATGACAACAGACCTTGCTAAGGGTGGTGATACAGTCGCTTCCGTGTTTGCTGTTCTTGACCGGATAACACAAATCAACCCTGACAATCCTATGGGCTACAAGCCGGATAAGATCAAAGGCGATGTGGAAATTGCGGCAGTTGATTTTGCATACCCATCAAGGCCTAATGTGACAATCTTCAAAGACTTGTCCTTGAGCATACAGGCAGGAAAGTCAACAGCACTTGTTGGGCAAAGTGGTTCGGGTAAATCATCCATTATTGGGCTTATAGAGCGGTTTTATGACCCACTTAGGGGGGCGGTCATGATCGATGGTAGAGACATAACGAGTTACAATCTCCGAGCCCTGCGACGACACATTGGGCTGGTTAGCCAGGAACCAACACTATTTACAGGTACAATAAGAGAGAACATCATGTATGGCACAGAAAATGCAAGTGAGGCAGAAATTGAGGATGCAGCAAGGATGGCTAACGCACACGATTTCATCAGCAATCTCAAGGATGGATATGCGACATGGTGTGGTGAGCGAGGTTTTCAGCTTTCAGGAGGCCAGAAGCAGCGCATTGCAATTGCACGAGCTATCCTGAAGAACCCTGCTATCTTGCTATTGGATGAAGCTACGAGTGCACTGGACAGTCAGTCTGAAAAGATAGTGCAAGAGGCACTGAACCGAGTAATGATCGGTAGAACAAGTGTAGTGGTGGCACACAGGCTCAGCACTATCCAGAATTGTGACATGATCACTGTGCTTGAGAAAGGAACTGTTGTAGAGAAGGGCACACATGCATCACTCATGTCCAAGGGCCCCTCTGGTAAGTACTTTGGATTAGTTAGCTTACAAAAAGGAGGCAATAAGCACCGAAATCCTGCGTAATAGCAGCAAAGCACCACTGTTCACATTTAGAGCCCATTCAAATGACTAAGTCACCATTTGGAATAAGCTGCTAGTAAGAAAGTTCAGCGAAATGTTGTAACTTCCTGCAGCAATGGGCTATTTTCCCTCCCAGAATAGATAGAAGTGTACCAAGCATTTAAACTTTTAGTATTGGTTACAGCAGCTGGGCATGTATTCTTTTGTTAGCAATAGGTCAATTCTGAGAGAAGATGAACCAGGCTTCCTCTTATCAAGTTCTTTGTGTTTTATCTATAACTATTATACCGACAATATACTCCTAACAGCATGGACTCGATATCATAGCAGAATGGATACTATTCTGTTAAGAATACGAATTGACCACAGGTTCTGTTAAGCTATTTTGCGGCGTGCATCCTAATATGCTAAATTCTACATTTAGTGCCAACCGTCCATATCCGAGCAGAATCGCATCCATAAGAGTCGGCCTCTAAGCTTATTTAGTGCTTGTTTGCTGAATCGTATCGAAAGCATTATCACCTACCTGGCCGGGGAGCGAGAGAGGCCGCCGTCCTGTTGGCACAGCGGCGACGGGGATCACCGGGGGAGTGTAGAAGCTCGCGTTGTCTTCTCTCTTGAGCGAGGAGGCCTGCCATAGGCCCTGAGCTCCCCGCGGAAAGGATAGCGGCGGCGGCGGCGGCGGCGGCGGCGGCGGCGGGAGAGCGGGCACGGCAACTGCAACGCGGCGAGAGCATTTCCGCTTTCCAAGTCCATTTACGCGACGAGGGCTGTGTTCCGATTAATGGGCCTCCAAAGATTTCGCATATCAGCCCATTAAAGAGGAGCAGTTGGTGTTGAAGCTTCAGCAACCAGCGACGTCGGAGCTGTGGCGGTTGGCGGCGCGATAGGCGACGGCGATGGCGGTCAGCGGCGCGTCGAGCAACGACGGCTTTGGCGATTGGAACCGCGTCAAGCGGGCGTCGGAGCTGAGGGCTCCTAGGAGTCTCTTTCTTAATGCCAGCTTTCTTCTGTAATCTGTTAGCACTTTTTGTTTTTCTGATACCTCTCACCCGTGGTGACAGTCGTGCAATATTCTCTTGAAGGGCGCGTCTGTTTTTCTGGGTATAGATGTAGGGGAGTTCGTGTGTGTTTGAGTGGGTTGTGTCTCTTTGAATGTACACGAACAGATACTACATTTGTATTCAGGATTGAGAGGTTCAAAAAAAAGTTAATTTTGACAATTGGCCCTTTTGGTTAAAGAATTTCACAATTGGATCCTCAAAAAAAGATTTCTGAAAATGGACCCTTTCATGAGCGCCACATCACCAGGCGCCCAGGTTGAACATGTCAGCGCCGCGACATTTGGCATTACATGACACCAGAAGATGAGGAACGTGCAGCCATGTTGAGGAATATTGACCGTGACAAGGGCAAGGGTGCATCTGGGAGCAACTAGTCATGCAACTTCATCGTGTCCGTACCTCAACAAGTGTCCCCCATTCATCGTTTCGAACCTCATGTCATCATGTCCACGTAGAAATAAATCCACTGTTTCCCCGTTCACCAGTTTACATTGCACTATGTGTCTGTTTTTGTAACCAGTTTCGGAGTGGCAAACGAAATGAAATGAAACTATTTTCCCCACTTCAACTATTTTCCCTTTTGTCGAATAATGCAAAACTATTTTCCCCACTATCCCCTGCTCTCATAATGAAATAATGCATCAAACACGAACCATTGTCGGGGCCATTGAAATAAACTATTTGGCCTACTGTTTTCTCTTTTGTCGAACAGTGTAAAACTGTTCGATCCACTATCCCCTGCTCTCAACAGTCACGGAAGCAATCAATGAATTCATGAGCAATCACGAAAAGGAACCGCCCCATGTGAACAAACAGAGTACCTCCGCTCCCTTCTGTTCCATACTAAATAATATAATAATACGGCAACAATGCTAATCACAAGATAAGGCTTCACTGAGTCCGCCAGACGTGTTCTTCTTGATCTCTTATAGAAATAATATAATAATCCGGCAAGATTACTTCATCTCTTTGTACTAACCCCACGCACGGAAATCTCCTTCATATGCACTGAACTCTTGAATAAAATATTTCGGCAACAATGGTAATCAAGATTGGAAACTTGGATTAGCCTTCCTTTTCACCAACGCCATCTTTATGCTTACGGGATTTTCTCCCATAGTCACCCGTCCTGACACATAAGACTCCATAATCATGACATCTCCTTAATTGGAAACTCTTCAACTCTTGATTCCTCCGGTCACCTAACTCCTTCAAACTAATCAGTGCAAACAAGCACAGTGCTGCATTCATCCAACACCACATGCTTTTGCAGGTCACACTTCACCCGTCGTTTCAACAGTCACGGCAATAAGTGTCAACAGTCACGGCAATAAGTGTCGGCATGCAAAGTTCAACAGTGGCAACAGTCACGGCAATAAGTGTCGGCATGCAAAGTTCAACAGTGTCAACAGTCACGGCAATAAGTGTCAGCATTATTGCTACCCGTCTTTCTCAATCTTTCACTCCCCTCCTCCCGTCTACTTAAACACACCACTTCACTCTTTCGAACCCAACCTCCTCTCTCCTCCTGTCCTGGATATGTGTTCATGGGCAATAGAGGTGGAAACAGAGGGGGGCCGGCAGTTCCAATGAACCACATTGGACTTACGATGGGCCATTGGGTCCACACACCTACGATGCACCACTTGATGCATTTCCTGTTGACGAGAAGGAAGACTTCGACCTCGTCCAACATCCTCTTAGATCGTATGACAATACAAAGTTCAAGTGGCCAAAGTGCAAGCATGGTTTAAATTGCGTCGTCCAAATGTTCCACGGAGAAGTTAATGGTGGACGTCGGTTCTTCAGATGTCCAAATGGAGAAGTACTACTTCACTCGTTTCGACATTTTCCTCACCTGGTACCTACAAATTAAGTCATTTATATGCCTCTTTTTCATGTCTACTTTTGCAGTATCGTGGGGACAACGACAACTGTGGCTACACACAATGGGTTGATCCTAAGCCTATTGGCCCAACCGTGCAGTACATTAACTACCTATACCACCAAAACAAGATGCTGAAGGAGAAAGTCCCGTAAGCATAAAGATGGCGTTGGTGAAAAGGAAGGCTAATCCAAGTTTCCAATCTTGATTACCATTGTTGCTGAAATATTTTATTCAAGAGTTCAGTGCATATGAAGGAGATTTCCGTGCGTGGGATTAGTACAAAGAGATGAAGTAATCTTGCCAGATTATTATATTATTTCCATAAGAGATCAAGAAGGACACGTCCGGCGAACTCAATGAAGCCTTATCTTGTGATTAGCATTGTTGCCGTATTATTATATATTTAGTATGGAACGGAAGGAAGCGGAGGTACTCTGTTTGTTCACATGGGGCGGTTCCTTTTCGTGATTGCTCATGAATTCATGGATTGCTTCCGTGACTGTTGAGAGCAGGGGATAGTGGCTCGAACAGTTTTACACTGTTCGACAAAAGGAAAACAGTAGGCCAAATAGTTTATTTCAATGGCCCCGACAATCGTTCGTGTCTGATGCATTATTTCATTCTGAGAGCAGGGGATAGTGGGGAAAATAGTTTTGCACTGTTCGACAAAAGGGAAAATAGTTGAAGTGGGGAAAATAGTTTCATTTCATTTCGTTTGCCACTCGGAAACTGGTTACAAAAACAGACACATAGTGCAATGTAAACCGGTGAACGGGGCAGTGGATTTTATTCTACGTGGACATGATGACATGAGGTTCGAAATGATGAATGGGGACACTTGTTGAGGTACGGACACGATGAAGTTGCATGACTAGTTGCTCCCAGATGCACCCTTGCCCTTGTCACGGTCAATATTCCTCAGCATGGCTGCACGTTCCTCGTCTTCTGGTGTCATGTAATCATCGATCCACTTGACGAAACGGCCACCATACGAAGGTTCCGTTGTGCTAAATAGTTGCCTCTGCACACCCTGAGTTAATATTACACATTAGTAGCAGTTAATAAAACTAGCTACAACAAGATTTATGAAACATGAATGTACCTCGCGCTTAGGTTCCTCCCACAGAAGCATTCTATCTTTTTCATTGCATCTCCAGAACCTCATACCGTAGGTGTCATAGTCGAAGGACAAGGATGATATGCATTCTTTACCGCAGTGACAAAGAGGAGGCTCTTCTCCGGCAGGAGGACTCCTCCCCCTCTTGGAAGCATTTCGTGGAGGCCCGCTACGATATTGCTCCAATGCTTTGTGTACCAAGTGCGGGTGGACTCTCTCTTTGGGAGACATTGTTAGTCAGATGTGAGGAGCACTGCGGAAGCATGCCCTCTATTTATAGACTGCCGTTGTCCCCCTTCCTGACAACGGCGTGGGCGCCGTAACGTTTGGCGCCAACCTGAGCGCCACATGTCCGCGGAATACAGTAAGGGTCGTCCTCCGAGGGAATCGACCTGAGCGCCAAACGTGACGGCGCTCGAGCCCTGAGCGCCGTAAGATTCGGCGCCCACCTGGGCGCCACATGTCCGCGGAATCTAGTAAGGATCGTCCTCCGAGAGCACCTTACCTGAGCGCCGTATCGTATGGCGCCCATACGAGCGCCAGAGGCTCTGGCGCTCACATAACACGTCTGGGCGCCGGGAGTCTGTAGCTTCGTCGGGGGCGTGGGCTGACAAAGGTAATATGGGCGCCAAAAATTTTGGCGCCCACATAGGAAGCATAGGCAAAATAGGAAAGGCACAGAACTATCAATACAAACTTGAAGAAAATAGGAAAGGCACAGAACTATCCGACTAGAGTTCACCTTGAAGAAAATTGCCCCTCTTTTGAGCTTGGTAGCACTAGGCATCGTGTGAGATAGACGAGTGTTCTCTACATATGCCTCTTCATATGATCCACAGAAGCTTAAATACAATAGGTGTAGAGGGTGGAGGGCGAGTTGACTCACATCAGTTAGCCTGGGCCGCCCAAAAAGCCTCGGCATGATATCATTTATAGCTTTTCTATCCAAGGAAAAAAAAGTTCAGAAAAAAATATGAGGACAAAACAAGAGAAAGCAGAAAGGAGAAGACAAGCTATGGTGGTTTGTATGTGATGTTCGTCCTGCCTTGTGCTTTCTAGCTGCAGCAGAACCAGAAGATGTATCTTGTTTTCCATGGCCACCATGTCATCCCAAACTTGCCTGAAGATACGATATGGACTGATTTTTACTTTGGCTGTACCAAACAAGGGTAAATCCTTGTCTTAACAACCCGTTTTTGCACGAGTATGTTTCTCATATACGATTGCCCCTTGAAGAAGGTCACACCCATCAATCACCATCATTTCCTCAAATGCATCAATATCCAACTGTGAGTTGAACTCTAAATCAAAATAATACTTGTGTAGTCTTCTTGAGACCGCTCTAATGGCATTGTAAAACTCATTAACGAGTTTCCTAGACTTGGCCATATACTCCCTTGCCATATATCCCTTCATGTTGTCACTAAATTCCCTTGTGAGTGAGGAGTTGTGATGGTGAAAAGGGCCAAGTGCAAACATGCGCGGCTTGTAGAGAAGTCGCCGCCAGTCTCGCTGCTTATAAAATTCGGCACACGGAAGATGCAGGGCATCCAGTCATCTTCCTCGGGTGGCATTCTTATAGCCATTGACAAAAAGTGGCCATCACTTGGAAGACGGCACTACCACTGCTACAACGGTTCTACTCCCTCCATCCCTTTAGACTGACTTCAACAATGAAAGGCAAATTCATTTATGCATCTCCCACCACACTGTGCATCACAGTTTTGCTCTCCAACAGATCATGCATATGGAGCAGGCATTTTGCATTGGACGAGAGAGGGAAGCTGAAAATACATTCCCTCTCTCCTCCGATGCATTGGCGAGCGTGGGCCCGCCGGAGGGAGCTGGTACGCTGGAGGCAACGGCGAGTGGGAGAGCGCGGCGCTACGCGGCGGAGGAGCGCGGGTTACTCTGCAGACGAGCACGGACGGGGCGGCGGGGTTGCCAGAGGGAGCCAGGACGCGGCTCCACTACCACGACTTCCTCCCCGACGAGCAGGGCCAGCATCAGAGTGGCGCGTCGCAGACGAGGGCGTCCCCTTCCCTAGACCCGTTGGCGCGAGCTGCAGAACAGCGACGCAGGTGCGGGCGTGGAGCTGCAGCGCGCTAGCACGGGCGAGAGCTGGAATGTGGGCGTCGAGGCGTCCCTCGTGCTATGCCTGCTCCTCCTCACCGTCGAGCTCGCGGCCTACCTCAACGGCCGGCGTCAGCGCTTCCCTGCCGCCTCCGCCGTGTCCTTCGCCGCGGTCCATGCGTCCTGGGTGCGCTTCCGCGCCGCCTACGTGGCCCCGCCGCTGCAGCTGCTCGCCGACTCCTGCGTCGCTCTCTTCCTCGTCTAGAGCGCTGACCGTCTCATCCAGAGCCTGGGATGCTTCTACATCCGCTGCGGACGACGAAGGCAGCGCCGGCTTGTCGAACCGCAGCGGAGCTCGATCCGACAGCACTAGCTCTCCATCTTGAGCTCGTTTTCACCAAATCAAAGCGAATTGGAGCTTGTGTCCTTCAAATCGAGGTTGCCTCCCAATTCACACAACCACTGGCTTGTACGGTGAGAGCTGCTCAATTTGGATGGAAGAGGCCCGAATTGTTTAGCGGTGAATGGAATTGAAGAAGCTCAACTCTGAGAGAAAAGGTCGATTCCATGGAGAAAGCTCATTCGCATGTAACTGGGCTTGATTCCTGCGAGCACGAGCTGGAAGAATGACGGACTGACTCCTGTGTGCATAGGCGGCGAGCTGGGCAAGCGAGTGGCGCCATGATTGTCCCCTTGAAGAGGATGCTCGTCGTGGCGTTGGATGTCGAGTTCCTGTCCATTGCCAAGCTTGGCGTTGGGCGAGACGAGAGCCGTGCGGATGACCGGATGCCCTGCATCTTCCGTGTGCCAAATTTTATAAAGAGTGAGACTGGCGGCGATTTCTAATAGCCGCGCATGTTTGCACTTGGCCCTTTTCACCATCACAACTCCTCTCTCAAACGGGAATTTAATGACAACATGAAGGAATATATGGCAAGGCAGTATATGGCCAAGTCTGGGAAACCCGTTAAAGAGTTTTACAATGCCATTAAAGGACTCTCAAGCAAGCTACAAAAGTATTATTTTGATTTAGAGTTCAACTCACAATATTGGATATTGATGCATTTGAGGAAATGATGGTGATTGATGGGTGTTACCTGCTTCAAGAGGCAATCGTATATGAGAAACATGCTCGTGCAAAACGGGTTGTTAAGACGATGATTTACCCTGGTTTGGTACAACCAAAGAAATAATCGGTCCATATCATATCATCAGTCAAGTTAGGGATGACATGGTGGCCATAGAAAATCAGATATATCTTCTGGTTCTACAGCAGCTAGAAAGCACAAGGCAGGGCAAACATCAGGTACAAACCACCATAGCTCATCTTCTTCTTTCTTCTTCCTCTTGTTTTCTCCTCATATTTTCTTTTCTGAACACTTTGTTTAGGATATGAAAGCTATAAATGATATCATACTGAGGCTTTTTGGGCGGCCGAGGCTAACTGATGTGAGTCAACTCGCCCTCCACCCTCTACACCTACTGTTTAAGCTTCTATAGACCATATGAAGAGGCAGATGTAGAAAACACTCGTCTATGTCACACGATACCTAGTGCTACCGAGCTCAAAAAAGGGGCAATTTTCTTTAAGGTGAAATCTAGTCGCAACATCAACAAAGCTGAATTTGAAAGCTACACATTCATGGGCATAATGAAGGTGCCCCACTTCAAAATGCACGAGAACATGAAGCACTATTTCTTAAACATGCTAGCACTAGAAATGATGTACAATCGGACTATCGGGGATGACCTAATGCGCCTTCTTTATTTTTTCAATAATCCAATCAATACGGCTAAAGATATTAAGCGGCTCAAAGACAGCGGAGTGGTGGAATTTAGAAATGTTAGTGCTGAGGAGGTTACTGACCTACTGCCTGAATGGATTAGCAACCTCTTCATCGCTAACATTTGCAAATTCCACTATTCCGTTGTCTTTGAGCCGTTTAACATCTTCGGCCGTGTTGATAGATTATTGAAAAGAATAAAGAAGGCGCATAAGGACCTCCCCGATAGTCCAATTGTACATCATTTCTAGTGCTAGCATGTTTAAGAAATGGAGCTTCATGTCCCCGTGCATTTCGAAGTGCGGCACCTTCATTATGCCCGTGAATGTGTGGCTTTCAAATTCAACTTTGTTGATGTTGCGACTAGAGTTCACCTTGAAGAAAATTGCCCCTCTTTTGAGCTTGGTAGCACTAGGCATCGTGTGAGATAGACGAGTGTTCTCTACATATGCCTTTTCATAAGGTCCATAGAAGCTTAAATATAGTAGGTGTAGAGGGTGGAGGGCGAGTTGACTCACATCAGTTAGCCTCGGCCGCCCAAGAAGCCTCAGTATGATATCATTTATAGCTTTTCTATCCTAGGAAAAAAAGTTCAGAAAAAAATATGAGGACAAAACAAGAGAAAGCAGAAAGGAGAAGATGAGCTATGGTGGTTTGTATGTGATGTTCACCCTGCCTTGTGCTTTCTAGCTGCTGCAGAACCAGAAGATGTATCTTGTTTTCTATGGCCACCATGTCATCCCTAACTTGCCTGAAGATACGATATGGACTGATTTTTACTTTGGTTGTACCAAACCAGGGTAAATCCTTGTCTTAACAACCCGTTTTTGCACGAGTATGTTTCTCATATACGATTGCCCCCTTGAAGCAGGTCATACCCGTCAATCACCATCATTTCCTCAAATGCATCAATATCCAATTGTGAGTTGAACACTAAATCAAAATAATACTTGTGTAGCCTTCTTGAGACCGTTTTAATGGCATTGTAAAACTCTTTAACGAGTTTCCTAGACTTGGCCATACACTCCCTTGCCATATATCCCTTCATGTTGTCACTAAATTCCCTTGTGAGTGAGGAATTGTGATGGTGAAAAGGGCCAAGTGCAAACATGCGCGGCTTGTAGAGAAGTCGCCACCAGTGTCGCTGCTTATAAAATTCGGCACACGGAAGATGCAGGGCATCCAGTCATCTTCCTCGGTGGCATTCTTATAGCCACTGACAAAAAGTGGCCATCACTTGGAAGACGGCACTACCACTGCTACAACGGTTCTACTCCCTCCATCCCTCCATCCCTTTAGACTGACTTCAACAATGAAAGGCAATTCACTTATGCATCTCCCACCACACTGTGCATCACAGTTTTGCTCTCCAACAGATCATGCATATGGAGCAGGCATTTTGCATTGGAGGAGAGAGGGAAGCTAAAAATACATTCCCCCTCTCCTCCGATGCCTTTGCGAGCGTTGGGCCCGCCGGAGGGAACTGGGACGTGGGAGGCAACGGCGAGCGGAAGAGCGCGGCGCTACGCGGCGGAGGAGCGCGGGCTACTCTGCAGACGAGCGCGGACGGGGCGGCGGGGTCGCCGGAGGGAGCCAGGACGCGGCTCCACTACCGCGACTTCCTCCCCGGTGAGCAGGGCCAGCATCAGAGTGGCGCGTCGCAGACGAGGGCGTCCCCTTCCGTAGACCCGTTGGCGCGAGCTGCAGAACAGCGACGCAGGTGCGGGCGTGGAGCTGCAGCGCGGGCGCGAGCTGGAATGTGGGCGTCGGGATGTTCCTCGTGCTACCCCTGCTCCTCCTCGCCGTCGAGCTCGCGGCCTACCTCAACGGCCGGCGTCAGCGCTTCCCCGCCGCCTCCGCCGTGTCCTTCGCCGCGGTCCACGCGTCCTGGGTGCGCTTCCGCGCCGCCTACATGGCCCCGCCGCTGCAGCTGCTCGTCGACGCCTGCGTTGCTCTCTTCCTCGTCTAGAGCGCTGACCGTCTCATCCAGAGCCTGGGATGCTTCTACATCCGTTGCGGATGACGAAGGCAGCGCCGGCTTGTCGAACCGCAGCGGAGCTCGATCCGACAACACTAGCTCTCCATCTTGAGCTCGTTTTCACCAAATCAAAGCGGATTGGAGCTTGTGTCCTTCAAATCGAGATTGCCTCCCAATTCACACAACCACTGGCTTGTACGGTGAGAGCTGCTCAATTTGAATGGAAGAGGCCCAAATTGTTTAGCGAGGAATGGAATTGAAGAAGCTCAACTATGAGAGAAAAGGTCGAATTGGGGACGCTCTTATGTAAGAGATTAAAGGAGTTTCTAATTGTCTCAGAATATAAGGGACTAGAGGACAGTGGGGCCACGCTCTGAAGCTTCCCACCCACCCGCACCACTCATCCCACCCAAACCGGCCGCCCTCTTCCTTGTCCTCTCGCGAATCGCAACCTCAGGCCGCGCCGCCGCACGCCAGTCCCAGCCGCTTTGGGCCCGCCGTCGGGTTGCCGTCGCCGCAAGCTCCTCGCCCCCTGCAGTCGCCGTCGCCGCGAGTACCTCGCAGCCTGCAGTCGCCGTGGCCGGGAGCGCCTCGCAGCCTGCCGTTGCCATCGCCACACGGAGCTCGCAGAGCGGCAGCGAGACGTGCGACCGAGCGTGGCGTCGCCACTGAGTAGCGCCGCCCCCAACTCCCACCTGTGAAGCTCAGATTTGGCCGTCGGCGTCCCCAGCCGGATCTGGGAGGTGGCGCATCTGGGTCGCCATGGATCCGGTTCGCCGTCATGGAGCTCGTCGCCATCACCACACGCAGCTTGCCATGGAGCTCGTCGACGTCGCGGCCTACATCTCGCGGCCGTCAAATCCCGCGCCGACGGCGATGCGCGCACAACCACTGGGCGGCGAGGCGTGGGCCGTCGGAGTCCACGGCAAGCTCGAGCTAGACCAAATCTGAGTCGCGGGTCTGCCGTCGTCGGAGGGGACGACACGGCCACACGGGGGTACCTGGAGGAGAGAAAGAAGCGAGGGGAAGCGCGGAGCGCCGTCGTGCGGCATCGACGGGCGGGCGGGTGGGAGAAGGGCGACCGGAGCAGCCCTGGGAAGCTAGGGAGGCATGGAGTTATTAAGGGCATATTGGTCTTTTTGCTCATCTGCTATTTGTCTTGAAAACTCCTCCCATCCCTTATATAAAAATAAGGACGGAGGAAATATAGAATTCTATAAGAAATAAAATGCCGTGTTATGAAAATAGTCGAGTAACAAACAATAAACCAGAAAAACACTTGACTATATTTTCTTCATTTACTAATGTTTACTAATAGGTTCAGCTTTCATTTAAACATGTTGCTTTTTAAGGAAGTATAGAAATACTAACATCTTATCACACATTGTTGAAATATACGATCCATAATTATGGAACACCACTTTATAGATGTTGAATTATGTTCCGAGTTACTAGTGCGAGCATTTTAACTTATTAAAAGCATATTAAAAGTAACAAAATATGTTACTTTTTAGAGAAGCTTAGAAAAGACTATTTAACACTTGGCTAAATTTCAATTGTGGTTCAGTAAAAAAAAATTACATGGCTCATTTGACTGAAATTCATTCCGATTTCAGTCAAGTTTTTTAGATTAGCGGCAACAAAAGAAAATTGACTGTAATATAACACAAAAGCACACACTTTCAATTAGCGATGGTGCAAAAGGCAGCTTCCACCAAAAAGGCAGCAAAACTCTAAACATATTACTTTAACGGTTCCAAAACCAGTAAAAGGACATATCTCATACAACGAAAGCAGACGTGGGAATTAAACTTGATGTAGAAGACGACAGTATATGCGAACCAAATAGAAGGGGAAACTGAGAGTGCTAGGCTAGCAAATCGATCCAATACTAAAAGAAAATGGTGATAAGAAGGGTCAACATACGTATATCTTCTAACTGAAACTTGCTTGTTACTGGTGTTCAATTTCCCAAACTTCCAAAATGAGCTTGGCTCCTTCAGCTGCATTCATGCAGGACATGCATATTAGAGTTAATTTATGTCTTCCTTGCTGAGTCTCTTTGTTGAATAAGAATGATGTTTCTCTGACGTGGTTGCAACTAGAATTGAGTCACTAGTTATTAGGGATCAAATATGAAGCAGAGGAAATAAACTAATTCAGTTAAAGAGGTGAAGCAACAAGATCATAATGGCCCATGTGTTGGCGCAGCCCGGAATCGCTCTCTCTCTCTCTCTCTCTCTCACGACGTGAACGCGAGGTGGACGAAGCACAATATTTTGCCGGCGCTGAACGCCGTGGCCACTGGTGTGGCCTGTATCTTGGCAACTTTATTTCCTGGACTGGCGACTAACACAGGGATTACATGGGACGGCGACGCAGCGCCCAAGCAACTAATCCGCGATGTTCACGCATGCCCGAGCGACCCGGCCTCCACTCTCGATCGTGAGCCATCTGCTCCCCGTGAGACTCGGCCGTCGCTCTGACCGCGAGCCATGCCAGCGCCTTGCTCCGTTGATGCCGGGCACCAACAACACCACAACCAAACTGACTCGATCACGACACCACCTACGGCGCAACATAGTTGCGCACACGCAGCACCTAGACTCGATCAACGCAGCTACTCTGACGTGATCCTAACCAAACTGCAACAGCCATGCGTGACACAACGCAGCTGTGCACAACTCACATCAGCAACACATTGCCGCACACACGAATTCCTGAACGGACTAACTCGTCTCAGGTTTATTCCTAACACCATGGCTGAGATATTCTAGCGCGATGTTCTTTTACCGGGAATACTAGCAGGAGGATTATGCAGTGCGGCTAGACGGAGAAATACGAGCAGGAGGATGATGAAGTGCGTCTAGAACGGAGAAGCTCGGTACCTGAGCTTGATCGAAGGAGGACGAAGGACTTGTTAGAGCGGTGGTGGCGGAGGACGAAGGCGCTCGCGTGGGGGTGGTATATAGGTGGCGGAGGAAGCGGCAATGGGGATGGAGGAAACACGCGCGGGTGGCGGAGGTGGAGGTGGAAGAGGAAGAGGCGCGCGGATAATTGTTGCGCGGTGGTGATGCGGTCCCTTCTCGATCGTGCAATCATCCCACTCGCAGGCCCACGCCCACGCATCGATCTGCACGATCGAAAGCCCTCCTGATGAGATAGCTCAGCAGCTGCGTCCTCTCTCCTTTGTAGCTGCATGTGGTAGGGGTCACATGCCGTTGTTTCCCAGGGTTCACCTTTGCAAGGACCGGCGTTGTCTTCAGGTCGCTGGAGCACTCATTCTCTCGACTCCTGATGCAATCCAAGGAAGATTCGCATGCCGTTTCCCTTTCCCTGCAAAGCCGCACATCAGCTTCAAAATTCACCAAGCTGATGGTTTGCAAGATTTGCACTACAAGCACACAGCTTAAACATCAATGAGCAGGCTCTTTTTTCTCAGTTGTGTAGGGATATTGCCACCAACGTCCAGCATAGCAGACGTGAATGCCAGGCAAGAGCCTGCAATGAGGGTTGACTGAATGCTCTTAATTTCCTGCCATGACATAGCGCAAGCATCAGATTAGCTGCTACTTTGAAGCCCAAGTCATACATATTCTGGAACCTATGATGATAAGGCATCCAGTTCAATCAGAATTCACCATGGTCAAATTCATGATGCGCTGCTAGCGTGTGCTTAAAATAAATAAATAACTACCCTGGGTGGCCTGTTGATAAAGAAAGCTAGACAAGGTCCTCTCGCACGGACATATATATAGGGCTAAGATGCAGGAAGTAATCAATATGTGAGGTAAGAAACATTTTTTAATCTGTTGCGAAACATGTGAACTCACAAACATAAACTCGGTGCAAATGTTTCATTATTGTAGAACTCACAAACATAAACACATAAAGTTGCTTGAACCAGGATCCGAGCATTTTTATTTCCTTCTCACAATTAGAGGAAATGAAGGGTGGAAGAACAGGTGTTGGACAACCAACACAATGGCACATTTTGTAATTAATGGATCATAGCAGTTGAGAGAGATCATTTTGTGTAATGACTTTACACCTAGGAATGCGTAGAAAAACAATGATGTAATTCGCACCTAGTATTTTATCGACAACCAGTGTTGTATCAAGGCTTGTACTGAAAATGATTTGCATTCAAAGTAGTGGCACATTTCACTTTTGTACTACTAGCATGCGAAAGGTACCAGAAGTTGGAACTATTTGTATTTATATTTTGAAAAATACCCAAGGAGTGATGGTGCTTCAGACGAGGATTCCTGCACCGCTACAGTACCCACCCATACGAAAGGTACCAGTGTTGCGCGTCGTCCAGTCCAGCATTCCAGATTCCTGCACAGCTACAGGGGCTCTAGATACATTGATGGCTTCCCTCGAAAAAAAAAAGATACATTGATGGCTTGAAAAAAATGGTATAAATTGGAGAGCTGGACCTCTGAACAATATTGTTGCTATTAAATATATAAAAGGTGCCAAAACGGGCACATATATATATTTGCTTGCATCAAATAAGTCAGTAAAATAATTGTGTGAATACACAAACAATATAAGTTTAAGATAGTTAATTACTACCTGCTAACACGGCAGGAACACTTGGGCTGGACCTTTGTGCATGCAGATGAATATTTCAGTTCATACTAGACTATATAAAAGGTGCCAAAAACAGGAGAACCTAAATACATGGACATCCATCAATTATGACAATTGTGTGAACACACAAGCAATATTTGAAATGTTTGAATGGTAGTAGTAGCAGCTACCAGCAAGTTGCTGGCTTTGGAACCAGTTTGGCTCCAAAGAAAATAAGATTACAAACCAGCAAGATGCTGCTTCAGCTGAATGCTAAGTGACACTAAACTATACAAGGATGAGAACTGAATACTCACTTAATTCTTCAATCCCGCTCTCATATTCTTCCTTGAGGCGGACTTCTTTTTGTCCCTAGCTGTCTGCATGGGATTTATATAGAAGTTTCAGCTATCTTTTTCTTCCTCTTGCGTTTGTTGTCAAGATGAGAATGGAACCTATTGCCTCTGGGCCGCCCTTTAGGGTGATGAACATCCGGAGGAAGCCGCACTCAGTTGCTTTCAATAACCGAATCACTCATATAAGCATTGGGACCTGATGTGCCGTTGAAATTACTTCTCTCACACAAACCAGTTCCTGCATATAGTTCAGTATAGCGATGGCAATGGGTGCCCGTTACCCGTGACCCGACGGATTTTTCTCCTATTAGGGGGAGGATTTGGGTGAAAACTTGTATCCATGGGTCTACTAATGGGTGAAAAGGCTCACCCATCGGGTAGGCCGGGTCAGGATGTGGTTCAGTAAAACCCGAACCCGCCACCCGTGAAGACCCAATCCAAAATAGACTGGCAGCCTATTTTCCTTTAGGTCCAGCCTAATATACTTGCCTAGCCCAACTTTACATGATATAAACCCTTTCCAAACCCTAACCCCATGCGTTCCACCACTCCACTCCACTCCCAATCCCAGCCGATGTCATTTTCTAAATCTTGCATATATATATTTACTGCTGTTATGCTGCTGAAAATTCAAGAGGGTTGGCGGGTATGGGTACCCGATGGGTATATTTTACCCGCCGGGTCTGGGTCTGGGTGGAAAACTCCACCCGTGACATTACTTGGGTTATCCGACGGATTTGATTTCTCCTAACGGGTCAGGGTCTGGGGAGGATAAACCCGATGGATTTCTACCCGTTGCCATCCCTAGTTCAGTAGTACTTGTTGCCATGGTTCCTTGAGCTACCCAAATCGAATGCCAAATCCAACTTCCCAGGAATACAGATTGTGGAACTCGTAAGCCTCGGCTCTAGAATAAAAAAACCCATCCAATAACAGGTTCCAAAATGAACTCTGTAGTTCTATTCTTGTAACTCCTCATAGCCTGCAAAACAATGATGTAATTCACACCTCATATTTTATCTTCCTCAATCAGTACTATATCAAGGGTTTGCACTAAAAATGATTTGCATTATTAAAAGTAAAGACACATTTCACTTTTATATAGCCTGCAAAAGCTACCAGAAATTGGTATTGTTTATTTTTATTCTAAAAAATACTCCAGGAATGACATGAGGCATTCCAAAACAAGGCAGCAGTCAGCAATTTAGTAAAGTGGCAACTTTATTCAAATAAGCTTGCAGGCATTGGGTATTCCACCACAAATAAATATAAAAGGTACTCCCTCCAGTTTTAAATATATGACGCCATTGACTTTTTCGTTGAACTTCGACAAACAATATATATTAAAATAATTAGTTTTCTAACGTGAAATGAATATTATTGATGTGGCAGCAGCGTGACAGGACGCCGAACAAGCAACAGCAACATGGCAGGATAGAGAATAAGCAGCAGCATGACAGGACAGCTCGAGGACGAGCTGTCTTCGGGGAGGGGTGGCGTGAAGGCCACAACACATGGGCCAGCAGCGCCTGGAGCTATGCCAGGAATAAGTTAGGTGGTTAAGATCGACTGGTATGTAGCCTTCATTGCCCTTCATTGTCAGGATGAAGTGCAAAAGCTTTGATCCAGGCGCAGCCAAATTGCTCTGAAATTGTACGGACCGGATTAACTCAAATTATAGGACATTACATAATGGTATTTATGTAAGTTAAATGATTGATCGAGGGTAATATTTACCTCACAGATGTCTTTGGGTTTTCATTTCAGACTGTATTGCCTCAAATGCTCTTACATAGTGTACTACATATAGTCCAGTATTTGGTCTGTAAATTTTTTAACTATGGTTATGTGCACATGTAATTCGTATGTTGTCATAAGAGGAATATCTAGGTTTACACACTTCCTGCATCTTAGGCTCCAATGTGTTGGGTACCTTCTACTCCACCTGTTTCCTTTGTCAACAAACCAGCAATGGGAAAATTTATCGATGGACGCAAACAATGCCTCAGATGCACGCAAACAATGCCTCATGCAGTTCTTTGACACACTCATCATTGTTGTACTCTGCTTTAACACTACTCTGGCCCATCATTGAAGGATCTAGGACAGTGATTGCCTTTGGTTTCAAAGTTCCAGGCTATCTTATGTAGTACTTCCTGCCGAAAGGACGGAATCACCTAATAAAAACTCCACTTCCCTCCGTAGAGTACCAGTACAACAAACAGCAACAGTCAAAGGAAACCATTCAATTCCAGACAATTTTGACTCATGGCAACAATTGGGAATAATTTATTTATTAATACCACTCAGTTCTAGTGCAGTCTCTTTGCCTGACAAATAATCTGAATCATCACTGAACTCTTGCACACCACCCTTGCCTTTTTACCCATTAGTCTCCATGGAATTTTACAGCCTCACTTAGCCCTACAAAAGTAATATTGGACTGATCAAAATGATGGAGAGGATAAGCTTGTGTGTGCATGAGTTAGAATTGGTGGTGGTAGGTGGAGCTCCAATCTTGGATGCTCTTTAGATAGAAAGGCTAAAGTGGGATGTAAAGTTTTAGGGCTGATCACAGCTAGTTGTATCTTAGTTTCTTTTGCTTTTAGGTGTAGCTACTTTTAGCTTTTGTTGTCAATATAATGGAACCAAGGCAGCTGCAATTGACACTGCAATCATTCACCAATTTCCAGCCTCCATTGTGTCAAAGTTCTAACACAAAATATTGCAACAATAAAGTACTCTTCAAGGAACAAGTCATCTCAAGAACTGAGTGCAACTAGTAGTGAAAATTGACTTATTCAAGCTATGCAGCAATTTCACTTAAACAGATCTACTTAAACTACTAGTAAAAATGTACTGAACAAAGCAAATTCTTCATACATGAAATCATGGTTTCTTCCCCATCAGTCTAGATAACCTAATGAAAATAACTTACTACAAACTGTACAAGGTATTATGCAAAATGGTGCCGTAGCTCAATCAGTTAGATAACATTTCAAGCTAACGGCATCTGTCGCAACAGGAGCAAGAATATGAAATACTAAAACCACTAAAAAGAAACCATTTACAAAAAAAAAGCAAGAAAAGAAAACCATGAACACTTGCCTGTCCAGTTGCAGTGGATTCTTTCCTTTCAGCTGGATACAAGAACCACCATTTTACGAGACGAAAAGGTGCACCCAAAAACATCTAGCTCAATTGCTGCCTGGTATGATGTTGAATTTTTTTTCATGTGAGGTTTGGTTTCAAACCATTGAGGGACTTCATAACCTTTGTCAGCATCAACTTCGGTGGTATCTTGATTGACTGCTCCATGCCCTACAGCAAGGAAGAAACAATCAGTTTAAGACTGACTCCAACAAGGAGAGGCAGTTTTGAGAGGCAGATCAAGGATTGCCTAGCGTGTGCAGTAACAAAAGAGGCATGTGTTCGGTGATGACTCCAACAGCTATTGCATTTTCCTGCTTTCCTGTGGGCCCGCCTAGTGTTGCACTGTTGCTCAGCCTGCGTGGTAATCCTCAAATGCATTACAGGAGAGAGGGCTTGCATTTTTACATCGTCTCTACTCGAACGCTGGCTGCTTTTGCTCCGACCGGCCAGGTGGGGAGCCGATATTCCCAGCCAAAATCTAACTGATCTCGTACAACCTTCCAACCACACTACTCCTACCGAGCCAAGAATTTTTACATCCTCGACATGTGTTAGTGTCAGAAAGGTTCTTTTGAGTTGTAGTCAAGAAAAATAAAGCAAAATCCAAACCGGAAGATGATCAAAGTATTACCATAACAATTCTGCCACTTTGACACAACAATATTCATCGATAAACATAACTGCTCATAGAGTAGATGAAATATTGTGTGGCAGATGGTAAGTCCACATCCATCATTGTCTTACCCCCTTTTTTTTCCAGTCAAACTGAGTTAATGTCACGAACCGAAAGCCCAAAACCGTTGTATTGTTCAAAGTTAACACACGCTGCTTAATACACAAAGAGTACTGGTCGTTCACCAAGAATAATTTTCATTGAGAAATAATGTGGAATGACTAATGGAAATTTAATCTACATTATAATTGGAAGACTACTTATCTCATGATGCCACGATGTTCCATACATTTTAAGCATACGTGACCTGATTTTAGCAACCACAAGGGAGTATTAGGCGAATAAGGGGTAGAAAGTATTTTAGTCCAGCTTAGACGGTTTTTAGGCCATAAAGTAATGTGATCAAAACAAAGGCAAGGAACCTATCATGTAAAAGTAAAACAAAGAAATTATTATGTGAAAGAAATGTGTGAAACGTATCTGTCCACACAATAACTCCTACTGTGTAGTCACCAGAAGTCAATCGATATTGAAGCACAAACTATGACATCATCCAAAATTAGGATGAACCAATCACCAAAGTGCTCCCCGTATGAATATCATGTAAGTTCTTTGTGTTTTATCTATAGCTATTATACCGACAATATAATCCTAGCAGCATGGATACTAACAAGAGGTGGGGAACACAGCAGAAGAACGGGTACAAATTGACCACAAGTTCTGTTAAGCTATAGCTTACAGTTTGCGGCGTGCATCCTAATCTGCTAAGATCCACATTTGGTACCAACCGTCCATATTTTAGCAGGATGCATCTACAAAAGTCGGTCTCTAAGCTGGACATTTGGTGCTAGTTTGTTGAATCCTAAACAAAGCAATTTCATCAAAAGTGAATATTAATACAGCATCCGCATTATCACCTACCTGGCCAGGGAGCGAGAGAGGCCGCCGTCCTGGTGGCGCAGCGACGACGGGGATCACCGGAGGTGTGTAGTTAGAAGCTCGCGACGTCTTATCTCATGAGCGAGGAGGCAACACAGGGGCCGCCACAGGCGCCGAGCTCCCCGCGCAGAGGATAGCGGCGGCGGCGGCTCGGGAGGGCGGGTACGGCAGCTGCGGCAACGCGACGAGAGCATTTACGCGGTGAGGACTGATTTTTTTTTTTTGAACCTCTCAAAACTGAATATAAATGTAGTATCTGTTCGTACACGTAAAAACACGCCAACTCACGCTGACGCACTCCAACGCACACAAACCTGCCTACATTTATATCAGAAAACACAACCTGCGTCCATCGAGAGATTATCGGAAAACCGATGCACGACTGTCACCACGCGGTGAGAGGTATCAGAGAAAAAAAACAGCTGCAATTAAGCAACTAGGCCCCTAAAAGAAAGAAAAACAAAAGAAAGCCCACGGAGCTTCTAGACACCATCCTTCTCCATCGTCCTCCAGCTTGCCGGACTCGCAGAACGCCGACGACGCCTTGGACAAACGAAGAAGAAGCCGCAGCCGCCTCTGCAACAGGTCCACAAGCCTCCCGACAGCAGCGGCAGAGGACACCCGCCATCGAAGCGGCGGAAGCTCGGGAAATTTATTCCACCCAGTGCATCGTCGCCGCCGCATCTCGACGCGCCAAGGACACTGATTCCTTCTCCAGCAAAGCGCAGCAGCAGCGCCCCATCACGGAGCTCTGGCTCAACACGAAGAGGCCGCGGAGCGCAGGCTCGACGCGAAGACCGGGACGCCCACAAACACAGAGCACGGAGAAGAAACCTAACCTCACAGCTCCGCCGTCGACCATGGTAGCACCACCGGAATCACTGACCCCAAAAAGACCACCACAGCAGCAACGGAAAGGAGGAGGAGGAACAAAAGCTTCGCACCGCCGATGTCGCCGTCGACGGGGAAGAAACGAAACTCACCTTGGCGAAACATCACCAAGAGAGACATTATTTAGTACCATAGCTAGAAGCTATGACTAATATTTACAGCAGCAGCCGGATGGGAACAGCCTCCCCTCCCCCTCCGGTGCCGACGAGGACACCAGAGGGGAGGGGAAGCAGCGGTCACACCCGACGGCGCCGAGAAATCGCCTTTCGCCGCCTCTCCTTACTGTAGCGAGGGGAAGGAAGAGTCGAGAGCCGACAGCCATGGTGAGGACTGATTCCAGTTTACGCGGTGAGGACTGGTTCCAGTTAATGGGCCTCCGCTAAAGGCCTGCAACGATCCACAAGTACAGGTCCACGATCAAACGTTGCATTGATTGAATTGAATTATTAGAAAAACAAGAGAAATTAACATCGGTGACATATTTGTCGAGACTTGAGTGAAAGGGCCTGCATGTACCCTAATGGTTACAAGAGCCTCAGTAGCACTTGAGGTCTTGGGTTTGACTCCCCGTGAGAGCGAATTTTCAAAGATTTAACGGCATTTGTGCTTTCAGTGGTAGGCGACGCTCCCGTCGACAGCGAGGCGCCAGCAGTGGCGGAGCTAGGAATTATACATAGGGGGGCCGGATACGATCAACTTAACACATAACTTAATGCATACTATAAATATGTTCCACCAAAAATTACACTGTTTAATTATGTATGCAACAATCATTTGCAACAAAGAAATTTATACTCAAAAGGTAGGAAAAAAAAGTGTTTTAGAGAGAGCTAACCTTGCAAAAATTTCTTAAATTTGTGACCCAACTAGACATGATATTGTAATTTGTAATCTTTTGGTGCATCAGGCATGTAATTATATTGAGAAATTTCAGAATTAGCATCTACAGAGACTACAGGAATCGAATTAGAGTTATATTGACAAATAACAATCACAAAATTCTCACCTTGCCCTAGCAGTTGACAGCAGGACATCAGGGATGAAACATTCAACACTGGCCTTCGTGCTTCTCGGCGGGTCGCCGGAGCGCCGGAGTTTGACGAATGGTGATGCGTGGTGTGTTAGTAGGTTGAGGAATCAGGAAGTCGAGGAGTAGCGTGCGGCGGCTAGCTAGAAACATTGGCTACCATAGGAAAGTCAAGGGCATCAAGAGAAGAATACGGGCTGAACCATCCGAGTAGGGCAAAAGCAAAGCCAGATTAGCTGATAATTACGTACTTAGGCCCATATTACTACAAGATACATGGGCTTCGCTCCATCGTTAGGGGGGCCACGGCCCCTGTCCCCCCCCCCCCCCCCCACGCTCCGCCACTGGGCGCCAGTGGTGACTTCGTCAATCTCTAGATTTGCCGACTCAGTCTTCGAAGATGCTCAAAGGATTGCGTACATGTGTTCATAGGGGTGAGTGTGCGTGCGTTGTGAGTGTCTGAGTTGTACTGTGTAATCTCAAAAAATAAAAGAAAAAATTGTCGAGACTCGAGAATCGCATCATATTGGAAAGAAGGTTAAACTTGTGATAGTCAAGTAGAGAAATCTGAAATACAACAAAGCTAGAACTTGATATGACACCTTTCTTTCTCCACTTATTATGCAAGTTGCTTTGTTGGACCCTTGCAAAAAAAAGTTGCTTTGTTGGAGGATTTGTGGCTGTTGCACTCGTCATGTTTTTACTCCTTCGAAAATGGCACAAACAGTGGCGGACAAGGCTAACAGCTAAGGATGTGCTCATCTCCTTCCTCCAGCCCCCTTCCTCTTCTACCTCTCTCTCCTCTCTTCATCTGCATGGAGATCCAGTAGGTTGGAGGGCTTGAGCCCCCCCCCCCCCCCCCCCAACCCACCCCAGTGGATCCGCCTGGGTACAAAATGGTGCTCATGGGGCAGTTGTTGAGCAGCATTTGTGGAGTACTATTATATATACTCAGTAGTATATCTATTATGTCGTCATAAAGGATGAAAGGATGATGTCATAGAAGACAGGCGAACCATATCTCACCTTCTTCAATCAGAGGCCTTCCCTATATATATGGCCGGAGTCGTCGAAATGTGAGAACGCGAACCATATCTTCGTCCTCCTTGCCTTTCCTCCATTGCAACAGATCAGATGCGCCATCATCGATTCGAAGCCGGCTGTGCTGTTGTTGTCCATTTGTCTACAACCTTAATTATTGGTAATGTCTTCATTGTTGAATCTTGTATCTCGGCATTTAGCAATTTAGAAAAATAGTCATAAAAATTGTTGCTTGGTAGACTCCGCGCTCTCGCGAGCTAATACATCGGCCTTAGTTCTCGGAACACTTGTATCTTCAACAATCTTTGTTCTGTAGATGCCAACGGGCATACAGGTTAAGTGTTGGGCTTCTCTTCTTCTATGAGTGATCCTTGTTTATTTTGATCATGCACACATGCTGCATATATGCTTGATTTTAACACTCAACTTCTCAGCAACCGTGTGCAATGGGCTTCGGCAACGTGACACTAGACATTGGAAGGCTCCTTGCTGCTGTCGGGGGTGGCGTTGTTGGACGATCTGCGGTTGGTTGTGCACTCACCATGTTTTTACTCCTACGAAGATGGTACAAACAGTGGCTTCATCTTCCTCTTCTCCCCCTCTCTCCTCCACGGAGATCCAGTTTGGTAGGGGGGCTTGAGTAGTAAAACGATGGTTAATTTATACTATTAGGGGTTGTGCCATTAGAAAACCAGATATAGTGATGGCCTCTACATGTGCCAAATTTTCCTTCAACATATATGTAACTACAGTGAAACAAAGCTACATGATAGATTCGTTGCGGTTGAACCAGTTTATCTGTGTTCGAGTACTCGACTCAGCAATGATCCTCACGTTTAAGGTTGATTTGTTTTTTAGCCGCAGACCATGTGTTCCTCGCCCATGAATTGCATGAGATGATTTCAACCTCAAGATGTGGGCGCCTGAGTTCACAGGAGCACTGTGATCCGTTAACGGCCATAGTGAACGGAAGATGCCGATGGGAGCAGTTTTTCCACGCCGCAAATGACCAAAACTGTCGTATCGCGATTCCAAAGAGAGAGAGAGAGAGAGAGAGAGAGAGAGAGAGAGAGAGAGAGAGAGAGGGAGAAAAACTGTCGTATTGGTCAAAGAAAAATTGAACCAAACTAGTGTCCAGGTGTACTATATTTGAAAACCGTCAGTTTTGAGCGTACTCTGTGAGCTGGTGGACGTCGCCACTCAGAAGGAAGCTTAGCTCGTCGGACATGGATGCTGAGGAAACCGCGACGAAGGAGCTGAGGCGCCGTCGCTTCGGTTCGTTCATGTCGGTGTTCATGAACGCGGACGCCGTGGACGTGGCGCTGATGCTGCTGGGCCTGGTGGGCGCCATGGGCGACGGCATGTCCATACCTGTGATGCTCCTCCTCTTCATCCGCATCGCCAACGACATCGGCCGCGGCCCCGACGTCATCCAAGACTTCAGTTACAGGATCAACTCGGTACGGTTTTGGTACAAACCACAATCAATTGATTCTGATGATCGAGGTAGCAATCACGCAACCCAAATTTTTGATCTAATCATGATCAGAACGCGAGGAACCTCGTCTTCTTGGCATGCGCCTCCTGGGTCATGGCGTTCCTAGGTGAGCACAGAACTGCACACGAATATAGATATATGCCAGTGCAGAGAGAGGCTTCGTCTGACACGCCGCGCTTGCAGAGGGGTACTGCTGGGCGCGGACGGCGGAGCGGCAGGCGTCGCGGATGCGGGCGCGGTACCTGCGCGCGGTGCTCCGGCAGGACGTGGAGTACTTCGACCTCAACGCCGGCACCACCTCGGAGGTGGTCACCAGCGTGTCCAGCGACAGCCTTGTGGTGCAGGATGCGCTGGCCGAGAAGCTGCCCAACCTCCTGATGAACGCCACCTTCTTCGTCAGCGGCTACGTCCTCGGGTTCGCGGTGCTGTGGCGGCTCACGCTGGTGGCGCTGCCGTCGGTGCTGCTGCTCGTCATCCCCGGGATCGTGTACGGCCGCGTCCTGCACGGCACCGCCCGCCGGGTCCGGGAGCAGTACGCGCGCCCGGGCGCCGTGGCGGAGCAGGCCGTGTCGTCCGCGCGCACCGTGTACGCGTTCGTGGCGGAGGCGAGCACCGTGGCGCGGTTCTCCGCCGCGCTCGAGGAGTCGGCGCGGCTCGGGATCAAGCAGGGGCTCGCCAAGGGCTTCGCCGTCGGCAGCAACGGCGTCACACTGGCCATCTGGGCGTTCAACATCTGGTACGGCAGCCGCCTCATCATGTGCCACGGATACCTCGGCGGCACCATCATTAATGCCTCGTCCGCCATCGTGAACGGCGGCCTGTACGTGACGACACTACCCTACCCACAGCTCCGTGCTTTTCCTTGAAGCTGCGATCAAGTGGAGACTGATGATGAAGTAACGCAGGGCGCTGGGGAACGGGCTGTCGAACGTCAAGTACTTGTCGGAGGCGGGCGCGGCGGCAGAGAGGATCCTCGAGGTCATCCCGGCGGGTGCCCAAGATCGACTCGGGGAGCGACGCCGGCGAGGAGCTGGCCAATGTCACCGGCGAGGTGGAGTTCAACAACGTCGAGTTCTGCTACCCGTCGCGGCCGGAGAGCCCCGTCTTGGTGCGCTTCAGCCTGCGCGTGCCGGCCGGGCGCAAGGTGGCGTTGGTCGGCAGCAGCGGGTCCGGCAAGTCGACGGTGATCGCGTTGCTGGAGCGGTTCTACGACCCGTCCGCCGGGCACATAACGCTGGATGGCGTCGACATCCGGCGGCTGCGGCTCAAGTGGCTTCGCGCGCAGATGGGGCTCGTCAGCCAGGAGCCGGCGCTGTTCGCGACCTCCATTCATGAGAACATACTGTTCGGCAAGGAGGACGCCACGGCGGAGGAGGTCATAGCCGCGGCCAAGGTGGCCAACGCCCATGACTTCATCTCGCAGCTGCCGCGAGGCTATGACACGCAGGTACGTATAAAGCTTCTTGTCATGCATTACTGTCTACTTCTTTTGCTAAAAAAATTTACTGTCTAATTAGTAGTGGCGAATATAAATTCAGTAAACTACTGTCAGTTTTATTAACTAGTATCTATTTGATACGAATATTGAAAAATATTAGGGCTCTGGGTGCTCCGAATTTCTGGAAACAAAATGTCAAAATACGAAAACCAATAGTGTCAGGCATGCCCACATCAAGTTGAAGTTCTACCAATATCAGGCCGACATGAAACCAGTATATACTTAGATGGTAAGTAGATTTGTCCCCAGCTTGGCAGCATCGAGCGGGGTACAGTACTAGTCAGCAAAGATGTTCAAGAGAAACTAGCTTCAACATTGAAATGAAAGTAGACCCATCCCAAAAGAAATAGAAGCACCAATGTCCACATCTGCTGACGGAACGCTCTAACTGACTATGTTCGTTTCGTTGTTGAATGAAACGAGGGGCGACCTTTTCTCTAAAAAAAAAATGTCCACATCTGCCCAAGCACTACAGAAGCATGCCAGTATAAGAGTCTTAATTAGTATATTATGTCAATTCTGCGAGAAATATTGCAATAAGGCAATGTCTATATCAGTTCTAACCACTTGTCAGATATGCAATGTTTATACAATCGAAATTGGACAGATACACACACTGAAATTTGCAGACATAAATTGGGCTTATTCCATATCTTCTTGCATGGTCAGCAAATCTGGGTAATCTATCTGCATGTACCTGTCCAAAGAAATTGGTTTGTCAGCTCGCCAACAAACTAAGTATATTGGTACAGTCCACATATAAGAACACAGAACTCTAATTACTCCTTTCATGATATATCTAAGTTCGTATCCCAGTTATGATCCTAACCAATTTTGAAAGAACAACAGGTGGGTGAGCGTGGTGTCCAAATGTCAGGAGGACAGAAGCAGAGGATTGCTATTGCCAGAGCAATACTAGTCACCCAAGATCCTGCTCCTAGATGAAGCCACCAGTGCACTGGATACAGAGTCAGAGAGGATCGTGCAGGAGGCGCTTGATCTCGCCTCAATGAACCAGACAGCTATAGTTGTTGCACACCGCCTCTCTACTATCCGAAACGTTGACATGATTGCCGTCATGCAGTCTGGTGAAATCAAGGAGCTAGGCTCCCATGATGAACTAATTACCAATGAGAATGGCATCTACGCATCCCTTACCCGCCTTCAGCAGACCAAAGATTCAATTGAGGATAACGAGATCAAAGAAATTGGCAGTAAATCTGCTGCTGCAGGGCAATCCAGCAGCCACAACATGAGCAGAAGGTTCTCCTCGGTTAGCAAGTCAAGCCCGACACTGTCAATGTGTAACACAAAAGATGATTACAACACTGAAAAGGCAACACGCCGTGTTCCATCCTTTCGAAGGCTACTGATGCTTAATGCACCAGAGTGGAAGCAGGCATTGATGGGTGTCTTTAGCACTATCGTGTTTGGAGGCGTCCAGCCTATGCAGGCATATGGCATGGGGAGTATGTTCTCGGTCTACTTTTTGACAGATCATGACGAGATCAAATATAAAACAAGGGTCTATGTGCTCTTATTTGTCGCACTTGCAGTGCTATCATTCTCGCTAAATATTGGACAGCATTACAACTTTGGTGCCATGGGGGAATTCCTCACAAAGAGGATCAGGGAAGAGATGCTGGCAAAAATCCTCATTTTTGAGGTTGGGTGGTTCGACCGTGACGAAAACTCCACTGGTTTCATATGCTCGCAGCTAGCCAAGGATGCCAACGCAGTAAGTATATCGGCAAACATTAAAGCTAAGGACCATAGTTGAAACAAAATAACACCTAATCAACCATTGTGATATTTGTGTTGCAGGTAAGGTCACTCGTGGGAGATAGAATGGCCTTGTTGATCCAAGCAAGTTCTGCAGTCTTCATCGCCTGCACCATGGGTATAGTCATTGCTTGGCGCTTGGCCCTCGTCATGATAGCAGTGCAGCCACTTATCATTGCCTGCTTCTATACTCGTCGTGTCTTACTAAAGAGCATGTCCAAGAAATCAATAGAAGCACAGTCCCAGAGCAGCAAGCTAGCTGCTGAAGCCGTATCAAATATCCGCACCATCATAGCCTTCTCATCCCAGGAACGCATCCTACACCTCTTCAACCAAGCACAAAATAGGACACACAACGAAAGCATCCGGCAGTCATGGTTTGCAGGACTCGGACTTGGCACTTCTGTGGGCCTTATGATATGCTCATGGGCCCTCGATTTTTGGTATGGTGGCAAGCTCATGGCAGACAAACGCATCACCACCAAGGAGCTCATGCAAACCTTCATGATCCTAGTTACCACAGGGCGTGTAATTGCAGATGCAGGTGCCACAACAACAGACCTTGCTAAAGGTGGTGATGCAGTCACTTCAGTGTTTGCGGTTATTGACCGAGTAACAGAAATTGACTCAGAAAATCCTATGGGGTACAAACCAGATAAGCTCAAAGGAGAAGTGGAGATTGTTGGGGTCGATTTTGCATACCCATCAAGGCCAAACGTGATCATCTTCAAAGAGTTCTTCTTGAACATACATGCAGAAAAATCAACAGCGCTTGTTGGGCAAAGTGGCTCAGGTAAGTCATCTATCATTGGGCTTATAGAGCGGTTTTATGATCCACTTAGAGGGGTGGTAAAGATCGATGGTCGAGACATAAAAAGCTACAATCTCCGAGCCCTACGGCGGCACATTGGGTTAGTCAGCCAAGAGCCAACACTATTTGCAGGCAGTATAAGAGAGAACATCATCTATGGCACAGAAAATGCAAGTGAGGCAGAAATCGAGGATGCGGCAAGAACCGCAAATGCACACGACTTCATCAGCAACCTCAAGGATGGATATGCGACATGGTGTGGTGAACGAGGTTTTCAGCTTTCAGGAGGGCAGAAACAGCGCATTGCAATCGCGCGTGCCATCCTAAAGAACCCTACTATCTTGCTATTGGATGAAGCTACAAGTGCCCTGGACAGCCAATCTGAAAAGGCGGTGCAAGAGGCACTGGACTGGGTGATGATGGGCAGGACAAGTGTAGTGGTGGCACACAGGCTCAGCACAATCCAGAACTGTGACAGAAAGGAGTTGTTGTCGAGAAGGGCGCTCACGCAGCCCTCATGTCCATGGGGCCCTCTGGAACATACTTTGGATTGATTAGCTTGCAACAAGGCATGACACAAACTGAAGTTCCACATGGGAAACCAACACCGGATTCTGTTGCAGAACTGTGGTCTTGTTGCATCTCCAAGCACGAATAAAAGATATATAGTGCTGCAAAGGTGACGAAATCTGAGAGAAGATGTACATTGAGATGTATCTGGTCACATTCTTACATGACTAGTTCATCCTTGACCATCATACCATTCACCAAATAGATAATTAAGTTATTACCATCGTGGTCCCAATATCACAGTAGTAGAACGGGTGCTAATGAGAGGAAAGATAACACTGTGCCTTTTAAGTGATAGCTTACAGTTTAACATCCTACAATCAGTTCCTTAAAAAATTAACACTCGTTGAAAAGAAAAAAAAGGACGAACCTCATGCATCATATATGCATATTCACCTCTGCAACCTATATAAGCTCCACTATGCGTGTCGATTGAGAAATCTAACAAAGAAAGCACTCACAAAGCAAATAACTAATATGCCATCAGCATTCTCCAGTCCGCCCCTCAGTTGAACAGGTAAGATCTGATTGTGTTTGGGATGACCAAGAATAGAGTCTATGTCTAGTACCAACAACTGTATATCTGCATCTTAAGTAATAAGTCACGCATTTACTTGACGATATTTCAAATTTTTTCAGAGGCGAACAGGTTTGGTACCAATGATTTAAGGGAAGATTAGCAACAGCAAGTATGGACGTATGGTGATGCGTTTTAGTTTATCACCTGGATTTTTCAGAGAGGGAGGGAGGACTCGGCGCCTTGATAGTTCGCCAGACGCGCGGGGGCGGCGTGGATCGCAGCGAGGCCACGACAGAAAGGAGTGTGCCCTGAAATGAGGCGGCAAGCCAGGGTTTGGAAGCGGGCGAGGACCCCCGACGGGCGGCGGAGGCGACGCTGGAGGGCACGGCACGGCGGCGATACCGCTTTATGCTTTCGATGCTGCTCCCTACGCCTTGCGTGAGCGTTTACGTATTCTTCATGTTCCTGCCTTTTGATGCTATGGGCCACTTGCTGCAGGCCTGTAAAAGTGCGGAGTCCACAATCAAATTCAACTGGGGTGAGAGAGAGATAAAGGGTTTGTTACAATCGAAACTTCATTTCGTGAACGAAAAAACGCATGAAGTGGAGGTCTCACTAGATACTACTCCCTCCCGATTATCTTAAGGGCGACTTTGATTGTGCTTTCTCAGCAGAAAGTAATAAGACAGAGTGCATGGGCCTTTTATAGTGCGGATGCTAGGTATAGCATGAATCCAACTAGTGACTCGTCAATCAACCCTGGTGCATACGCTGAAGTACAAGCCTATTATCAAAGCAATCTCTTTAGAGATGACTCTAAAGTTTAGTAGTGGTGAGGTTTTTTCTCCTTGTATCAAGTACTTTCTGCATTTAAAATATATATAGTTCTAGCTTTCAAATTTTTTACCAAAACACGTGCTGTTCTCGCTTTCCAATGCATCTATATATATCTGTTCATTCTTACTTTTCAATGCATTGTTTTCTGTGTCTATCTCTATCTCTCTTATCCAACTCCTTATCATTTTCTGTGCCTCTCAACTTTTTTCACTTCTTCTTATTTTTCGTGTCTAAACCCAGAGCTGCATATATTTTAGAGCGAAGGGAATAATAAGTATGTGCATGAACAAGTCCTGTACATACTTGAGTTATTTTTTTCTTTTGCAAAGAATGTATGTGAGTCATTTTTTTAAAAATACAGCATAGATACAGACATTAACAAACACACATGATTACTCACTTTTATGAGCATAGAAGCGCAATCTCTATCCCTATGAGCATAGGCTGCCTTCGAATGACTGGGCTGGCTGATCTTGAGATTTACGAAATCACTACAGACACTTCGCTGTTAATAGTGACGTTGCCTCCTACCGAAGAATAAATCCTATGAACAATATTGATACTACAATGCTACGCCACAAAAATAGTGACCAAAAGAGATAGAGAGCGCGTGCACGCGCTTCATGCTGCAGTATGTAAGTTGTATTGATGCTACAATGCTCGTCACAAAATATCGAAACCGGAATAAGCGGTGTGAAACGGACCAGATGCGCCCGACAAGCCAGCAAATAGGATGTGCGCCCTTGTATCGGTTTCATCAGCTGCCCTGACTGAGATGCTCCAGAGTACGTCCCTTGTATCGCGTGTTAGTCCTAAGAAAATGTAAAGAAAAATGGAATCGAATCAACTCGAATCTCCAAGTAATATAGTTGCAGACACATGTGTCAGGTTTCTGACTTACATAGCTCTCGCTCGTAGTACTAGAGCTAAGCTGCATGCCTTCCTGGCCAGACATGGGTGTTGAAGCAGCCGCGGGGGATGCCGCGCCGGCGGCCTTGCCGGCACGGCGGTCGTCGTTCACGTCGGTATTCAAGCACGCCGACGCCGTGGACGTGGCGTTGATGGTTCTGGGCCTTGTGGGCGCCGTCGGAGACGGCATGGCGACGCCGGTGAGGCTGTTCATTTACAGCCGAATCGCCAACGACATCGGCAGCGGCCCTGACCGACTCCAGGAGTTCAGCTCCAAAATCAATACGGTACAAGCTTCAACGCGCATATATATCATTCGATCAAGCTATATTTTGTTGACAACCAACTCGATCTCGATCAGAACGCGAGGAACCTCTTCATCTTGGCGTGCGCCACATGGGTCATGGCGTTCCTAGGTGAGCACAGGCGCACAGCACCGCACGCAACGATATCATACATGTCTCGTTTTTGCCTGCACATCGATCACAGCGTACGTGTTCGTTCGACGCAGAGGGTTACTGCTGGGCGCGCACGGCGGAGCGGCAAGCGTCGCGGATGCGAGCCCGGTACCTTCGGGCCGTGCTCCGGCAGGACATGGAGTACTTCGACCTCAAGGCCGGATCAACGTCGGAGGTGGTCACCAGCGTGTCCAACGACAGCCTCGTGGTGCAGGACGCGCTGGGCGAGAAGCTGCCCAACTTCATCATGAACACCACGATGTTCGTCGGCAGCTTCGCCGTGGCGTTCGCGCTGCTGTGGCGGCTGGCGCTGGCGGCGCTGCCGTCCGTGCCGCTGCTCGTCATCCCCGGGTTCATGTACAGCCGCGTCCTCACCGGCTTCGCGCGCCGGATCAGGGAGCAGTACTCGCGCCCCGGCACCATCGCCGAGCAGGCCGTATCGTCAATGCGCACCGTGTACTCGTTTGTGGCGGAGCGGAGCACCATGGCGCGGTTCTCCGCCACGCTCGACGACTCGGCGCGGCTCGGCGTCAAGCAGGGGCTCGCTAAGGGCGTCGCCCTCGGCAGCAACGGCATCACCTACGCCATCTCTGCCTTCAACGTCTGGTACGGCAGCCGCCTCGTCATGTACCACGGCTACCCGGGCGGCACCGTCTTCGCCATCTGCGCCACCATTGTCATCGGCGGCGTGTACGTTACTATAAATTTACGCAACACAAGCCTTTTGATACGAGCTGCAATGCATGCAGCTCCTTGCTTCACCTCACCATGCTCGTGCAGGTCGCTGGGATCGGGGCTGTCCAACGTGAAGTACTTCACGGAGGCGAGCTCGGCAGCGGAGAGGATGCTCGAGGTGATTCGACGGGTGCCCAAGATTGACTCGGAGAGCGACGCCGGCGAGGAGCTTGCCAATATCGCCGGCGAGGTGGAATTCAAGAACGTGGACTTCTGCTACCCGTCACGGCCGGAGAGCCCCGTCCTGGTCAGCTTCAGCCTGCGCGTGCCGGCGGGGCGCACGGTGGCGCTGGTCGGTAGCAGCGGGTCGGGGAAGTCAACGGTCATCGCGCTGCTCGAGCGGTTCTACGACCCGTCAGCCGGGGAGGTGATGCTCGACGGCGTGGACATCCGGCGGCTGCGGCTCAAGTGGCTTCGCGCGCAGATTGGGCTCGTCAGCCAGGAGCCGGCGCTGCTCGCGACGACGATACGGGAGAACATTCTCTTCGGCAAAGAGGACGCCACAACAGAGGAAATCATCGCCGCGGCGAAGGCGGCCAACGCCCACGCCTTCATTTCGGAGTTGCCGCAGGGCTACGAAACGCAGGTGACAGTTTCTTGCCATCCACACTATCAGCAGTGATAAGCTGGTAGCCGTGATGTGGAAAGCATAACTACGCACGTGTTGGACAGTAGTGCTAACAATAAAGTAGGACATATCATGCGTGAATTATCAACATAATATGCTCTATCACTATCATATTGGTCCCGAAGTCAACATAACATGTCATCCTATGATAATAGAAAACATTTTTCGTGCTAGTCTGCACTCCATGCATCTACAATCTCTAATATGAAACTACTGACATCAGATCGAAGAAATCTTTAATTGGCTGCTCTGTATTTTATAAACACAGGTGGTCTAAACTCATTCAGTCAAAAAATTTTAGCCCAAAGGTCTCAAAAAAAAAAAGGCCCAAATGATTCAGCCTCAACCAAAATGGTCCATGGCTTCATGCACTACAATCGAACAGAGGTTGGGGCTCAAGGAAATCAAGAGCGTAAAAAGATAACCCATAACATAACATCATCACAAATGAATTGTCAGTATGGTTATGAACCGAAAGGTAGGTCAATAATTCCAAAAACAATCTAAACTCGTTGCAACTAAGTTTGACCTGTATACGAACAAACGTGGATCTGACATTCTATCAAACACTAGAGATAATTAACTCAAAACATCTGTACCGTAAAAGCTGAATCATAGGGATTTAAGGATAGATAGATGGAACATATGCGAATATGCGATGGGGAAGGAGTGGAGAAGTCCCCGGCAGGCAGCAAGCGTGCCGAATAACTCTTTAGTATGGCATAGTTTGATAGATGAGGATCTACAATGTTAAAAATTCAGTGGTAAGCAAAGCTATTGCTTCGGTAAATACAATTTATAATGGAACTTGCTAATACTTTCATTACATATTAAGTATATGAGACAACAGGCACAAAGAAAATTTGTTATAGAATAATCAGAGAAAGGGAGACCCCCCCCCCCCCCCCACCCACCCACCCACCCAAAAAAACTGATTCCAAGATATGCCGTATGTAACTTAGTTCTATATATAGTTTGCGGTAGAATAAAACAACGATGTTGTGTCATTGCAGTCAGAGCTACCAATTGATTGAACAAATTTTAAGTTCCACATGTGTTGGGTCGTGTAGATGTAATGATAACACTTGAATCATAAGCACTCACATAGCAAGTTCAGGTCGTAGATTTGGAGCAATCCTTGTCCAATGTCCACAATTAGCATCTGGTAAAAAGGGAAAGAAAAGCTAGATGGTCAGGAGAAGTTCAGCTTTGCTATGGGAGTATGACATGAAGTCATTTAAACAATGCCAGACTGTCTAGCTGTGTGCCATCTCACAATTTAACATATATGTCAATTTTTTTCTTAAGTATGACACAGATATTTCAGATATATTCTTCACGATGGGTCATCATTTTCAAACAGTCGTCAGTTGTGTAAACCTGTTAAGCAAGTTTGAAACTAAAAAAAAAGGGGGGGGGGGGGGGGGGGGGGGGGGGGGGGGGGGGACTAGAATTAATTCATGCTCAATTTTTATCTTCTTGCCTAAGCAAACCGGAACTATACATTTGTCACACGAAATGATGGTTTCAGTTGATGTTGTGGTAAGAAACTATTTCGTTGCTGTGTGTCAATATAAGCTTGTGTCCACTACAGGTGGGTGAACGTGGTGTCCAAATGTCTGGAGGGCAGAAGCAAAGGATTGCCATTGCCAGAGCAATACTAAAGTCACCAAAGATTCTCCTCCTCGATGAAGCCACGAGTGCATTGGACTCAGAGTCGGAGCGTGTTGTGCAGGAGGCGCTTGACATGGCCTCTGTAGGCCGGACTGCTATTGTTGTTGCTCATCGCCTCTCCACTATCCGAAATGCTGATATGACTGCCGTCATGCAGTGTGGTAACATCAAGGAACAGGGCCCACATGATGAGCTCATTACTAATGTGAATGGACTCTACTCATCACTTGTTCGTCTTCAGTGGACTCGAGATTCAGGTCAAGTCAGTGAGGTCAATGAAACTGGTAGTACATCAGCTGCTCTAGGGCAATCCAGCAGCCCGAATACGAGAAGAAAGTTGTGTTCAGCTACAAGTGATGCAGGCAATGATGATAGCATAGAGAAACCAAAACTTCCTGTGCCATCTTTTCGAAGGCTACTTATGCTTAATGCATCAGAGTGGAAGCAAGCACTGATAGGAAGTTTTAGTGCTGTAGTGGTTGGAAGCATCCAGCCTCTGTATGCATATATCATGGGGAGTATGTTCTCAGTCTTCTTCATGACAGATCATGCCGAAATAAAGGAGAAAACAAGAGTTTATACACTTGTTTTTGTCACTCTTGCAGTCCTCTCATTCATGCTCAACCTTGGGCAGCATTATAACTTTGGGGTCATGGGGGAATGCCTCACCAAGAGGATCAGGGAACAGATACTCGCAAAACTTCTCACTTTTGAGATTGGGTGGTTCGATATGGACGAGAATTCCACTGGCGCCATATGCGCGCAGCTTGCAAAGGAGGCCAGCCTTGTAAGTTCATTCAAAAAAAAAAAATTCTTATAATCAACTTGGAAAAGATATTTCTGATAATGCATATGATACTTTTGTTGTAGGTGAAGTCTTTAGTGGGTGACCGAATGGCTTTGGTGATCCAGACTGTTTCTGCAGTTCTGATTTCCTGCGCCATAGGTTTGGTTATCAATTGGCGCCTGGCTCTTATCATGATAGCAGTGCAACCTCTTATCATTGCCTGCTTAACCACTCGTCGCATTTTACTAAAGAGGATGTCCAACAAATTAATACATGCACAGTCCGAGAGCAGCAAGCTAGCTGCTGAAGCTGTCTCCAATCTCCGCACCATCAGTGCCTTCTCATCCCAGGGTCGCATCCAACGTCTCTTTGAGCAAGCTCAGGATGGGCCACACAAGGAAAGCATCCGACAATCATGGTTTGCAGGTCTTGGACTCGGCACTTCAGTGGCCCTTATGGCATGTACATGGCCCCTGAACTATTGGTATGGCGGCATACTCATGGTTGAGCACCACATTACTGCCAGGGCATTCTTCCAAACTTTCTTGATTCTATCAAGCACTGGACGTGTGATTGCAGATGCAGTTGGCGTTACAACAGACCTTGCTAAGGGACTTGATGCAGTCGCTTCAATATTTGTTATTCTTGGCCGCAAAACAAAAATTGACCCTGACAATCCTAAGGGATACAAGCCAGAGAATCTCAAAGGCGAGGTGGAAATCACAGGAGTTGATTTTGCATACCCGTCAAGACCAGATGTGATCATCTTCAAAGGGTTATTCATGAGCATACAGCCAGGGAAGTCAACAGCCCTTGTCGGACAGAGTGGTTCTGGCAAGTCAACCATCATAGGCCTTATAGAGCGGTTCTATGAACCACTTCGTGGGGTTGTGAAGATTGATGGTAGAGACATAAAAATCTACAATCTACAAGCCCTGCGGAGACATATTGGGCTGGTAAGCCAGGAGCCAACACTGTTTGCAGGCACTATAAGAGAGAACATCATGTATGGCACAGATTCAGCAACTGAGGCAGAAGTCGAGATTGCAGCAAGGTCTGCAAATGCACACGACTTCATTACCAACCTCAAGGATGGATATGGCACATGGTGTGGTGAGCGAGGTTTTCAGCTATCTGGAGGGCAGAAGCAGCGCATTGCAATCGCCCGTGCCATCCTAAAGAACCCTGCTATCTTGCTACTGGATGAAGCTACAAGTGCACTGGACAACCAATCTGAAAAGGCGGTGAAGGAGGCACTGGACCGGGTGATGATGGGCAGGACAAGTGTAGTGGTCGCACACAGGCTCAGCACAATTCAGAACTGTAACATGATCTATGTGCTTGAGAAAGGAGTTGTTGTCGAGAAGGGCACACACGCAGCCCTCATGTCCAAGGGGCCCTCTGGAACATACTTTGGATTGATTAGCCTGCAACAAGGAGTGACACAAACTGAAATTCCACATGGGAACACAACAACACGTTCTGTTACAGAACTGTGATCTTGATGCCGCTCCTGGCACGAATGGAAGATTTATAGTGGTGCAAGGGTCACAAAATCTGAGATAAGATGTACATTTAGATGTATCTGATCACATTCTTCCATGACCAGTTCATCCTTAACCATTATATGATTCACTAAATAGATAATTAAGCTATTGCCAGCCTGGTCCCAATATCACAGGTAGTAGAACGATACTAATGAGAGGAAAGATAACACAGGCCATTTTAAGTGATAGCTTACAGTTTAACATCCTACAATCCGTTCCTTCAAAAATTAACACTCCTTGAAAAGAAAATTCCCAAACTTTTTTTTTTGAAGGAAATTCCCAAACTTCATCGGGATATGCTCAAAAAGGCATTCACCTCTACAACCTCTAAGGTACACAGTTAGTGTTTGCTGACTAAATTGCACAAATAAAGCATTCATAATTAAGCTTATGAATACTGAACTGTTCAATTGAAGGGATACCCGACATCTGCTACCAACGATTGCATCTTTGCTATTAAAAATGTATATGGAGTCAAGTTTTCGATTTTTCACCAGAAGGCAGCAGCATCTATCTCAACTCCTGATAACAAAATCTGGTGAAACAGACTGACACGCCGATTTTACCAACCGAAGGCTGCCCACAGAGCAATGCAGCTCCATTTACGAAATGACGAAAGGATCAGTTTAGAACAGTTTCGGGAGTATCGATTCCTCACCTGGATGTTAGTAGCAAGAGGACACGCCGTCTTGCTGCGCCGGGCGACGGATGGGTCGCTAAGAGGGCGCCGGCGGAGGTAGGAGTAGTGTGGTTGGAAGGTTGTACGAGATCAGTTAGATTTTGGCTGGGAATATCGGCTCACCACCTAGCCGGTCGGAGCAAAAGCAGCCCGCGTTCGAGTGAAGGTATTGGGTGGATCGCCGAGCGCCCGGCGGCGACGGCGCATGCCGAGCGCGCATGGAAAGGGTGAGGCGACGAGGTAGGTGTACCGTCTCGACTGACCGACGACGAGGAGCGGCGGCGCTGAGGTACGGCGTCCAGGCCTTTTCCGCCTTTGAGCATTCTGCTGTACGTTTTCAACCTCGATTAGCGTATTTCTGTTTGCCACGTTCCCGCCTCCTAATTCCTCTTTGTTGTTTAATAAAATGTTTTAAAAAAAAAACATACCGTGACACCTCACAACCTCGGTTCCTTAGTTAATGACTGTTTGATTTTTTTTAAAAAAAATTCCTTAAGATACGTGAGAACCAAATATATTTTAATTATTTATTTTTCTCGTATTTAAGTCTAAGCGGGACACAGAGTTTTAGTAGCGAGTCATTAATTCTCTTTTTCACTTTTTTGTCACTTCATTCAATGTCTTTGGGATTCATTGATAACTACACATTGAATTTGAATTTCGCAAGTTAGAAGTCACATTTAATTTTGGGATGGTACTTCGTCCAGTCAAGATATAAGGATATGAGGGTTTTTCCAATGCAAAATATCCGCTGAGCGAATTGGCGCCATACTTTGCCTTTGCCGCGACTATGAGCCTGCCGCGCAGGTCAACGTCTGCCTTCGCCGCGCCGTCCACTGTTCGCCTCTGCCGTGCAGAACTCCACGCCGTGTTGTCAAACCGTGTCTGCCTCCGTCATGCAAGACTCCACGCCACGCCGTTGAGCTCTCCGCACTTCACCTCCGCCATGCAAGAAACCATGCGGAACAGTCGCACGAGGATCCCTCATGCAAGACACCATGGAGAGAGAGCTGGGGGGGGGGGGGGGGGGGGGCGCACATGATGTTGCCAGGGAGCGCAAGGGGCGGTGGATTTTGGTCGCCGGTCATCAGAGATGGAGAGTGAGAGAGCCTGAGAGGGATGGGGGCGGTGGGGCTGGGAACGAGAGCCATGTCGTTTAGCGCAGGATGGGTGGAATTGATTGCTGTGCAGGTGGGACCCAACTCTATAGGAGTTCTTATATTGTTGGACAAATGGATATGGCTTCAGACCCTTATATTCACAATAAAATTCATTATATTTTCTTTAGAACAGGTGGAGCATAAAAACTTTAAAGATAAAGCAAATACTTCAAGCTAAACCACATTCGAAATTAAATTGTACCCTAATTGAAATGAAGTTGTTCTACGTTATCTGAAATTTGAGATTGTAGAAAAATATAACATAGCTCACCAATTGGATGAAAAATAGAACTCCTTTTTTCTGCACTACGCATAAATCTGGAATATATATATATTATTATTGTACTAGTACAGGTCCGAGGAACATGAATATATACAAATTTGATACTTGCTTATCTAAACTAATGAATTAATCATGTACATTCAATGAATAAGAACGATGCTTGCACATTTGAAATTTCAACACGATTACAGATGAATACATTGAAACATTTATTTTAACTTTTATGCCCATGCTGATCTGTTTTTGTAACCCCAAAAAGAATTTGAAACTATAGTTGAATACAATGGAGATATATCATTTCTATTTCCTTAACTAAATTTTATACCACAATCTCATCTTAACGGGTACATGTGCCTGTACTAAGCTCTGATCTGCACATCTCAAACAGGAAAAAAAAACAATACCGTTCTCTAAGGAAAATGAACATGTACATGTCCACACATCAATGCACTACCATTAAGAAAGAACATCCATCAATCTCAGATATTAGATAACAACAAAACTTTACCAGAAACAACCTTTTAGTGGCTTATCCAAACATTGTACACTGCATATATCGAAAGGCGACACAATGCCTCCTCTGCAGGAACAGGTTCTAGCAAAAGAAAAACAAATCTTTTCGAAGAACAGCTCCTGCACGAGAACAAAATCACAAAGAAATCCAGTTGTTAAAAGGAATCGAATAAAGAACCAAAGTGGATTGTCTTGACTCAGCCGCACAAAAAGAGCAGCTGAGCAACACCAGACTCCTATTACAGCCTTGTTGTGTAGGATGCGCTGAGCATGAAGCTGCCCAACTTCGCGAGGAACGTGTCCATGTTTGTCGCATATCTACGTCGTAGGGATGGCGTTGCTGTGGTGGCTCACGTTCTCTGGTGGCACTTCCATTTGTGATGCTGCTCCTCGATCGTCCCTGCTGCATCCCCCATCGGCCTGGCTTGTCGAATCAAAGGCGATGTTGAAATAGCATGACATGATTTTGCATACCTGTCAAGACCGAATGTGATCATCGCCAAAGGTTTCTCCATGACCATACAGGCAGGGAAGGTCAACTTGATGGGCAAAGTAGTTCCGCTAAATCATTCGTGTTTATAGTGTGGTTTTATGACCCACTTATGGGGGTGATTGTGATCGATGGTAGAGACATAAAGAGAATAAGTGATACAATCCCAGCGACAAGACATTAGGTTGGTCAAAAAACTAGGAATCAACACTATTTGTAGCTGTAGGTACGATAAGAGGTAACACAAATGGACGCAAGTGACTTAGAAATCGAGAACGCGGCAACGGTTGGTGAATGTGCACAAATTTCATCAGCAACTTCAAGGATCGATGGAGATCGATGCAACCTTTTGTGTGGTGAGCAAGGTTTTCAGCTTTCAGAGAAGGCCAGAAGCAGGGCATTGCAATCACACGTGCCATGCAGAAGAACCTTGCAAGTGCATGCACTAGATAGTTAGTGTAGGAGGCACTGAACCGAGTGCTAATTGTTAGGACAAGTGTAGTGGTTGCCCATGGGGCTAAGCACTAACCTGATCGTGGCATGGTCACTGTGTTTGAGAAAGAAATTTTTGTAGAGAATGGCACACATGCACTCCTCATGTCGATTACCGGTTCCTTTAATTTGGAAAGTTCTTTGGATTAGCTAGCTCGCAACAAGTCGGCGACAAGCACCAAACAGCAGGGCACCATTTTTCAGATGAGTCAATTCACAATTTGGGGTTAATTAAGCTGCAGGTAAGAATGTTCAGCAAAATGTTTTTTATGTTCTGAGGAGGAGTTGACATCTCTTTTAAGCCAGAGCTTGCAGTCGCCAAAATCCAAAGCATCTACCAGAAGCTATCAAGCTATGGCACTGTGCTGCCCACATCCTACACCTTCGCTCCCTTCCGCGCTGCCCAGGGTGCTTTGCTTTAGCGTCAGAGCAGAGCGTTAGGTGGCCAAGCCGCAGCATCGCGTCTTGCCTCCATCCGCGTCGCGCACATCAGCAGCTCTGCGTCATGAAGCGAGCGTTCGTGCAAGGGATGTCACTCCTCGCCTCGCCACACTGCTGTCACAGAGCCCAGCTACCCCGACTTTGCTCGCCGTCGTGCCCGGCTCACGGCTCCGCTCGACGATGAGCCATGCCGCTGCTAGAGCCCAAATCCGAGGCACCTGAACAGAAAAAAGGAATTCCCCGTGGTTAGGAATTGAAAATACTTTGTATTATGACCATCCTTTAATAACTTAGTTGCCTTGATCGTCAGTATCTCCTCTTCTTAGAAAAACTATTAATTGGGCTGTCAAGCGATGATGATGTGTCCATGATACTGGAGGATTTCCTAGGCGAGGAACATGAGTCAGGCTGGCGAAGAACTTGCAATGAAGCGTAGGTCAAGTGCATGTGCTGATGTGCATGCTAGGCTGTTGGGCAAGCAAGCAAGAAGAGATGCAGGCCGGCCGGCCCTGAGAGAAGGCAGGACATGCATGCCGATAGGTCGTTCATAGCGATCCATATTCCATATATAGTTACGCCTTCAACACCACATGAGTCACAAGTTCTGATGTCAACGCTTCCGCCTTTCAACGCACCCATGCCATATACACACACATTAATTGCAGGCGAGCGTATTCACCACAAGACTGTCGACTGCTGCGAAGAGTTTTAGTCAACTGACCGACTGAACTTTTTTCGTTGAGCCACTATCCATTGTTCACTCGGTGATTTTTTTTTTTTTGGTGTTACTACCTCCGTCCCAAAATAATTGTCGCTGTTGACTTTTGATTGTCATGTTTGACCATTCGTCTTATTAAAATTTTTCGTGCAAACATTAATTATTTCTTGATCACATGTTTTTTCATCAGTATTAGTTTAATCATGACATATTTGTTTTAATTTTTGTAAAAAAATTTGAATAAGACGAACAGTCAAACATGATGATCAAAAGTCAACAGCGACAACTATTATGGGACGGAGGTAGTAGCTCTTTTTGGATAGATTGATAATTAAAAGACTAAAAAACCGTCGGCCATAGACAAAACAAAAACTAAATGGTGCCATCCCGTCGGTCACTTAATTATTGAAAAGAGTCAGCATTAATAGTTGAGAATCTTGAGACATAATCACGCGACGTGCGTGCGTGTTCGTCTGCTTACTCAAAAAATGTGGGGAGATAGCAAGATCTTCAACGTCGTCGGTCACATGGAAATGGGATCGACGTGATATACTACTGTTCACGTGCTTCAGACTATGCCTGAAACAGTTTTTCGTAAAAAAAAAAATCAGTGCCTGAAACATGCCGATCAAATTAAAAAACACTGCCTGAACCCAGAAAAACAGATTAAACGCTGGCTTATTACTGCTCGTGAGCCACGAGTCGAACCATAGTATGCAAGGTCATCAACTCGTTAAGACGTGCAGTTCGCCAAAAAAAAAAAAAATCATTAAGACGTGAGCGCGTGCCCGCGCTCCTCATCCCGCACCAGCAGCCTCTTTTGTTCGGCGTTGTCCCTTTCCTTTTTTTCATGCCCGTTGCCCACTTGCCACAGCACCTGCTTTCGCAGCACTCAGCTCGGTCGCTGGTTAATTAGATATACACCCAGGCTCTACAGCGCGGCGTATTGCAAGCTGGCTCTGCTAGGGAGCCAATTAACTCGATCGATCGCCGGCCATGGGTGGTAGGGCGACGGGCGAGAAGGCCGCGCGGTCATCGTCGTTCATGTCGCTGTTCGCGCACGCGGACGCGACGGACGTGGCGCTCATGGTGCTGGGCCTGCTGGGCGCCGTGGGAGACGGCATGTCGACGCCGTTGAAGCTTCTTATCACCAGTCGAATCGCCAACGACCTTGGCAGCGGACCCGACCAGCTCCGGCACTTCAGCTCCAGGATCAATGAGGTAAGCTTGGGCACCAGGCCAGTTTTATAGCTATACTTACTTTTGTTAACACACGGTCACTGACGATCGAGCAAACAATGACAACCAAAACTCGATGACGATTGATCAGAACGTAAGAGACATCTTCATCTTGGCGTCGCGGATGCGGGTGCGGTACCTGCGCGCGGTGCTCCGGCAGGACGTCGAGTTCGTCGACCTCAACGCCGGCTCCACCTCGGAGGTGATCACCAGCGTCTCCAACGACAGCCTCGTGGTGCAGGACGCGCTGGCCGAGAAGCTGCCCAACTTCGTGAAGCACGTGTCCATGTTCGCCGGCAGCTACGCCGTGGGGATCGCGCTGCTGTGGCGGCTCACGCTGGTGGCGCTGCTGCCGTCGGCGCTGCTCCTCGTCGTCCCCGGGTGCTTGTACGCGCGCGTGCTCACGTCGCTCGCGCGGCGGATCAGGGAGCAGTACGCGCAGCCGAGCGCCGTGGCCGAGCAGGCCGTGTCGTCGGCGCGCACCGTGTACTCGTTCGTGGCCGAGAAGAGGGTCCTGGCGAGGTACGCCGCCGCGCTCGAGGAGTCGGCGCGGCTGGGGATCAAGCAGGGGCTCGCCAAGGGCGTCGTCCTCGGCAGCAACGGCATCACCTACGCCATCTACGCCTTCAACATCTGGTACGGCAGCCGCCTCGTCATGTACCATGGCTACCGGGGCGGCACCGTCTCCATCGTCACCACCCTCATCGTCGTCGGCGGCCGGTACGTCGTAGCACCACTATCTAGCTTCAACAGCATGCTTCGTTCATCCTATATGTATGACACAAATTAAGCTACCATGCATGATCGATGTAAGTGCAGGTCGCTTGGTTCGGCGCTGTCAAACGTCAAGTACTTCTCGGACGCGACCGCGGCCGCGGAGAGGATACAGGAAATGATCCGGCGGGTGCCCAAGATCGACTCGAGCAGCCACGCCGGCGAGGAACTGGCCAACGTCGCCGGCGAGGTGGAGTTCAAGAACGTCAAGTTCTGCTACCCGTCGCGGCCGGGTAACCCCATCTTCGTCGACTTCAGCCTGCGCGTGCCGGCTGGGCGCACGGTGGCGCTGGTCGGCAGCAGCGGGTCGGGGAAGTCGACGGTGATCGCGCTCCTTGAGCGGTTCTACGACCCGTCGGCCGGGCTAGTGACCCTAGACGGCGTGGACATCCGTCGGCTACGGCTCAAGTGGTTGCGCGCACAGATGGGACTCGTCAGCCAGGAGCCGGCCCTGTTCGCGACGTCGATAGGGGAGAACATACTATTTGGCAAAGAGGATGCCTCGACGGAGGATGTCATAGCTGCGGCCAAGTCGACCAATGCCCACGACTTCATTTCGCAACTGCCACAGGGCTATGACACGCAGGTAATTAACTTATAACTCTCTAAAGAAAAATTTACATCAATCAACTATCTTAATGTTTGGCAAGGAAAAGAAATCATAACGTTCTCTCTCAAGGTTTAAAAGTTAGCCTAAAAGTAATCTTACCTACCACAGTTATTACGATAAAATTAGCCTAAAATTCTCATAAACACCATCAATATAATGTTATTTATCCACCTCATTCTTCTTTAATAGAAACAAGAATCTTAAACCAGTATACATTTATAAGAGATATAAGAGATAAATGCCACCCTCTCTAAACCCAACCCATTGAACACCCCCCCCCCCCCTCCCCCACCCAAAAAAAAAAAATTGCTATCGGACATAGAGCTAGAGTGTATGTTCCCAGTCTGCATAAATTCCACCCTCGCCCTTCTCTACTGATTTTTTTGGTAATTGTTTGGTTAATTGGCTCCTTTACTCCAAAATAGCACAGCCAGGGGCTTTAATTCTACCAAGCGATTTTCCCCCAATAATCTCACAGTCTGAAGCCACATGATTATTACACAAGCATTTCAGATATATTCATCGAATAAGGGATGTCTTGATCAGTTATAACATTATTTCTCACTTGTCGGCTCAGTTACACATCAATTGCTATGCTCAATTCTCTATATTCTTGCTAAGCAAACTTGGAGTATGTATGTCACATGATTGTTAGCCCGTCATAGAAACAAATGCACTTTAGTCTATTGCATTGTCCTCGTCAACGACCATGGAACTTGAATAATAAATTCCTTCTCTGAAATATATAAGTTGGTGTCATCTTCTCTGGTACTAACCATGCTCGAATCAATACAGGTCGGTGAGCAAGGTCTCCAAATGTCTGGAGGGCAGAAACAAAGGATTGCGATCGCTAGAGCAATCCTGAAGTCACCCAAGATCCTTCTCCTAGATGAAGCCACTAGTGCATTGGATACCGAGTCGGAGCGCGTTGTGCAGGAGGCGCTTGACCTCGCTTCTATGGGGCGTACTACAATTGTCATAGCTCATCGCCTCTCCACTATACGGAATGCCGATACGATTGTTGTTATGCAGTCAGGTGAAATCAAGGAAGTGGGCTCTCATGACGAGCTCATTGCCAAAGAGAACGGCCTCTACTCATCTCTTGTTGGCCTCCAGCAGACCGGAGACTCAAGTGAAACAACTGCCGTGGTAGACGGAACAAACAATGCACCTACCACGGTATTGCAGTCCAGTAGCCGCAATATAAGCAGGAAGTTCTCTACAGCTAGCACATCAAGCTTAGCCCTGTCCATGGGTGATGAAGAAGATGGTGGCAACGCAAAGAAGCAAAATGTGCCATCCATCAAAAGGCTTTTTATGCTTAATGCACCAGAGTGGAAAGAGGCGCTGATGGGGAGCTTCAGTGCTGCCGTGTTTGGTGCCATCCAGCCTGTGTATTCATATAGCATGGGGAGCATGTTCTCTGTCTACTTCTTGAAGGATCATGCAGAGATAAAAAACAATACAAGGATGTACACCTTCATCTTTGTCACTCTTGCAGTCCTCTCATTCTTCCTCAACATTGGGCAACACTACAACTTTGCCATCATGGGGGAGTACCTCACCAAGAGGATCCGCAAGCAAATGCTCACAAAGATCCTCACTTTTGAGATTGGCTGGTTCGATCATGATAACAATTCCAGTGGTGCCATTTGTTCACAGCTTACCACTGATGCCAACGTTGTAAGTATTTTTACTCTTACACGAATATTTGTTACAGAGTCACACCTATTTTATTTTTAGAAAAGAGGCACGAGATTGTGCCAAATTAATTAACAAATGTAGTTAATTGTACAGCAGGATTACATATTAAATAGATGTTCTCTTGATAAACTAATCGTGTTAAGCCAGAAACATACCTAATTGGATGAAATGTTTATGTGTTGCAGGTGAGGTCACTCGTTGGAGACCGAATGGCTTTGGTGATCCAAACTATTTCAGTAGTTATCGTTTCTTGGACCATGGGCTCGATTATCTCCTGGCGTTTGGCCCTCGTCATGATAGCGGTGCAGCCTTTGATAATTGTCGGTTTTTATGCTCGACGTGTCTTACTGAAAAAGATGTCCAAGAAATCAAGACTAGCACAATTCGAGAGCAGCAAGCTAGCTGCTGAGGCTGTCTCAAACCTCCGTACTATCACTGCTTTTTCATCGCAAGACCGTATCCTAAGCCTCTTCGACAAATCACAAGAGGGGCCACGCAACGAAAGCATTCGGCAATCATGGTTTGCGGGCCTTGTCCTCAGCACCTCCATGTGTCTCATGACATGCACATGGGCCCTTAATTTCTGGTATGGTGGAAAGCTCATGGCAGAGCACCACATTACTGCCAAGGCACTCATGCAAACCTTCTTGATTCTAGTAAGCACCGGACGTGTAATTGCTGATGCAGGGAGCATGACTACAGATCTTGCTAAGGGCGTTGATGCAGTTGCCTCGGTGTTTGATGTCCTTGACAGAGAGACAGAAATTGACCCCGATAGTCCTGATGGATACAAGCCTGAAAAGCTCAAGGGTGACGTGGAGATTAAAAGTGTTGATTTTGCGTATCCATCAAGGCCAGATGCAATTATCTTGAAAGGGTTCTCCTTGAGCATCCATGCAGGCAAGTCAACAGCTCTTGTGGGGCAAAGTGGTTCAGGCAAGTCAACCATCATTGGGCTTATTGAGCGATTCTATGACCCGCTTAGAGGGGTGGTGAAGATCGATGGCAGGGGAATACAAAAATACAATCTCCGAGCACTACGAAGACACATCGGGTTGGTGAGCCAGGAGCCAACATTATTCGCAGGCACGATCAGAGATAACATAATGTATGGTGTGGATATGGCGAGCGAGGCAGAGATCAAGAATGCCGCAAGGTCTGCCAATGCACATGACTTCATCAGCAGCCTCAAGGATGGGTATGACACATGGTGTGGTGATCGCGGCCTACAGTTGTCTGGAGGACAGAAGCAACGTATTGCCATTGCACGCGCCATCCTGAAGAACCCTGCCATCTTGTTGCTGGATGAGGCCACAAGTGCACTGGACGGCCCCTCAGAGAAGGTGGTGCAAGAGGCGCTAGACCAGTTGATGGTGGGTAGGACAAGCGTGGTGGTGGCGCACAGGCTCAGCACAATCCAGAATTGTGATGTGATTACCGTGCTTGAGAAAGGTAATGTTGTGGAGAAGGGCACACATGCTTCCCTGATGGCCAAAGGTCCCTCTGGAACATACTTTGGGTTAGTCAATCTGCAGCAGGGAGGCAGCCCAGAACACAGCTAGATTTTGCATGAATAGACTAATACTTTCTGAACGCGTAGCTAGTTCTTGACTGGAGTCAACGGAGCAGGCAGCTATGACTCATTTAGTTTCTGATTGCAAAGTACCCATTCACAGCTATTTGTATCTCATCATCCAGCTTTCATAGGTATATGTGCTCTATGAGTCATTTTGCATTACAAAGTATAAGTTCCTGAGATGAGTTGCCTTCCGAATTTTGTAGTTTAGTTTCAAATCACCTTCAGAATGTTTCCAAGTTGATCTGTACAACAATGGCAGAGCCTCCCAGAGGCCCAGCTGGGTTATGCCGCCCCCCATGATTTGTTAGTTAGCCTTGACCAAATACACATCCAAGTTTATTTAGGGTATGAACATGTAATGTCTCTGCTCGGCTAAATGTATTTAGCATTAGTTTTCTTTTGTCTTCAAGCTTCAGCTGTAATTTATGCCTAACAAAATGTCTTGCACAGTGATTACCTTATCCTATTTTTTTTGCCTTGATTAAGAAAATTGAAAATATGATTAAGGGAATAGCAATTTAAGGCTCACATGACTTCGCTGAAGGGCGGCGTAAGAAATGGTCGCATCCATCGCGGTCGTCACCGGCCAGGGCCTCCAGGGGTTCCGGCGATCCCTTGCCGCGGCGGCCGTGGCCATCTTCTCCTACTTGGCGAGCAAGGCGTGCAGCCCGACGCCGGGATCGTCGGCGAGCTTGGGTCTCGGCGGCCTGCAGGAGGCGTTCCACGGCCTGCGCTTCCTCCTCCGTCGCCTCGTTTCCGCCCATGGCTTGTGCTGGCGACGACCGACGAGCCGTGGAGGCGGCGCCGCGACTCGCGAGTCAATGGGTTGTGAAGCGTGCGCGAATGTCTTCGGGCCGCACTGGTTCAGCCGGCCTCTGCATCGCGCTCACGCTGAGCAGCACTTGGGCTGCCAGTTTCGTTTTTCCTGGGCTAAGCATTTGCGTCTCGTTTCCCCTCAAAAAAAAAGCATTTGCGAACCAGAGAGGCGATTCGAGGCGACCTCCGGCGTCGATTCGTCCGTTCCCCATCCTCCGGTGTCCTCTCCGGGCGCCGGAGTGAGTGAGAGGCGGACCGAATCGATGCCTGGAGCTGTATATAGCTACTAGTTTAGGTTATAGATAGCTAGTATGCTTGCTTTGCTTGCCGTCTTCCATGGCGGTTGAGCTTTGGTCCGGCGATGGAGGCGACGTTTCTCCGCCGATTGAGGGCCATCCTGCACTTCTCCGGCGTCAACGGTGCTCCTGGTGGCGGCTTCGGCGAGGTGAAGTGCATTTGTTTCCTCCTCTGTTTTTCCTATGGTGATGGTGTTCCTCTGCATCATCTCCGGCGAGGAAGAAGGTGGAGGCCTATTGTGCTGGCGGTTTCCTTGATTCGCTGGTTCCTGGTGGACGCCGGCGAGGTTTTGGGGATGCTGGCTTTTTGTGCTGGCGTTGTTCGATGATGGTGACGTCTTCGCAGGGGCGGATCCAGGGGGTGGTCCAGGTGGGCCTTGGACTACCCTGGATTTTGGCCCAAAATTCCATTAGTAAATCGATTAGGTTAATTCAATACTCAAACGAGAGCTCAGAAACGAATCTATTCTTATTCACGTGATTTCTTCGAAGGCGTGGAGATCGACTGCCCGCCCGCCGCCTCTCATCCTCGCCTTGATCGGCTCCTCGCCGTCTCCCTCCCTCAAATTAGCAAAGCAAAGTACCAGTCACGGCGACGGCCGACGGGCAAGGTTAAAGGCGCGGCTCCCGGCTGCAGGACACAACATGCGATTGCCACGACACCATGCCTACGGCAGCGCAGCTAGGGAATGTGGTTATTCCTAATCTCTAAGGTCAGTCATTAACGAACCATCGATCGCATGCATGTTAGATTGTTAGTGTTTCGTTTTCTTTTGTAATCCCCATCTAGTACCAAGTACGTTATTGTTCTGATTTTACAACTTGTGATGTTTGTACAGTAGCTAGATTAGTTGTTGTTTTTCGAAAAAAACAAAGAGAAGAAGTTAGCAGCGTGTTCGGCTGGAGGTTTTGCAGCCGGCTGCTGCTGCTTCCCCCTCACATGACTAAAGTGCTGTTTCCAGCAGCTACAGTGTTCTCTCTCAGAAAAACAGCGAAGCGGCTACAGTAAAACTGCCTGCCGAACAGACTCTAGATTAGTTTTTGTCAGGACAATATAATCGAGTCTTTCATAGCCATGGAAAAGCGCAAAGGAAAGAATTTAAAGTAGTACTGTAAGACCTTTTGTCAAACTTTTTCCCTAGAAAGTGCACACCCAGCGTAAAAATCCTGGATCCGCCACTGCGTCTTCGGCGAAGCTTGGCTGCTTTTGTTCCTGTTGGCGACGTCGATGGCGACGCCGACTGTGGACTGTTTTCTGTCCTCGAGCGTTTGGTGATGCGGCGGCGCCGGCGCTTTGTTAGAATAAGCTTCCCGAGCCTCCTCCGTGCTGATGGCGTCGTCCTCCCCGGCGGCGTTGGTGGGCTCGTGGATAATCTTGGGAGGGCGTCCAGGGTTACAGAAGATTTGTTGGTGTTTAAGCTTCGGCTGTCTGCGGCGTGCCGGCCACGTTGGAGCTGTGTCGGTCGGCGGCGATAGTCGCGACGGTACGGAGTCTGCGGCGCGTTGTGCGACGGCGGCTTCGGCTTGTTTGGAAGTGCGTCTTGCGGCGTCGGAGCTGGGGGCTCTTTGGGTCTCTTTCTTTAATGTCAGCTTTCTTCTGTAATCTGTTCGGACTTTGTTTTTCTGGTACCTCTCTCCGCGTGGTGACAGTCGTGCTTCAATCTCTTGAGGGACGCGTTTGTTTTTCTGGGTATAGGTGTAGGCGTGTTCGTGTGAGTGCGTTTACGTGTTTCTCTTTTGTAACACGAACAGATCCTTCATTTATATTCAGGAATGAGAGGTTAAAAAAAAAAAGCATTTGCGTCGCGCTGCCGCTGGATGACTCGGATTCACTTGCATGCGTCGCGCAGCCAGTTCTTCCGCCACGAAAATCGGATTTGTTTCCTTGGGGCACTTCCCACTCGGCAACAGGATTTATTTCGACCTATGCCGGCGTGTTGACGGCGATCCATGGCAAAGCACGAGGCTGGCCTAGGCTCCATCTCGCGGCATCGTCGACGATCCCGAGATTACGAGGAGTGGAGACGAGAGAGAGGAGAGACGCGACGCCGCCGCGGTTCTTGCATCCCTCCTCGTGCCGTGCCGATTGCGCTGCGTGTGTGCACGACGCGCGTTCCGTGTTGGAGCAAAAGCGAACCGCTGACTGATGCAATGTTGTGCACGTGGTGTGGCACTTTCCGTGCTTTGAGCTCCGCATTCACCCCGGTTATTTTAATTCTACGCTATGCTCAGAGTGAGTCCGGCCTGATACAGGAAGAGCTTCCAAGTCCAAGGCTCGGCACGTTGGACAATTTGTGCTCATTGTGCATGGGTATAGGAGGCTCCTCTTACTAACTTTTGAAGACTTTGATTTGTCGAGTACAAAATCTGGACCCCAACTTGATTTTTGCATCAACACAATGTGGGTCGATGTCGTGTTGTTGTGATAAGCTTGCGAGAAAACATAGGAGGCGATGCTAACAAGATGGTAAAAATTGTAGTGGAAAGGTGATACGATGACCATCGAAGTTGGTTCTCGTGGAGGTAGCTTTCTACTAAAATTGCATCTCAAAAACTAAGTTTGCAGTCAACCACTGATAGAGTTTGGTTAATTATAATGGTCAAATGCTAATAAAACATTGACAAATATTTTGCTTTGGCCTGCTAATTATTTATTTGTGCTGATAAAACACCAAAATGTGGTTGTAGCCAATCTTTCACTGAACATGACATCATCTATTTTTCTTCAGCTTCAATGAAACCGTCTCAAGTACTTATGATTTTGATGAACGAAATTTACATATTACCAATGATTTTATTATCGTGAAACATGCAAATTAGTATATCGATGGAAATTATATACCGAAATAATAAAGAAAGAAAAAATCCCACGGTCCCGCTGCAGTCGGCAGCGTGTCGCACCGTCCCTCAAAAACCTCCGTCCGCCGGTCCGCCCTCCCCTGCCGTGCACCAAAACAGAGGAAACGAAAGAAACACAGAGAAGAGCACTCGCGCCGGCCGGCCATTCCCGTCGCCAATGGCCTCCGCCGGCGGCGCTCCGCCCGTCGCCTTCGCCTTCGCCTTCGCCGTCTCCCTCCTGCTGCTCCTTCCGCTCGCCTCCGCCTCCGACTCTGACCACAAGGTACCGACCGAATCATGCCCCACCTCTCACGCTCGCTCTATCGCCGTCGAAAGGGGCGCATGCTCATAGAGACTAGGCCCCGGGCGTTGTCCCTTCTTACGTAACGAGAGGCTCAGACCACGCGCTGGACTAGATCCGCGCTCGCTCGGCGTCAGATCTGCGTGGCGCCGACTCGAACAGGTGGGATCTCTGAGTAGTGCGGCCGCCGGATGAAGCCGTCGTGCTGTTGCCAGATCTTACTCGGGTTAGTGGAAGATTGAGGACAGGAGTGAAATGGGTGGGGAGAAACACCAGTGCGGAGACATTGTGTTTGCTAACCTTGTAAAGTTCGACTGGATGATGCACATGTTTGAATTAATGTGTCGTTGTTACATTTAGCCTCTTATTGTGGCTTGTTTGTAACTAGCGTAGTTGGTCCTCAATACCTAGTCTGGAATTGCGTAATTTAGGTAGCTTTTATGCCCGTGATGGGTTTTGTCAAGAATTTTGTCCAGTTCGTTGATCTGAACGTTGATTACTGCTGTGGCTTCTTTTAGTACCAATCGGAGGAGCCGGTGACGCTCTGGGTGAACAAGGTTGGACCATACAACAACCCGCAGGAGACGTACAACTACTACAGCCTCCCCTTTTGCCATGCAACGGAAAATCATAAGCACAAGTGGGGAGGGCTTGGCGAGGTCCTTGGTGGAAATGAACTCATTGATAGCCAGATTGACATAAAGTTCAGAAGTGAGTGAGACATGCAGTTTGTATTTTTCTTTGTCCTACTTCAGTGCTTTTATTAACATTGAAGTGGGAAAGTTGGTGGACTGACTAAAACTGGGCTTGGTCTGTCTCAGGGAATGTTGATAAGGGCACTATTTGTTCGCTGGAACTTGATTCTGAGAAGGCAAATCAACTATCAGAAGCAATTGAGAACTCATATTGGTTTGAATTCTTCATTGGTAAGCGATATATCATTATTTAGGTCAACTAGTATGCCATCCTACCATTCAATTGACATTTTATAATTTATACATTTTGTCTATCAACAAAACTGATACCTGTGTTTGGATATGCTGTGCCATGTTCCCTTCTGCGATAATCAAGATGATTTGCCTCTTTGGGGTATGTGTACACTCCTCCTGTTAATGCTACGCTCTCTTTAAATCCTTCTGTATGCTTACCTTTTGAATCTTCAGGTTTTGTTGGAGAGGCAGATAGAAACAATGATAACAAATATTTTCTTTTCACCCACAAGAATATCGTCATCAGATACAATGGCAATCAGGTTTGTGAATGATGATCTTGTATCTGTTTCCTTCACTTAACTTCACTGCTTATCATCCTTGGTACTTCTGTGCAGATTATCCATGTTAACCTTACTCAAGAAAGTCCCAAACTTATTGATGCGGGTAAGGCATTGGACATGACATATTCTGTCAAGTGGGAACCAACAAATATAACATTTGCTCATCGCTTTGATGTGTACCTGGACTATCCTTTCTTTGAACACCAGGTAATAACTCAAATGCTTCTATAATTCACCAACTTGGTTCTTGTCAGTTCCATAACATTTTCTCTTGCCACACTCATTTCTGGAACTCTGTTTCTGCATCTTGAAAACACCATGCTGTATATTTCATAGTTCGATTTGTTTCTTTGATCACGATCCTTGCTTGTAATTGCAGATTCACTGGTTCTCAATTTTCAATTCTTTCATGATGGTCATCTTTCTCACTGGACTAGTATCAATGATACTGATGCGGACTCTAAGGAATGATTATGCTAAGTATGCCCGTGATGATGACGACATTGAAACCCTGGTAATTTTCTATTCTGATGATATACACACTGTTCCTTGAGCATTGTTTTACATCCTATGTTGATGTACTTTACATGTATTCAGGAAAGAGATGTCAATGAAGAATCTGGATGGAAGCTTGTGCATGGTGATGTTTTCCGGCCTCCTCGCAATCTAGTTCTTCTTTCAGCTCTTGTTGGTATTGGCACACAGTTGGCAGCACTTATTCTACTAGTGATTTTGTTGGCAATCATTGGAATGCTATATGTTGGGTATGCCCACTGCACATATTTGATTATGTTGCTTCATAAAATACCTTTCTTGTTATGAGTAGCTTCCAGTAAATGCAGCACTTTGAGGAAGCTGACTGGCTTGACTGTTATTGCTTGATATTTTACTTTGCCGAAGATCATATGCACATTCAATTTTTTCTAAGTAGTACATTACATTGTTCCTGGAAGCTATTTTTGCGTGCTAGGAAAATATGCCTGTAAAAAGATGCCGTATTAGTCACATGTGATATTTTAAAAATCTCTGTTTATAATCTATGCTCCGAAAATCAACTTTCATAACCAGAAACATATACTCTCTTCGTTTTATAGTTGTTGACATTTCAGACAAGGAAAATTAACTAAAAACACACTAATAATCCTTGTCTGAACGTCCACAATTAAAAGATGGTGGGAGTAGTTAGCATGCCATCTTCCTCGTCTCTGTGAGGTTAAGACTTATAGCTTTGATGCACCAAGTTCGAGAATCGGTACTTAGCCAGCCTTCTTGTCCAGATGGCACTGGTATACAGGAAGCTAGTGTTGCCGGTATGCCTTGAAATCACTAGTAATCGTGGATCAGCATGCTGCGGTGAATATGTACCCGGACCCTGTACACACCGCTCGTCACACCCTGGGAATTGGTTTCACCCGAAGATCACCCATGACTTCTGTGTACCACTAGTGCCACACACAGGATATTTTTAAATTACTTGGCAACCATTTTGCCTCATAAAACCACAGCGTATTCTGGTTTTGCACTAGATATCAACTAGGGAATCGTTTTATCTATCTTATGCATTGAGCTTATGTGAACTCATCAACTCAAGCCTCCAATATGGCTACTTGCTTTCAGGTTATTGAAACATTAAAACATAGATTGTTGCTATATTGTTACGACCAGCATCACTGAGATAAAAGTCCAGTTCATTATAACTCCAGTTCATTATAACTTTGTAAGAGAGAGAAACTATTTGACGGCTTAATTTAGGAAGCCTAATCATCGGGCAGTTTCTGAAGTACAAAGCTATGGCAGTATAACCGTTTTATCTTTTTTGCGTCACTACCTCCCCTCAGAGAATAGCAGATGGGTGTTAAAAGCCTCTGCTTATTATATCCAGCCTCATTTCATTATTCTCTTCTCTTGCTCTTCAACTACCTAAAAGAATGGTCCTTTTGAAATCTTGTGCACTATCATTATCTTAGCCATTTTTGGAGTGTATGTATACTTAGGAACTGTGATATCTTATCTATCATAAGCAGTGCCCATTTTATCATAAAGCGTTATGATTTTACTTGCTTTTGTTGAATAAGTCTATTTTTGTTATGCTATACGAGAATGTCATTCACCATGCATACTTATTCTGTATTTATTTTTCCAGGCGAGGGGCTATTGTCACAACATTTATTGTTTGTTATGCTCTTACTTCATTCATCTCTGGGTATGTCAGCGGTGCACTATACTCACGGCATGGAGGTATGAGCTCATTTATCATGTAATAAGGGACACATACCTATATTTTTATAATGTGCTCTGTTTAAATCCTATCTTGATGGGCAGGGAAAAACTGGATCAAGGCAATGGCCATGACAGCATCACTTTTCCCATTTATGTGCTTTGGAATTGGCCTTGCGCTTAACACTATTGCTATATTTTACGGATCATTGGCTGCCATACCATTCGGTACAATGGTGGTTGTTTTCATCCTGTGGGCCTTTATCTCTTTCCCTCTTGCCCTTTTGGGAACTGTTGTTGGTAGAAACTGGAGTGGTGCCCCAAACAATCCTTGCAGAGTAAAGACTATTCCTCGCCCTATTCCTGAGAAGAAATGGTACCTCACGCCATCTGTCATTGCTCTTATGGGAGGGCTGCTTCCTTTTGGTAGTATTTTCATTGAGATGTACTTTGTCTTCACATCATTTTGGAACTACAAGGTATGAAAGTCAACTATGTTTTGTTCATATATGTTTTAGCACTAAGGAAGCTATGAGAATTGCCACTGATGCCTCTTCCTTTTTGATCAACCATTCATAGGTTTACTATGTATATGGGTTCATGTTGCTGGTATTTCTGATCCTCATAATTGTCACCATCTGCGTAACAATTGTTGGTACATATTTCTTGCTAAACGCGGAGAACTACCACTGGCAGTGGACTTCATTCTTCTCTGCTGCTTCCACTGCCGTATATGTTTACCTCTACTCCATATATTATTACCACATGAAGACCAAGATGTCAGGATTCTTTCAGACAAGCTTCTACTTCGGCTATACTCTAATGTTTTGCTTAGGTTTAGGAACACTGTGCGGTAAGTTCTTTACTCATCATGCACAACCGTAGCATGGTTCCAGTTACTAACTGCTTGGCATTTTTCATCCAGGTGCTGTAGGATATCTTGGGTCGACATTGTTTGTGAGGAGGATCTACAGGAACATCAAGTGTGACTAAGTGTCAACCCCATTTTTGTTAGTGGGGAGAAACTCAATGCCAGAGCCTTATTTCGTTTAGTGATCATTGATTCGACAGCCTAGAAGCCTGAGGCTTTGCAGAATCTGATCATTTTTTTGGCGATGGACTGAAAGACATGCTTTTGTTTTCTTCTCCTTTCTGTTTCTCTTCCATCTCTCTTGGGACCAGAAATTTTCATGTCAAATTAGTTATATAGCAAATGATCGTAGCTGCTGAGTAGTTCTGTAGTATATACCACAATTGTTTCCATTGAACCCAGCGAAACATTGATTGATGGGTATAAATTGTAACATCCATGTTACCTGATGTATGATGAACCCAGCTCCAAAAGATATATGTTTTAGCTTGAGCATTCTGTAGCAATATCGAAGGAAAAATGACAGAATAAATGCTCGGTTCCTTTAAGAAAAGGAAAATGTGAATAATAGTCTCAGCACATGCATAATCAACTGGAAAGTACTATCCCCATGAGGATGAATTGTACTATCAACATGAGGATGAATAGTATTCTGTTTAATTATTTTTAGTGCCAAGTTATTATGCACAATGTTAAATGTGCATTTTGGCGTTAACACTACCACAATAGAACGCTTACCAGTTAAGTTTGCACAAAATTCAAATATACTGGAAAAAAAATCAAGAATCAACTACTCTGTTTTTAATTTGATGACGCTCATTAGCTGAAAGTTGAACTAGTAGGTACCATTAATTTAAGAAATATCTTTAAAATGGCATTATACAGAAGCTGATTGAATTACGTTTTTGGAAAATACTTTTGGAGCAAACAGTCAAACTTGTATAGGAAGGAGATGAATTCCTCACATTCCAAACTCTAGACCAGATTTTGTGGCCGCAAAGTACTCGAATCCTCCCTTCCACGCACACTGGCCGTACTACGCCAGAGTTGGACGGGCACCTTCAAATCAAAACCAGACGGGGAAGTGGTCTCGCTCGCGCCCAATTGACATGCCCGCCCATCTCCGCCGCCTCCGCTCCCTCCCTGCTCAAGCCGCCTTCCAATGCGCCGCGGCCGCCGCAGGCTTCTCCTCGGCGGCTTCGCGCGGGTGCCCGCTCCACGCGGCGCTCGCGCGCCGCGGCGCACCCGTGGGCATCGCGCTCTCACTCTACTCCCAAATCCGCGCCGCCGCCTTGCCGACCCCCTACACTTTCTCCCTCCTCCTGACCTCCCTCGCCACCTCCTCCTCCGACTCCGCATTCACTGCCGGCGGAGCCTGCGATCGACTAGCCGCCGCGGGGTTGGCTCACGCGCAGGCGCTCAAATGCGGCGCGCTCGCGCACACCGTCGTCACCAACTGCCTCCTCAAGCTCTACTGCGCGCTCGGCCTCCTCCCGGACGCGCGCAGGGTGTTCGACTCGGGCGACGCCGCGCTGGACACCGTCTCCTGGAACACGATGGTGTCTGGGTACGGCAAGAGAGGCGAACTGCCGGCCGCAAGGGAGCTGTTCGGCAGAATGCCCCAGAGGAGCCTGGTTTCCTGGAGCGCGATGATCGACGCGTGCGTGCGCGCAGGGGAGTTTGCCGAGGCGCTGATGGTGTTTGATCAGATGATCAGGGAGGACTTCAGGCCGGACGTGGTAGTGCTGGTCAGCGTGCTCAAGGCTTGCGCGCATCTTGGCGCCATTGAGAGGGGACGGTCGATTCATAGGTTTCTGGAAACTGAGAGGCTCAGGGGAACGCCAGGAAATTTCATGCTTGCGACGGCGCTTGTCGATATGTATTGCAAGTGTGGGTGCATGGAGGAGGCGTGGCACGTCTTTGAGGGAGTTCGGAGTGGGGATGTGGTGTTGTGCAATGCAATGATTGGTGGTCTTGCGATCAATGGCCATGGTGACCGTGCAATCGAGTTGTTCAGGACGATGCTTGATAAGGGTTTGGTGCCAAACGAGTCAACATTCATCGCTGTTTTGTGTGCTTGCACCCACACTGGACGTGTGGCTGAAGGGAAGAAGATTTTCAAGTCCATGAGGGACCATGGAGTTGAGCCACGGAGGGAGCACTACGGGTGCTTAGCTGATCTCCTTGGCCGTGCAGGGCTAGTCGAAGAAGCGGAGGCTGTGTTATTGGACATGCCAATGGAGGCACATGCATCACAGTGGGGGGCACTGATGTCATCATGCCGGATGCACAATAACATTCACGTGGGCGAACGTGTAGGGAAGCGACTGATTGAGTTAGAGCCCGAAGATGGAGGGCGCTATGTTATTCTATTCAACATGTATGCAGTCAACGGTTTATGGGAAGAGGCAAGAGCACTTCGGCAGATGATGGAGGAGAGGGGCGCCAAGAAGGAAACAGGTTTGACTTCATAGGGTCGATGGTTTGGCACACGAGTTCATGTCGGGGATACTGGAATCCTGATATTGCACTATTGGAAGATATTGTGCGGTGATTGCAACTGATTGGCTCTATGAAGGATACCAGCCAAATTCTATTTGAATTGTGAGGAAGATAAGAGTGTTACGGACCAGTATCCTACCACAATGAGAAGCTTGCATTAGCATTTGGTATCCTGAACATTCCCCAGGGCATCCCTGTTCGTGTTGTCAAGGATCTTCTAGTGTTATGAGACCGTCGTATGCATGCTAAAATTGTGTCTATGCTTTACCAGTGTGAGATCATGATGTGTGACTGCCATCTCTTCCACTTGTTCCTTTGGTAGGTCTGCTCGTGCAATGGTTATTGGTGAAAATGATCAAATATGGCATTGTATTCATTCTGAAAATGACAACTAAAACTGATGACTTATGACATGAGAGTATGAGACAATGGTAAAATTTCTATACTCATACTACTTTCTTCAATAATACATGTTGTAAATAATTGTTTCGTTGCATGTCTCTTTTCTTTTCATGAAGGTTATCATCTTGATTGTGAAATTCTGACTTTTTATTTTTTGGATCTTCAGTGGTATTCTTGTACTCACCAGCTTTTGTCTTGCCATTAGGTTTGCTGGCACTCTCCTGTTGGGCTCTAACCTCGTATCAAATTTGAAGAGAACAGTACAGTACTGTCTAGAGTATTGGTACATACCACATTTCCTGATTGCCAGTGTCGGGAGAATCCTGATCATTTCCTGCAACAGTCCCTGCTGACTCATTTTGGATTCCCAATGTTTGCTAGTTTTGTTCAATCAAAAGTCAGTATTCAGAAACAAGCTGGCCAACAATGTTCGTTCCAATCCCAGAACTGTTCTTCTGAACCTGGTTTCAAAGTTATTCCATGGTAGAAAGGAAAATACCGCGTCATGGTCAATCCCCAGACCGACCTCCATCAGGCAACTTGGCTTGATTTAAGGGTCACCGGAATCAGATTCTAGCCTGCAGTCCAGAAATTACACAAAGCTTGCTGGAAAATCAGTGACTGCCAATCTCGTGAGATGGTTGATGGTGTTGGTAACCTTGGCGAGGTATGTTCTGCTGCAAACTTGAAGGCAAATCGGCAGTAATGCAGCAAATTCAGAGTTCAAGTCTGTGATGTTGTTGGCGCTGGTGGGAAGCAGGAGGACACGCTACAAAGGTAGCAGAAGCAGATTGGGGGTGGTTTTCCTGAGAGACAATATGAATCGGCACAATTGCTGCATCTCTGTTTCATATTGCTGATGTCCAAGTGTATGTTGTATTACTGCATCAGCAATTCAGCATAATGGCGAGAAGCGCGGGAAAGGCAGGTTTCCTTCCAGAGCCGCCAGCCCAAAGGAAGGAAAGCATCTTCCACGGAGGTCTGAGCCTGGGAGATAAAGGGTCTTCCAGATGAGCCTCCAGTGCTGCAGCTGCTTCCATTCTCTTGCTGCTGTGCCTTCGTTCCCTTCTTTCCCCACCCGAACCACTCCGCTTCAAAACACACACTCTCTCTCTCTCTCTCTCTCTCTCTCTCTCTGACCAAGCGCCGATGGACTACTCGAGCGGGGCGGCGGTGTCGGGGAGGACGCGGGCGCGGTGGTGCTACTGTCGCTTCTTCCGCCGGTGCTGCCGCTGCTTCTGCGGCTGCTACTGCTGCAACTGCTACCCCGACGAACCCGACGAGCCTCGCCGCGGCGCCGCCGCCTAGGGCTCTCTTTCGGGCTCTCCGGCTGCCATGCTCCAGGTACCTCCGCTTCGCAACTGTTCGCCTCATCTGCTCACTCGATTAGGAACTCAACCGCTGCTGCCGCCGTGATTAGCTGCTCGTTGTTCCGTGCGCATTTGTTGCGTGATCAGACTGGGTGTTTGGAATCGGTGTCGAGGGTGAATTTGGAGGCGACCTGCTATGTGGCTGAGACCTGAGATGGAATAGTTTGCATTCGATTCATGGACTCTGCATCTAGCAAAGCGGGTTCAGGCCTCTCAGTGTTTTGCAACTTGTCGGTATTATCATCAGGAAGCCTTCAAATCCGGGCATGGACTTCAATTGTATCGTTTCTGCTGTGTAGTACCGATCCATGCCCCAGAGTCCATAATATTTAGACCTGTTGCCATTTGTTATTTGTATTAGTATGCTTTAATTTTGTGCCATGATGTGGTCTGAGTGGTAGGGCTGTGTTAGGTTGATGAAGAGGGGATGGTTCATTGCACTACAGGGTTGTGTTAGGGCTGTGTTGGTGCATAAACTATCCCTGTTCCGCACTCGGCACATGCCTGATACTATGTCAATTGCAGCTCTCCTATTACATATTTCATGCGTCCCGTAATTGGTACTGAAAGGTTAGTGTCAATATTCATTGCTATTGTTTCCTACAGGTACCAGATTTTGCCCGTATGCCTATATGCGCAATTGGTAGCGGCAAATGTAACTGCAGTATACCAGATTTTGATTTTGCATCTTTAGTCTCTTCTTAGCTTAACACTCTTGCTATCAGTACCACTGGAATTCAAACAATTGGTTTTAACCTTTGTTATGTTCAATTTGATCAGGGACACTTGCATGTACGCATACAGGCACCGTGAGGAAATCCACATTCCATACAAGTATTGTCTTATAAGTCAGGCAAATGATCCCCTGTTATTCAGATAGACGTGAATGAGGATGTGTAGCTTCAGGGACTTACTTTTGGATGGTTGCTGGACAATACTGTGCTAGTACATACCAAGTTCTTTAAGTTTGTAATGTTAGCTAGAAGTCTCAATGATGATGGGAACCAAATTAGCACACCTGTAATCCTTGCGTCTGTATATCACAGTTTGCTAAACTAAAGCTGAATACTTCTTGTTATATACAACTGGTACTTCTATGTATACATCAAATGTGCCTAAAAGGAGTTATGTTTTGCCTTTGACTATCCAAGAAACTCATATTCCATAACTTGGTTTAATGCCTATAACTTTTTCAGTGACTTGTGCTGCTGCATTGAGTTGGGTGTGCGTGGCATATCACCCTGTTCTAGTTGAAAATGTTGCAGTCATTGTCATTCTATTGTTTTCGGGGCTTCTGGCAAAACAGAGTACATCTACTTTGTGATGTGCTCAAGCAAAATTTACCTTCTGAAATCTGTATGTAACAAATGTAGAACATTCGGCGACATTAATTCAGAAACTATCCATCTGAATTGACAGGCGCTATTCTTGCTGGTATGTGTTACTATGTCGGAGTCCATCTGAAACATTGCGCAAACGCCTGTGTTTGCAGTTTATTGGTGCATAAACTATCCCTGTTCCGCACTCGGCACATGCCTGATACTATGTCAATTGCAGCTCTCCTGTTACGTATTTCATGCTTCCTGTAATTGGGACTGAAAGGTTAGTGTCAATATTCATTGCTATTGTTTCCTTTCAGGTACCAGATTTTGCCCGCGTGCCTAGCAATTCGTAGCGGCAAATGTAACTGCAGTATGGTTCTTCAGCACAAAAAAAAAAAAAAAAAAAACAAACATGCAGTATGGCAACAGGTTAAGTGGTTAACTAGCAACCTCTTCTTCGTCAACAAGCAGGGCTCCTGAACATCTAAGGAGCTGCTTCATTAACTGCGGCAAATGTATCCCTAAAAAAAAACTGCGGCAAATGTATCTGAGAAAGACTGAAAGAGTACATTTTCTTAACCGCACAAATGAACAAAAGAGCACTGAACCAAAATGTACCGCGGCACACGCAGAGCTACAAGGAATTTTGACGTGGTGTGGGTGTTGCATTGGATGCCTATGGGTGCATACGATTGTCTCACGTGTAATCACGGAACTCGAGCTCTTCCCCAACTGCTAGTCCTTCTGCACTGACCAGCCCTTGCAGCACCACCTTCTACCCTGACTGCAGTTCACTTCAGTTGAGAGAGTGCCCGCCGGTGAGTGACGCCAATCGATCAATCCTTTATCGTCACGTTGATCAACATCACTCCAGCCTCTCTCTCTCTCTCTCTCGATCGATCGATCGACTCTGATCCCCTTCTGATCTCCTTGGGTCTCATGGTACCTGGATGCCTCGCCTGAATCGAGAGGGCCTTGAGAGTTGAAACTCACAAGCAAACCCTGGACCATGCCCACCTGCACTACACACTGCAGCATCATGCTCTGCTCTCTGCCTGCTTGCCTGAACCTGAAGTGAACCAAGGTAAAGCTCCAGTGTACCAGTATGGTCACACACACACACACACACACACTGTCACTTGGACATGCATGGTCAATAAAGTTTCTTGCATCTGTGTCCACTTCTGGTTTCTGCTTAGCGTACTGGCTTCACACTTTTACACCTGCCACTGCCAGGCCATCTTCTCCTCCTCTCTCTCGGGGTCAACTTGGTACTGACCAGGGAGAGATCACAAGATCAGATAGATGTGTCAGTGGGAATCAGAATATGGGCCTCCTACTCTCTCGTGATGGATGATGGATGGGGCCGTCATGGGAGAGATCTCTGATCTTTCCATGGCAGCCTTGCCATTGCCTGTGATGAACAGCACTGATCAGTTCCTACTCCTGCGAGTGCCTGTGCTGCGGTTGCTTCCGGGTCAACAAATGGACCAAAAAACAGACAAAAGCTTCCAGCCGCGGGAGTCTTTGCAGCGGCTGCTGCTCCCCATGCTAGACTTTCGGTTCTGATTCTGTCGTAGTACTAGTATTACAGGGGAGGTCTCTGTCCTGCTTTATCTGTGCAATGCACTGGTAATCCAACTCCCTTTTCTAGCATCCTAGACTAGAATCCGAATAGAAATGCTTCAAATTTGGGGGAATCTGATCTCCCTCTCCAGGCTATTGAAAAGTTTTACTAGCATCATTTTTCCTCTGGGAAAATATAGGAACCCAGGGATTTGTCTTTGTTTGGCTTTTGATATTTTCCCCTCTGAGAAACGGTTGTTTGCCATTTTCAGGCTATTGGATGGTTGTAAAAGAGGTAGTGTGGGCACAGGGTCCTACTACTAGTACGTTGCTAGGAGAAATATCCTTGGCAGGCTACCTGTGAACTTTGTGATCTTACCATGCAGATCATAACCATTGCTCATCAGTTGATAGTAGCAAGTTAGTAACCTTGATCACAAGTAGGAGTATTATATATATAAGTTAGATGTAGCCCATAAAACACTGTTTTTTTTTCTAGTAAACATTTTTTTCCTCCATCCATTTGTGCTTGTGCATTTATGGTCAGACATGCCCAAGGACTGTCACGAGATGGAGGAGCTACAGAGCCCAACAGTGAATGAAGCAAAGAAGAGACAGACACTCGAGGAAGAAGAAAACGAGTCTAAGAACAGGCCAAGGCAATGCAGGCAGCTCGTGCCGTGGCGTTTGCTGTGCTGGTCAGGTCAGTTGCCGCCGCTGCAGAGGTCTAGCAGCTTCTGCCTGGCCTCGACGACCTCGTCGAAGAGGTCATCGATGAGCGCCAGGATGTCCTCGCAGGCGGACCGGAGGATCCCCGCGCGCGCGCCCACCTCCGCCGCCGCCGCTGCCACGTCGCCGCCCCTGTCCACGGCGTCCTTGGCCTCCTCCACGGCCGCCCTCGCGCGCCTGAACTCGTGCATCATCACCCCTGCGCCGCCCGACGCGGCCGCCGCGGCCTCGGACGCCGCCCGCTGCTGCGCCCGGGACAGCGCCGACGCGAACGCGGCGCCGAAGTAGGCGGCGCAGTCCCCGGCGCCGGCGCCCGCGTCGACGGGCCGGTGGTAGTGGAGCACGGCCCAGGAGAGGAGCGTGAGGAGGAAGGAGGTGAGCATCCGTGTGGCGCAGAGCACGCCGCGGAAGCCGTTGAAGCCGCCGAGCTTGGCGCCGTCGGCCGGCACGCCCTCGCTGAGCCGCAGCGCCAGCGCGTCCGCGCGCGCCTCCACCAGAGCGCGGTTCTCCTCCTTGAGCGCCGCGGCCTCCCGCCTGCACGCGCTGATCGCCCGCGCCACCTGGCGAGAGCTGCTGCCGGACGACGGCGCCTGCTGCTGCTGCTGCAGGAGGAGGGACGCGAGCTGGGCCGCGCTGGCCGCGTAGCCCTCGACGGCGGCGGCGCCGTGGCGGAGCGCGCGGCACGCGTCGCAGAGGCGCGACGCCTCGTCCATGTACTCGTCCAGCCACGCGGCGCCGCCGGGGAGGTGGAGCGACGCCACCAGGCGAGCCAGCCCGCCGTGTGCGCCGCGGAGCAGCGCCAGCGCCGCGCGGAGCGACGGCAGCGACAGGAACGCCGCTTCCGACGACGCCGCCAGCGACCGGTCCAGGTCGTCGAGCCCGCGCGCCAGCGTCGCGTAGAAGGCGGCCGCCGTCGACGACGACGCCTGCTGCTTCACGCTCATGGCGCGGGAGCTTTAATTTTCTTAGCTACTCCTTGTTGAGTGAGTGATGGGCAATGGCGCGCGAGTGTGACTGAAGACGGTGCAACCGAACGTGTGAACCGGGGCTCGGTCACGACGGCGACCTCGCTCTTGCTCGCGAGCCAGAAGCCACTGACTGACAGCGGCGGGTCTGTGAGCTAGCTAAGCTTATATGCACAAGGAAGTAAGGATGGCTCGCGCTCTCTCTCTCAAGTGGCTGTCATGGCTGCTGCTGGAGTGTTGCGGGATGGATTGATGGAGATGGCGAGGCCTTCGGAGTTGCGTTGCCGCCTTATATAGGGCCACTTGGTGGTGGTGGTGGTGAACAAGTACACAGTACGAGACATAGATATATGGAAGGAAAAAAAGAGGTAGAATTCCGATATAAAGAATGAACGGAACGGAACGGGATCACGGACGGTTAACCTCCACCGAGATCACCACAGTGGCTAGCAAAGCTAATGCGAGGCATGATGGTTTCATCAGAGAGGAGAGGAGAGGATCGAATCAACAGGCCGGCCGGCCGGCAAGGGAGAGCTTTTCACTTTCCCCCTCCCAGCTCCTTTTTCCCGAAGAAAGAAGAAGATAGATATGCTACTTTGCTTGACGATCGACTGACGCGTAGTAGTACTTATTACCCGTGAATTTCTACCCTTCTACAGCGACGGCACTGGTCAGATTTCCGTTGACATTCCGCGCCCTAATTCCCATTCTCCACGTAATCGTGATTATGTGGTGCGTAAGGGAAGCAGCGCACCGAACAAGTCGAAGTCTTCAACTGTCACAGAGTTTGTAAGGACTTGTGTGCAACATCCTTTGGAATTTTACAAGTTCAGCTGTCTTAGCGATGGGGAAATAAAGTAATTCTCGCTCTCTGAATTGCTGGTGACTGGTGAGAACAATAGATTACAACTGAGACTGGTAATTTATATTAGAACGATAAGGAGGAAGAATCATATCAAATTTTGACTGGTGACTTGACCCGAATCTTCTCTTCAAATCGGCACCACAAATACAATGGTGTAGTATCCTGCTGCTTCTAGATAATTTACTCATGCAGGATGCCACCTACTCCTATACTCAAATATTCTGTATAAAAAGGTATAGTGAGTACATTCTTTCGTTTATCAATAGTATAGTGGTCATCTGAAGATCGTATTCAGTAGCTTCATTTAATGTTCTTAGTTGGTGAAGACATGGCCGCACTAGTAGTACATTTGATGCCTTCTTTTCCTTTTTCATTTCGTTTTGTTTAAACAAATTAGCGATCCCTACTTTTCTCACTTGTATAAAATGCTCTTTATCTTGAGATAGGGCATGATGAACTCATGGTCCATCTCTTCATCAAGCTATAATACTCCTTAATTTTTATGTATGGATAGTGAAGAAGAAGAAAATATTATTTAATTTCTTCTGTTCTCCTGGGCTTTCCGACCTAAAGGGAACTTGGTGGGAGTAGAACAGAAGCCACCAAGCCAGGAGGTGTGTTCATGATATCATTGTTCATGTGAATATAGTGATTGTTTTGGAGGAACCAGGAGGTCCAGGACCAAGATCTCTTAATCTTGCCAAGCGTGAAGTGATGTTGATAGATAGTGCTGGTAGGCTAGAGCAAAAGGCCACTGGTAGCTCTCTCATGTGTATATGTGATTAGATATAGACAGGACCCCTCAACTCCTTTGGCTTGAAGGGACATTCCATTTGATATGTGTGATATCCAAATGATTACATGGCACGCTCATTCGTTGCTGTTTCACATTTCAACCCCATGATCGATGGCGTTGTTGAACGACCCGTGCCACTGACGGCGGTTGAATGCTCCTCGCATTACCGAGACGTACTAATCATATCCCTTGCTTGTTTCAAGACATTGGAATGGTTCAGCATCCATGTGACCTTGACGAGCGATCTCATGTCTTAACCTCGTTTCACCGTGACATCTGTTGAGAGCCATCGATCAGTCATGTAAGAAATTATAATGAATTGAACTGAGCTAATAAGCAATTCCCTTTTATTGCAGTTCTAGGGAATTGTAGGGAATGCCTTGTTCATTGCATCAAATCCATATCTTCAAACCAATATGTAGATCTCCTTTTTGGATTCTCACTAGGCTTTGCTTTTCGTCCGGTAATTGATGCAGCTTATGGGAATACTCCTGTTTCTTTCTAGTGCCTAATGGTTTTCTGGCACTTGTTCCGGTGTCCTTTTGTTAGGTAAAAAAACCAAACAATGTATGAATAGATGTACAATGGCACCTAGTTATATTTAAGGATCGATTTGAAACTAAAGTATTTTAGTTAAAACACTGAAAAAAATCTTTCCGTTTCATGTGCTTCAAATAAGCCATGCATTGACAACCGTACATTCGAGCTGACTTGACTTGTCTTTTTCTTTGTGAGAAAAAAAAACAACATTTTTATATAGGGATGATTGTTTGTTACATACTTTTTTTTTGTTTGTTTTTGAGCCAGCCCAACATGCATTGCTCGCATGAAAATAATTACCAACACAGCCACTGCAGTAGCAAGTTTTGTTTCATGAGCTAGCTAGGTCTTCGTGGGTTCTCGGAAAATGAGATGCTCGGAAGCAAAGGAAGGTATGTCGGTCCTCCATCCAGATCTCATTGCCAGATTTTATAAACAGAAAAGCCTATGCCTTCTGTACACTTTCACAGCGCAATTATGATGCCCGCATATATCTTTTCTACTATTGTGTTCGTTCCAAATGAAAACAGATAAAAGTATCCTTTCTGTGGGCCAACTATACCATTGTTAACACTAAAGGATTCTTTCTTTATCTAGCGATGAAGTTTTATGTTGAGCTAGTTTCCTATTAATTTCGTTTTTAGCTACGCCATGTGTTATGATAAAGCAACTTTCATTGCACACTAGGAGAGTATTAGTTTATGTTAGCTCTAGCAAAGATGCAAGTGAAAGTAATTAACCATTTGATTATCTCTTAATCACTGCCTTACATCTCAAAGTCATGACTTGGAACCCCTTGAATGCTCCACTTTTGTTTTATGTTCCAAATGTCAGCATCCTTGTCCCTAAGTCGCTTCTTCCTTCCTGTGAGAAGATTAGCATGGCCACCGCGCAAGAATGACACGCACAAATCGAGAAATGGTCCAAAAAAAATCCGATACACATCTGTGTCAAAAACAAGGGAAGTGATATAGGAGGACTAGTTAATTTCAGTGGGTTATATGCTCACGAGAAAATCCTAAAATGTTGCTGCAGGTTCGGGGTTCTGCATTTGTACTATCACTTGTCCCTCCTGAACATTCTTCACCAAGCTCAAATGGTTGCCTCAGTTCCTTTCAGGAGACAGGTTGTTGCCGGTTAATTGCTCGCTCCTCTCTTTGGCATCGTCTTGCGGCATCGCTTTCGTACCTGCCGTGCAATGTCTTGGCCATTTCGATTTCATTCTCATTCGAGATCAGCAGGCAGTTGCCCGTCAATCTCATCTCATGCCTCTGTCTAGGAGAAAAAAGGAGCTGAAGGAACTCCACATCGAAAATGTAGACAAGTGTATCCTTTACGGTTCTATACGGTTCTACCTGATAGAGACACAGAGAAGACAAAGATAAATTTATTAAAAAGGAGGTATTAAATTCAACGAAACAGGTCAGGTGATATTTTTATTAATATAACCGTGGATCGATCTTTTGATCAGTGCATAGGATCGAGAAAGGAAAAATCAAACGCAAATGTTGCCAAGAATATGGCCGTATTATTCAAGAAGCTCAATTCTCGGCTTCCCAGCGAAGCATACCTCGCCCGTTGAGTCTCCACTATTAGTTGCAAGAGATTGCTCCTATCCGTACCCAACACAATCTCACGCTCAACATTTCAAACACTGTCAAATCAACGTACCCAGGAGGCCAGGTCCTCTTCTATTTTCTGGAAACTTGTAGTCAGACAGTGATGGCATACTCACATCACTTGTTGCTCGACTGACTATTAGAATCACCTAATTGAATGAACAACCATCCAAAAGCTTATCTTACGATGATGGGAGGACTATTTGTCAGTGATTGTTAGCGCTTGTAAATACCATTTTATCCTCTGATCCATGTAGTTGCAGATGGTTACGTATACAGCCCTGGTTGTGCAATCTCTTGGATAGATAGGCCAAGTATGTGCTTTCTTATTACGAGCACGTAATTATATGGCAGCAAGCAAGCCAATGCTGTGTCATGTGCAATCTCACTAGTGTCTTTATTTTTCCTTTTCGCCTACATGCATGGAACATTCTAACAAAAGATTGGCTGCGCACCTTGAACTGTGCCCTTTTTGCTGCTTTTTGCATCATAGGGTCGCTCGCAACTCAACTACCTGTGCTGTGCTTTGATCCGCTTTAGACATGAGCCAGGAAATCTTACCGCAATCTAGAGCAGCCGAATCCACCACCATCACCACTGTCCGACGATGATTAGCTTGGAATCTCCAAGCTTGGGAAGGTACAATGATGCTCCGAACCGCTAATCATGGCATCCACCCCCAGCATTTCCCCCAGGGGCCCTGAAAACGGGTCGAGCCGATTTTTCAACGACGGCGACCGGTACGATCGCCGGACCCGCAGTACCTGTCATCGTCGTCGTCGTCGTCGCCGTCGCGCTTTTCGGTAAGATTTAAGGTGATCAGGAGGGAGATCCTGCTGTAAGAGTGGTGGCCTCACTATGTGCCGCTCGAGGGGAGCACGGCTCCTTCCATTCTCTGAGGTCGAATCAGCCATCATTCCACGCTTTCATTTCTTAAGTTGGGAGCCATTTGCATCACTCTTTTCAGGATTGGAAGAAAAGGAGAAAGGCAAGCAGATCAGACGGTGCCTTTTGTTTATGTCAACTCTTCTGTTGCCTAATCACGCCGACTGTACTGTTTAAGGATGAACAATTCGGTTGTTTCGATTTATAATGAATTTGAATCAGGGGCATACAACTTTGGTGCAAAAGAAGCGGCTTTTTTGAGCAGGTGGTTTGGTCTTGGTTCTTAGGAATGTATAAGACTTCTTTCCTCTTTGCCAGGTTAGTCCAGATCCTCGTCCTCCCTATAGGGAATCAACCACACAATGATTGGGTGATTGAATGGATGATCATTGATCAGCAAAGATGAGCGAATGTGGGCATAATCCCATCAGATTGGCATCAGATAAAGCAGTTTTCATCTTTAGAATGCCGTGATGAGCCAATGATTAGCTCTGACCTTGACAAAGAAAATTTTGTACTACCAGAGATGGTACATGGTTATTCCAAATGGCAGGTGCCTCTTTATTCCTGTACAGGTATATGTACAATCTAGTATTACAAGATCCACGTCTTTACAGGGTACAATATACAATGGATAAACTAGTGTTTTTTTTATTGTGAAAGTTTGATGCATAGGCAATTGCCACCCAGGACGCTTCCATCAGATGCTGACATCTGCTGTCCACTTGAAAAAGACCCAACAAGTCATTCACAGTACTGCATTCCATACTGGAATGAGATTTCAAATACTACTGCATGCATCAGCTACTTCTTGTAAACCTCTAAATGTTTTCAGTTACGACATATTGCTGTTCCTGTCAAAAGATAACAACACCAGTTTAGCAAAGTGTGGGAACGGTGAAGGATTAATATTTGCTTCTTGTTAACCCATTTGCCTAAAGCAAACATTGATTGGAGATGGAATTCTCATAGGTAGTACAACTTTTGCTGGTAAGCACAATACAATTTGGAACTTAGGGTATATCTGAAACAAGCATAGAACTTCTGCATCACCTGGGTTTTAAGCACCGAGAAAACATTATTGCTAGCTATATTGTTTCGATTTCATCTATTTTCTAGAAGGACAGACAAGTATTACAAGCCATTGGATTGAATCAGAAAAGGAAGCAATTACCTGAATAATCAAGATGTTTTAGAAACCAGTAAGAGACCATGCCCAACAAAGTCCTAGCAACTCTATTACACTAGCGCAGTGTTGGTATCTAACTAGTTGCTACTGAAGCTACAGTTACAAACAGCTATAAATAAGCCACATAGCAGTAACAAGTTTTAATTCTAATGCTGTAACTAGTCAGCAAGTAATAAAAGAAAGAATCAGATCAGAGTAAACAGAAACGTTCAGAAAAAGAAAGGACAGATTGATAATAGTAATACTGATTGGCACTGAAGGTCAAGGCAGAACATGTAGACAGCAACAAATAAATCAAATGCCACATTATAACAGTATACAGAAAGCTACGTTATCTTTCCAACCACTTGGATAAGTAAAAGAGGTTCAAATACATGCTCAGGTACATCTGCAATTGATTGTGGTTTGAATTGAAGTTGAATAAGCTATTATTGTCATTAACTCGTTTTCCTACATCTGAACCGCATTGACACTCAGATTCTTGCACTCCCATTCAGAGCTTCAAACTATGCCCAAGTATAATCTTTCGAAAAAAACTGACTAATAAGTGATAGGAGTAATTTCATAATAAATTTATTCCTCAAAAAAAATTTCAAAATAAATTACAGCTTCTGAGACAGTGTGGATGCAAGTACTTACAAAATCACCATGTCATGTTTCAACAACTACTGTTTTCTGAAAACTGCGGTTATAACATCAAAAGTTGCTTCATTCAGATGCAGCTCTGTGAAATATAATGTTAACTTCCATTATGTCATTTAGCAGTAGCTACAAAGCCTAACAAGGAAAAACAAAACGAGTTGCCAAATGCACAAAAGGTAGTACTCTATGGACTGTGAATTGTCTAGTTTCCTCTTTCAACTGAACAAACAGTTCTGCTTCAGCAACAAAGGCATACTTGACACAAGAAGCAGGAATTTGAGATAGGCATCAAAGGGAAAGACAAGGAGCAGAAACTTGCACCTTATTATCACCTCATTAGCTGTACTGCAATGAGGAACCTAAACATAAAAATTCAGGTGCACTTCTCCGTTTACCTGGCCTAATGGATCTAACCACTTCTCCCTTTACCTGGCCACTGTAAAACTGTTCCAACCGGAAATCCCAAAGACGGACCCTACTTATGCAGTGAATATAAGGCATTGTACAAAGCTGTGCATACATTCATCTCAAGCTACCCATATATAGATTAAGCCAATTTTACAAATTGGCGATTCTAATGATTACCAAACTATAATGCAATCACATCCTCGTGAACAAATCTGCACAAATTTACATACAGATAACCAAATCAGGCACAGCTGGCCATGATCGCAGAAGCAGAACAAGCCTAATCTATAACCTACAGCCCAATTAACAATGCTGGTACTAAACGAGCAGAATAAAGGCTAGTGAAGTTCCTTGCCTCCTTGGTCGATTTGAACAAAAGGTGCAGAATTACCGAAGAAAACAGCAGCTACGCATCCGGATGAGCAAGAGGGAGGAGGATAATGTGGTCGCTTGGGGCTAAAGCTTTCACCTTTGGGCGGCCTCAGCCTGGGACTGGTAGAACCTGCGATGCGGCCGCGGTTGGGCGGCTTGGGCTTGACGGGCTTCTTCCGGCGCAGCCCGGCGATCTCCTGCACCAGCGGCACGTGCACCAGCACAGTCCTCCACGCCACGTACCAGCCTGCGGAGACGAAGCGGATCAGGCAACCCACGCAAGTAGCCAACCACAAGGCACGGGGAGCGGAGGGGAGAGGAGGGCGGCGTACTGAGCAGGATGAAGACGAGGACGAAGGCGATGGCGAGGAGGGGCCGGAGGAGGAAGACGACGACGAACTCCCACGCCGCAGCCATACCTCCTCCCGCCATGGCGCAGGCGGCAGCTCGGTTCCGGCCCTGCGGGGAAAGGGATCGGTGACGATGAGCGAGTCTATGAGACGATGACACATGGGCCCAAGTCAGGCATGGATGACTCGTTGGCGCAAGCCAAACCTGTCGCTTTGACTTTGCTACCTGTCGCTTTGACTTTGCTAGCACTCTAATCCAAATCGGTAAAGCTGATTCAGAAACAAAACAATGTACTGCTTCCCCCGCACTTCACTAACCTTTCAATTTGTCGGCAGGAAATTCACAACTCAAACTCAATTGCAATAACCTAGAAGAACATGTGTGCGACTCCAAATCATTCATCAGGCGGTGCAGGCGGACAGGATCGGGAACCTTTGTATTACAACAGAGGCTGACACATGGGATATCTTTCCAAACGACCAAACAACAGGATTCGAATCCCAATTCCACAATTGATGACAGCACTGGCAACCATATGTTCCAGACTTGTACGTCAGCATTGCCACAGGAGACAGCATACGGAAGCAAAGATCCATAAAATCAGCTAGATTTAGTTCACGTGATTTACAGAAAAATATTGATCAAATTGAATTTCTCATAGCTGTTCGGCTAACAATACAGTTACATGTACCTCCATTTTGACATTTTCAGCATCTGATGAGATCATGCCCAATGGGAATCAAATCAGGATACTGCCTGTTAGTTTGATTTCCTAGTGAAGGAAGTTGCCACTCGTTTCTGCTAACTGAGAGTCGAGCTGAATAGCTGGATTTCTGTTTCTTGGCACTTCCTTTCAGCAGGAACTTGGAGAAGCAGCTGTTCCTCAAGTTTAAACAGCTCCGCACCCTGTAACAAAAGATCATTCATCAGGACCAAATCCTTGGATATTCCTGTAATCAGTAATATCCAGCTTAATTGAATGTTCAAGCATCATGATTACTGAACGAAAATAACAGAGAAAAGACAAACCTTGCTAATGCTGCTATCGATGCACTCTACAGTTAAATGCTCTCGGAATGGTTTTTCCCACGCTTCCTTTTGGTGGGTTTTGTCGTATTAGTGGTAACTTCAGTCACCATAAGTTTTTGACTAGATAGCTGGCCGATGAAAAGAACATTCTGTGCCCAACCAGCATAGCTTCCAAATCTAGTTACAAATGCATCTGAAACAACAACACTAAGCTTCGGCGTCAGACTCTTTCCGGCTAGCTCCGGCAATAGATACTTTGTGGCAACCTGAAATAAGCCACATAACAATATGGGTTAGATTTTCCAGTCATGTAAAGATATGCAACAGTTTGCTTCTTTCACACAATGCATTCTCAAGTATGAAATATTTTTATACCAAACAGATTTTTCACTGATTATGGATTGACTGAGTATCATAAACTGTAAATGCAGAAGAAATTGTATTTTATAAATAAAGATTTTTCACTGATTATTGGCTGGCTCATACAATTTAATTTCTACGGAAAGCTTAAGGATTAAGATACCCAAATATGTAGGGACAAGTTTTAATGTAATAAACATGAAATTGCAACGTGTAATTTTATATGATCATCTAAGAAAGTGTAATATATGTGCTAGTGTAAAAATGGTCAAAATATCTTTCACAAAACATGTGATGTAACAGAATACAGAATGGAAAACGATGACAATTACTCAAACCAGCTGTACTGTTGAAATCATTTTAAGTTCTCACAAAGAGCCAATTGAAGAATAGTCAAATGATTTGCGCAAAAAAAACCAAATGAAAGGCCAACTTTAGCTAATATTACAAGTTTAGAACACTAATATAACGAGTGTCTAGGGCCCTGTTCGGAGGCTATTATTTTTAGATGAGAGAGAAAAATTCTTATCATTTAAAAGTACTAAACAAAGTCTAATTACAAAACTAATTGCAGAACCTTAGGGCTAATTGACGAATCTAATAGGGTAATTAGATCGTGATTAGACGATGTTTACTGTAGCATCACTGTTCTTAAATATAGATTAATTAGGCTCATTAGATTCATCTCGCGAATTAGCCCTAGGGTTGTGACATAGGTTTTGTAATTAGACTTTAGTACTTCTAAATAGTAAAAAAAATTCTCTCTCCACTAATTTTTAGAGCCTCCGAACGGGCTCTAACCAGATAGAGCATACCTTCCAGACGTGTGTGTCAACAGAATAGCATGATTCTGGTCAAGGGAGAACAGAGCAATGCAGGCTGCAACTTTGGGACCAACACCCGGCAGAGTACAAAGAGCCTCAATCACCTCGGGAAGTTCCCTCTCACGCAGTGAGGCAAGCCATTTTTCACCCCCATCAGGCTTGGCCTGCAATTCTTTAGCAGTGCCAACAATGTATTTTGCCCTGCTCATTTGTCATAAAAGAAAACACATAATTTGTCCAAATCAGTGTACTGTAAGACTATCAAGCAAACTGGATACCAAACAACTCATGGCTATCGAGTTATGGCTTGTACAATTCGCATCGCAAAATAATATTTTTCTGCCCACTAAAGGTTCAAAGGCCGAAGACTCGGTACAGCCAAAAAAAAAAAAAAAACATTTCGCTTCAATGGTACAAACATCATCATCTTCTTCACAATGTGATGAAACAAAAATCCGCATGAGCTGATTTGCTCAAAACCCAGTCTACAGAACATAATACAGCTACATTTCTCAACGAACGATTCAATACTGCAGAACTAGGCATGCCAAGAACAACACCACCAATACTACAACATGGATGAACAAGCAGCTATACTCTCCAACCCACAAGCTAAGAGATTGATCACATAGGGCACGTGAGGCAAAATCAAAATTGAAGAATTTTGCTGAATAAAACATACAGCACAATCGATGTTTTTAGCATAAAACAAATTGCAACTCAAAGGAGGAAGGCACCAAGAGCTGACCTGTACCCAAACCCGGCATCCCGAAGCTCCTGCTCCGACACGCGCGCTAGCCGCTCAATCGTGGGGAAACGGTGGAACACGAACCCGTCGACCTCGCCGAGCCGCTCCCCGTAGCCGGCCAGCGTCCACACCATCTTCTCGATCCGCTTGATGTTGTTGTTGGAGGAGCAGAGGAACTGGAAGACACACTCGACGGGGTCCTGCCTGAGCACCCGCGCGCCACCGCCTCCGATCCGGGCGGCGACCTCGGCGAAGCGCTCATCGGCAGCGGCGAACTGGCGCCAGAGCTCGGCGAGGGAGACGGCAGCGTTGAGGTAGTCGCACAGCGCCGCGCGGGCGGCGGTCACCGTGGAGGAGCTGGCGGGGTCGGTGGCGCCGTCATTGTGGAGGAGGAAGGCGAGGCGGCCATCGGGGAGGTGGGAAAGGGAGATGAGGTGGGGCCCCACGGCGCCGGTGAAGCGGAGTGGGGAGAGGGAGGTGCGGCGCCAGAGAAAAGTCTGGCCTGTTGGGAGAGTGAGAGGGAGGGAGAGGTCGGCGGCCGAGAGCGGAAGCGGGTGCCACTCTCCTTGCGCCTCCTGATCGGCGGGGGTCGTTGAGAGGGGGAGGCGGCGGCGGGCCGCCGAGGGAGGGTCGTGGTCGTGGTCATCGGAGCTTCCGGTTTTGGGGGCCTCTACGGAAGGGAGCCGGGGCGGTGGCGGGGTGGAAGAAAGGTGAGGAGGGGAAGGCGGTGGTCTGATTGCCCGGCGGCGGCGGGGAGGCATGGCAGCAGCGACGACGGCGGCGAGGGGAGGAGACCGTGGGAGAAGCGGGACGCGCATTGTACCAACTGGAATTTCTCACACCGAAGTCAGTAAACTTTCGTGCGAAGACGTAATTTGCGGGAAGCGCCATATCGTTCCACAGTACGGTACTGCTTGCTCTTAACGGTAACCTGCTTATATATACCTTCAAATTTCGGTATAATGCCTCCGCATAAAATACCAGGTGAGTGATGGACCATGGACCAACATTGTTACGGTGCATATTACGACGAACAATATACAAACCAAACTATCACCGAGAAACATGAGAAACAATAGAGCAGGGACAACCACGGCAGGCAGCACGCAATGCAATTCGGAGAGCTAAGGACAGCCAGCAACAACATGGCCACGATAAAACAAACGATGTAAACCTTGGCCAAACAGCTAAAATAATCAGTCACGTAAAACAATGATACACCACACACGCTCATATCTCGTTAAATTAACCTCGCATTACATTACTTTGATTTTCTGATGTCAGTCTACCATTCCTGAGAATCCTGCAGGACCTTGATTGTACAACAGAATGGGTTAAAATACTCTAAAGCCTATGCATTTCCTTTCTACACAAAGATGGATATCTCCGGCGGTTGGACAAAGGAGAAGATGGCTTCACCAAAGACCTCGTACAGTGATCCCAGGAGATGACCAGCATCTTGATCCTCCTTCCAAGCTTGCCTCAGAACCGTGGAAACCCTCTGCGCAAGATCACCGCCATGATCTCTCCGAATTGCAACCGATGTGGTGTTTTCCACCATTTGTGCACTGGATGAAGCTTGCATCATGCCAGGGTTGGCTAACTGGGTGGAGAACCCATCCATGGCCCCCTGCATGTTTCCTGCCATGGAAGCCGAAGCCATGGAGTTCATTGATGCTTCCGTTGCCATCTTCTTCAGAGGTGGCTGGGATGTGAGAAATCTGTACTGGGTTTCCGTTTATCTGAAATATGCAAGCATCATAACCTCACATTCAAATTTTAACCATACGTCCATACCAACTTTTCATCAAGTTGAAATTGAACATAAACTGCAGCCGCAAACTACACCGCATAGCTGTGACCACTTGTCAACAAACAATGTCTAGCATAAATAAATTAAGCACTTACTTGGATTGTTGGTTGCGACTCTTTTATCACTCCTCAAAAGAGGCCGCGTAGATGAAGATAGCAAACCAGGGAACAATTTCAGCCGATCATATAAGCATTTGCCTGCAGCACACTGAAAAAAGTCTCACACTGTTTAGAAAAATAGCCCACTGGCTGTGTGCAGCTAAACAATGTAAACATATATCGACAGAGAGCTCTGAACTAACCAGCAGTGCACCATAAACACGCCAAGCTTCCTTTCTTTTCATTTCATTTTTCTGCTTCTCAAGTTGCAGCTCGGGCTCCAAAAGTTGCATATATGTTACGAGATTAGGCAAAAGAAGAAGTCTTATCTGGTAGGAACGAAAGTTGTCAGCTACTCAGGTGACATTTGATTAACATAAAAAAGAGCATCGATGGAATGGGATTTACCGCACTGGGGCCCAAAGCAGATATCCCTTGAACAGCACCATAATGTTGTGTCAGTGATTTTGCAGGGTCAAGAAATGCATGTATCAATGTCTTTGTTAACCGGGTTTGGAGGTTGTGATACACATGACCAAACCTGTTAATAATGTCAAATAAGAGAAACATGAGCAAAAAAAAAAAAAGACAATCAGTAAAAATAGTATCATCATTTGGAACAGAAATATAGCAAATCGTTTCTAAAAGGAAAACAGCTACATCTATAGCACACTGTAGGTACATAAGCTATCAGAACTAACTGATGCGGTAGTGGCTCAACTTTTGCCATTTAAGCAATAAAATCTGTGTTTACTGTAAAAGATAGAACCTACTGAGAACCGTAGCATATACTCACCTCCGACATACAGAGGCAACCAAATTGGCAGAGAAGTCTCTAAGTTCCCAGTGGTTGTCTAAGAGCCTATGTCCTAGCCTTTTCGCCACAATACAGGTGATCATTGATGGCATCAGCTGGTGCAACTGGAAACAAAGGAAAAATTAGAAAACAAACGGAAATATGATGAGAATAATATTTTAAGACGACTTAAGGAATGGAAGGCACAAATAGTATCAGAACATGCTCATTCACTTACATAAGGTTCAATATGAATATGTGGATTACGGAGAAGGCTTTGAACTACACGCATGAGAGCAAATAGCACAGGAAGATCACTCAAACTCCGGGTAACCTGAAATTAAGATGAATACACATTATAAGGTAATAATGATACAATACAAAGTAACATAAAAAGGACACTTTGTATAACCTCGTCTGCGATGAAGTAGGAAAAGTAAGGAACCAATGGATGAAGGCCTGAGTCTTTCGCCAAGCTTACTAATGCTTCTTTGAAAAGGGGAGTGTCCGATCTACGCAATGTAAGCTCCGCAATTTTATCAAAGTACATCTGCAATTCAACCAACAAAGAGGAACATAAATTTCTCACGTGGCACTAAATTATTATACAGGGAAACGCAACACAATCTACCTGTAGTTCTTTAGATAATACATGCTTAACAGGAAGCTTGATATCAACTGGAAGTCCATCATCCTTCCCATGCTCAGGTCTCTTATTTTCTGGAGCAACAATTGCTAATGCAAGAAACCAGTGTCAAGACATTTTCTCATACCACACGCCTACCCCTCTCAAGTAAACAGAATATTTTCACAGTGGATAAGAATACAAAAAAGATCAAGTTGTAAACGACGAACTTGACATACTATGGATAACAAAAGAACTAACCATCAATAGGAGGATTTTCTGGGATTGCAGGCTGGATACCCTCAATGGCTAGCCAATGGGCTACAACTGCTGTGTCAAGAGGGGCTTTAGGCAGAGGAGCTTCGATAATCTGAATGGGACCAACAAAGATGCATTTCAAATGAATGATTGCAACCAAAAGTGCAAATTTACAATTGTTATTGGCACCATCCCTAGATTCCCTACCTCTTTGAAGTCTACTTCCCTGTCATCAAGATAGAAGAGATCCTTATGCCCCACAGCTCTCTTAAACCGCAGTGGATCACCAGAAGCAAATCCATATACAGGCTGATTGAAAAATCAAAGCAACAAAATAAGTGCCAGCAGAATCAGTGTGCAAAGGTAATGCGTAGCAGAGGTACTTAAACCATCTGCAACATAGAAACACCATGAAAATAACTCTGATTCTCAGCTCGAACACATTTTCAATAAAAGTAAGACGGATACATAGAAAAGAAGCAATCAAAAAACTTAACAGACTAAACAAATTCCAATATATCGACACTACGGGAAAGCAATTCCAGCAAATCTGAGACGGGCATTAAATCTGAACACAGAACTCTAACAAGCGAGGCCACTGCATTACTCGTAAAACGAAAGCAGGAAGTAACTAGCAGTAAAGCCGTGTATCTAAACCAATTAGGCAATTTTCTACTGACCAACTGTAGAATCATATTTAAGGCTGGAAACACATGTTATACTATTCAACCAACCAAAGAAACAGCTACAGCGCATAAGTTTTATATTTCTCATTATGTAACATAATAACTCCATAAGTACACACATGCATCTAATTCTGAAACGTCTCAAGTACTTTGAATATAGTCTCATTTCGGCAATTACTGAACCTGATTCAGGAGGGAAAATACCAAGGAAAAGATGCTCAATTTTTTTAGCAACCAAGTCACATTTACAAGGCATCATTTGCAATGTGATTATCCTGAAGTTCAATTGTTAGAAACAACTCACCTCAACATTCCTGAGGCTGAGAGCACTTTCGACATCCTCCGTAGTCAGAACTGTCCTCTTTGCATGCCTCATGCACTTGATGGCCTCCTGCAGAAATAAAAGAGAATAATTCAACATACTGGCCAGGTGCGAATGGCGTACTCCACCAGTGTAACCAAACCCTAAATTTTGGATTTACACAGGCACTACTCAAACTATACCTAGGCTTCGCCCTCAGCACGAGAACCGAATCCAACCATGTTGGAACAAGCGCCGCGCGGCTCATTTCAAAGGGCAGCATTAGTGAAAGGGAGGAGGAATCAACCCTCCCAGCTCCCTCGAACAGCAGCAGCCAAGCCAAACCAAACCAAACCAGACCAATTAAATCCTAGGCTAGAGGAGAGAGCATGGGGGGCGGACCTGCATGATCTCGCGGAGGCGGAACTCGACGTCGGGGGCGAGCGCGGCGGAGACATCGGCGCCGAGGCTGGGGATGCCGACGCTCTGAGCGATGACCTCGATGGTCTCCTTGGGCACGATGCTCATCGGATCCCCTCAACCCTAGTTTCTCTCTCCCGTTATGAATGAAGAGAGATGGCGGGGGGATGGGTTTTTCACCCACACCGACGCCAGAAGGAAGCCGGAGAGGGAGGCGACGGGAGGGGAGAGCGAACGCCGCCGGGTGGTTGGATGGAAGCGAGGCGAGCAACGGCGCCACACAGTGCGAGCGAGGGAACGGGGAAAAACTGCATCAGGAGGCTGGGTTTCTCTTGTGCACAGTTGTGAGAGAACTGAGAAGCAACTGCGAGGCCGGAAAGCAGCATGGTGAAGTTTTTTTTTTTCTTTCGAGTAAATTGCACTGATGGTACAAGTTTTGTATGGTAATATCTAACAGTATCACTTACTTAGCACATTCTAAATTGACTTAATAAATCTTTCACTGAGGAGCAGAGGAACTAAATCATGACTTCATGGGAGGGCTGCCTCTTTGATCTCTAAGCTTATGCCTGCTTGAAATTTTTTAGTTGCTCATGGGTGATCATTCCTTATGAAAAAATTATCATGTAACTGACCTACCACGTCTATGTAATTGCCTATCCCTAAGCTTATGCCCTGCTTTCTAATGTTTTAGTTGCTCATAGGTGATCATTCCTTATGAAATTTTTTATCATGTAATTGACCTACAATATTTATGTAATTTCCTTTTGATTAGTAACTCCATGGAAAGCTCCTGCAGTTCTGTTCAACTATCTTCACAACGTTCAGTTTTTTTTTCCATGGTTAAATAGGCTACCAGTTTGATATTACCACTTCATTTGTTCAATTTCGGGCCGCGGGCGCGAGTGGTGGTGGAGCGGCTGCAAAACGATGATTGGAACTGTCATGAGCTGAGTTCAAGCGGGCCGTCGGCCGATCTACAGGTTATATCGCATCAATCTGTGTATAGGCGGACGTTCATTTATCTGTGTATAGGTACTTCTCAAAAAAAAAAATCTGTGTATAAGTGGTCCCACAGGAACGGCCGAACGGGCTAGGCGCTCAATAGCTGAGGTTGGACATGACGGTCGTTGGATGTTGGAGTGAAGATGTAAACAATGTAGAACGGAAATGTTTGGGAGAATATATAATATGCATGCCATATGTAAGGGTACTTCTGGAGCACATAACTTTCCACTTAAAACCACAAATATGTTACATCACGGTAATTAAGAAACATGTTACAATATCCAAGCTGAGATGAATATACTGCGCAATAAAAACCTTCTCCACAGCTCAACTCTTGTTTTGGGGGTCATTGTGTCCATAACGCTCCTTAACCTGCTCTGGACAGTGATCAACAGAAGTAAGAAATTGCACTGATATTGCTAACCAAAAATAAACAAATAAGCTTTCGCACCAAAAACTATCTATAACTCCAAATTATGATACGGGATGCAGTCTGCATATGCCCCATTATAAAACTAAAATTAAGATGAAAAATATCAAGGCATCTTGTATTTTTGTTTAGATGTTTGTCAATAGTTTCACTCCATTCAGTACTCTCCCAATTCAAAGCAGTCTAAAAACTGAACTTTCGTCACTATAAATTCTCATATAGTATATTGCTAACAAATATGGTCGTAGGAAAATAGTTTCAAATACAGTTAAACGTACCCTTTTTTTGGATAAATAGTTATCATATGTAAAAAATACCTGCTGTTTGCATGCTTTGGCCTGCAGCATAATTGTCCAATCTCTCATGTATCATCTGATACTCATGCTTTATGGCTTTTATCAAACCATCTTTAAACTTCTCCCTTTCTCTAGAAGCAGCATCCAATGAGAGCTTAGTACAACCAAAACAGAACAAGCAACTGAGCATCAAAACGTAAGCAGCTTCCTTTGACTCACGCTTCAATTTAGTCCATGCGCTGAAAATAACAAATATGTAAGTGAAACATAATGGTAAATTCTTAACTGCAACTCATTGGCAAATCCTGAACGAGAGTCATACCGCTCCAATTCACTGGGAACTTTTGAATTACAAGCAAGAAGATCCTGTAAAGAAAAGAAAACATATCAAAGAGCATAACCAAGAGAATTCATAACTGTTATTGCAACAGCGCTATGACATTCTACGCCACAGAAATCTGGTATACAGCCATATATGTTGTCCTTTCGTTTCGAATAACAACTAATCAAACGTTGCAGCACTTAAAAGAACAGACTTTAACGATCATTAAAAATCTCGTGAGAGCACTACCCTATCCCCGCATACCCTGTCTGCTGGAATACGTCTTGAATCTCGAACAAGACCCCCCCTTCATACATAGGCATGATAATATAAAAGAGGAGCTAGATTTCGGGCGTGATGTTGGAAGAGTTACGAGTTGGTAAATTGCATCCCTGAGAAAGAAACGGAAGGGGCATACATACGCATGATATGGATTTTTTTTTTCTTTTTTGCGAAGGGCATGATAGGTCGATCTGCCAGCCATGATGATTGAAATGAACTGTACAGATCGACGCAACAAAAAAAAAGTTACCTTGTTGGTAGGCGGCGGTGGCGGCGTGGAACCAGCAGAAGGGGAGGAACTAAAAGGGTGGAAAGAGCTTCTTGGCACGGGCAGCAGCGCTGGCCTTGGCGACGGCCGGCTACCATGTTCCAGCCCAACAAGACGACGAGGATGGAGAGATGCGCGTGCGATCTTGCTCGCCACAGATCGAAGCATCGTTACCCCAAATCGATTCCTGCCTATTAAACACAGAAATAAAGAACCGATCGAAGAATTAATCTTTGTTTTTCTCCTCTATCTACTTCTATCTTCGTGGACATTTATCCGGTAGGGCGGCGCCGAGTCGAAGACGAAGAGGCTAACTAGTACGTAACTCTAGCATTGCTCGGAGGGAGGAAGAAGCTCGCATTGAATACGTGGGCTAACTCTATGGTACCGTGCACTGTAATGCAACTTATGCAACTATGCAGTATCATCCATCTTCTCATTGGCAATGCCATGCTATATGATACTACTTCATGATACGATGCATTGCATTGAGAGTAGTCATACTATCTATAGAAACCGAATGTAGTTCTGGTCAAATTCTTTGTAGCAAATTCCATCGGGTATGTCTATGCCTTGCCTTGATGCGTTTCGTTTTATAGTTATTTATTTTTTTGGTGACAGGAACATGCCTGTTGGTACAAAGTCGTCTATGGGCGATCATTGGAGAGTGAGAGTGGGCAGTGTGCTCATTAATTACAAGAATATATGTGGTCGTTGTAATGTTTGCGTGCATTTACAAGAATGAGTATTTTGTGCATGTATGAAGTGTCTGTATGTAGTATTTTATCTTAAAAAAAAAAGACAGTTCACTTTAAAACATTTAAAAAGTTTTGAGGGTGTTCGTTTTTTTGGCTAACTTTAGCCCTGTCACATCAAAGAGAATCTTGCTATTAAAAGTATTAAATAAGTCTAATTATAAAACTATTACAGAACTCTTGAGCTAATTCACGTGACGAATCTAATGAGTATTAAGTCGTGATTAGCAGATGGTTACTATAGCATCACTGTACCAAAACGTAGATTAATTAGGCTCATTAGATTCATCTCGCAAATTAGCGTCCATCTGCTAAAAATGTTTTTCATTAAACTAATTGAAATATTCCTAAATAGCAAGATTTTCTTTGATGTGACAGGGATAAAGTTTAGCTTCAAAGAAACGAACACCTTTATCATGTGACAAATGCATATACTTCCTCTGTCCAATTTACTTTTCATTTTAGGAGTGTTTTTTGTTGTTCAGAATTCATAGATGTTCAATAAATCTAGACAGACAGGTTGTTCAGGTTCAAAGAATGTTAATAAATCTGACAGAGCCAGAATGACAAGTATTTTGGGAGAGTAAAACATTATCTATTATTCCGATTCAAAACGCTATGTATAACATACATAACCAGTCTCTAACATAAAATTTTGACCAACATTATCTATAATTGACTAATATAATAATAAACATACTTCCTTCGAAATTATCCTAATCTTTCTTCAATTCTTCACAACCATCCCAGGTTTCATTGCGATGAGCTCATGACTAACAATGGCTCAATGGTATTAAGTATTAACAGTAAACATTCTATTGGATTGGGATATGACTTGTATGGAGGTACTGATGATAGTCAGCTTGTCCGTTCATTGCTATATACACACTCCAGCTTATTCCTGGATTTGGCAAAAATGGCTTTACACCGTGTACATAGCTCTGATGCACTAGTTACGGGTTGGTATAGATATAAAACTAGAATGAACAGTCGCAAATTTCGGCCTGAAAATGGAAACGAAGGCAGATCCACGACGAGCCATCTCAGTTCATGACTAGAGACGTCAAGAACGCCAGTCCCGCGATCACGATCATGATGTTGAGGAAGTAGTTAGACTGCAGGGGCTTGTCGGGCTGCCTCCAAATCCCTCGTACTCCGCCCTGATCTTCTGCTTCATTCATCGAATCCGACAGCTCTCTCTGCAAGATAAAAGGCAACACGCTCCATCAGTTCGTCACTGAGCTGCACTCTAGATTAGATTAGAAGGCGGCTAAAGCCGTACCTTTCCGTAAGAGTATTTGGCAGCAACGAAGGGCTCCGGTTGTGGTGCTGGTTGTGGTGCTGCGCCGTTTTTTATCTTCTGCTGTTGCTGTTGCGACTGCCGCTGCTACTGGTTCCAGTGCAGGTGCTGCTGCTGGTTCTGGTTCTGGTTCTGGTGTAGGTGTTGGAGGTGGCGGTGGTGGGGTGCGCTGCTACAGCAGGTTCTGGTGTTGGTTCAGGTTCTTCCTTCTTTTCGTCTTCCAGCGAGAATCCCTGCAGGACAAACACATCACATATATATCAATTTAGACTAACAAGCACGGACATCAGAATTCCCGTAGTCCATCCATAGTTCTTTCATATAACTGAACATGATGCAGTGTTTGCGGATATGGATTTAACAGCATATGCATTATTTTAGTAAGTTAAATTTGACACGCTTAAGGAAGAACTAAAAACAGCTACAGTACAAGTGTTTTTGTTCGTCTCAAAGTCGCAAATGATTGCAGAATAATAAAATGGAAGGGTGGCGACACTCACCTCAGGAGGATCAAACTTTGCACCAAGATTGCTCAATTTAGCGTGAGCTTCAGCGTAGTCTTTAAAGAATGCCTCCTGGTCCTCTGCATATTTTTCCGCATATACCTGAACGTTATTGTGAATTCTCGGTGAATGCAAGCAGGATCCTATACTTCACAAGTTGAATCAAAGCAGGATCCTATACTTCACAAGTTGAACCAAAGTAGTTACCGCGAATGATGGGTCCTCATACAGCGCAGCATCTGTAGGCAAAACTAGAGATCCTGATCCCTTCGTTCGTTCCTTTATATCCTGAAGCATTGTTAACAGCTTAAATAATCAGATATTCTGATTAATATTTTATTTACAAACATGACAAAAAGAAGGCATACCTTGAAGTAACTGTTATCAAACTTCAGCCATTCAACAGTCCATGATTGGCCTCCAGGTTCACCAGGCCCGTCTTTCTGTAAATCGAATAACAGGGGAACCTCAGTATCAATCAATTGAAACTAATCATGCCCGCAGCTCTCTCCAGGTAAGATCAAGGTTGCAAAGAAAGTATGGATACAAAGAGAACAAAATTTTCATATGTCCATAAAGATGTGTCAGGAAACCAAGAGTATTATCAATCATTCTGAATCTTGATTATGTTCTGTCACTAAACATAGTGGAAAATGAATAGTAGAGAAGCTGTCAGGTCCGAAGCAGTTGTTACATTGTAATGACAAAGAATCACTGGATTTGTGAATCCAATATAGTTCTCAATACAAGTTGATAACGAAGCTGTGCATTGTAGAATAATGGATGGAGGGTGTGCACACTGAGCCTGCCCAGAAATTCATACTATCGGAATAGCTTGTTTCAGATTAGACTGAAGCGAAGAGACCAGAACATACAGTATATTTTGTTTCTGGCTTTCCCCAGCCACTCCGACAAGGCCTTGATCTTCCAAGGGTATGTGCTCCGGACAGTGCAACAATGTCCTTCATAAATGCTCCAAAATCAATAACATAACTCAATAAATAGAGACAGACAGTCGAGTTTCAAAACCATGCCGCACCTTGTCATCAAGACCCATTCTATAGAATACCTCCCTAAGATGCTCAGCAGGATCTCGTGGGCTAGCATCTGCAGAAAAAGGGCATCAACAATAACCTTGATAAGCACCTGTCATAAGTCAGGATTTCATGCATTGAACGAAACAAAAAGGCAGACACTGATATAACAATGAAGAACCCATTGGCAACACTAACCAGGAAGCCTGCCCTCAGGTGGACACTGCGCAGGTGCTGTGACATCAACCCGTCCATATTTCATTGGAATCTTTGGGCCACCTGCTTCCTGTATAAGGCGATTGACAAAAGATATGGCTACATAAACTCAACTGATTAAACCAGTGAGATACTTGAGCAGAGAAAGGACTATGACCTCAATCGCTGTAGCACTCGCCAACTGGAACAAATCTGCATAAGTTATACCAGGGTATTTGTCCTTGATTGGCTGGATAAGCTTCAAAGCATTGATCAGACCTGCAAAAGAAAAAAGTCAAATCTAGAAAGTATATTTCTTATACTATAAAAATAACAGAAATTACCAGCATTGGCTCCATGCTTCAACTCGGCGTCAAATCTTAAGCTTCCGTCAGCTCCACCACACTGTGGCCACTCTTCAATGTTCTTGTCATAGGTACCAGAATCATGCCCCCCCCCAGACGGACCTGAACCCAAGAAAAAATTACCGTCTTTATACACCACTATCTAGTTCGTGGGTGACCACGAGTCTTTTCTTGATGAAAGTGCAAAGGCCAATCATAGAAGGCCCTCACTCAGTATTTGGGCTACACTAGTCCGCTCGGTAAAATGCAAGCTAAAATAACTAGTTGGATGCATATAATAGCACTGATGTTCCTAAAAAAATTAAAAGAATAGCACTGATTCAAAATGGATCAAAAACAAAGACAGCTAGTAACCAAATTGAAACAGGGACAATGTGATTTGTGAAAATTGTGTTGCTCCTCCAATGTACATATTAATAGAGCAACCAAGAAAAACTTGTGGCACCAGTTGCAAAATGTTTGGCATTTTTCTGGAGCAGGGATTTGCCGATTTATAATAGCATCTATAAGAGATGCATCCCTTGACCCATTTTATAATAGCATCTATAAGAGATTTGTCTCATATCTCAGGAATTGAGAATCTTTAGCTGGTCATCCAATGTTTGTGCCAAATCCCATAAAATTTTCACATCCGGCAACAAATACTGCGTCGTTTGGCATCAATCATACCAGCAGTTTGCTCCCCAACCATCATTCATAAGGTGGAAAGAAAGCTTCCTTCGTTTTTCTTTGTGAATAACCTATCTATCTATAAACATGGTCCACATGGACATTACTGATCTAATCCAGAACCATTTTTCATCAGATGGCATGTGCCACAATTAAACGGTTTTAATGAATCATTTGCTAACTTTCAAAGTCCAACTTGCAGAGTTTAATGTGTTCGACCACGGCGACCAGAACTCGTAGGAATGGGGTATCAAACATAACCGACCTCGAGAACACACAGCGTAGTGAAAAAGGGGACGGGCGTGGCGTACCATGGTGGGGTGGCAGTACGTGGTCCTGAGGAGCTCCTTGATGTCCTCCCGCGCGCTCTTGACCTGCGCCGGGTCCGATGCCGCCATGCACAGGACCACCCGCAGCGCGCCGCGCCCGCCTCCTGCCGCCTTCTGCAAGCGCGCCGCCGCCACGAATCAGTTAGAAACAGACCCGCGATCAATCCAACCTAGCCGGCCTTAAGCGAACCAACCAAGTTAACCCGCGCGCGCTAATGCACACCGAGCAACCAAACCTGCGAGAAGCGGGACGACGGGCGGGAGCGGAGCCCCAGCCGCGCGGAGCACGAGGAGGGGAAAGAGACGGAGGTGGCCGCCGTGGCGCGGCGGGCGGACGGGGAGGGCGCCGGGGACGGCGAGGCGGCGCGGAGGAGGGAGGCGGCTACGCGCTCCGCCATGGCGCCGCGCGCGTGCGCTTTGGAAAATTTGGTTGGAGGGAAGCGGAGAAGGGGAGAAGGATGGGTGCGCGCGGCTGCGTGACTGGTCCGCGGCGGGCTTCCCTTTGCCGAGTTGATCCAGAGGGGCCTTGGGCTTGGCATCTCTGTCCCTTGGTCGGTGACTCGGGTGGTGAGGGGGTGTCTAATCTCCCTAGGCCAATGGCGGGAGGACGCGTGGGCTGGTGGACCGCGCGGGGAAGACGACGACCTGTGTAGAACTGCACTTTTGTTCCATGTGATTGGGACTGTCAGTGGGTTATGCATGTGTACGTACCGCTCGACCAAAATTCGTACAAATGTCGCTGGTTCTACTGGACCACATATCCGATTTTATTTTTCATATGCATATGGTAGCTTTGTCACAAATTCTCTGCAAAAGTTTGCGACGAAGCTTCTGGTTACACGTTATTTTGATTTACCCCGAGTTCTCATAATACCATAGTGTTCTGCATACGGTTGCCCCTTGATGAACTACGGGCCTCGCTGCTCTCATGCTTCGTATATAGTTCATACCATCCTTCTCCTCAGAAATCTTTCGTTTTGTGTTGTTTATATTGGTAGTACCATAACCATTTCACGTTCCATTCATCATATCCATCTTCGTTAATGCCAACCAACTTGGACCGTACGGCTTCAGAACTTTTAACTAGGGTCCTCATGCAAGAGGAAACCCTGACCTTATCGTCGGACGATGCAGAAATTGATCATGAGCTAAATGAGAAAACTTGACTCAGGAGGGTCAAATTAATTTGATTTTTTTTAACTTACATTGTGAAATCAAAGGTAAAAGCATGAGTGTATGGAGCATGGGGGGGCCAGGGCCCTGCTCGCCCCCTGGCTCCGCCCTGCTTATCGTAATGCTCGTCTGCTACAACTCAATATATTTGGAATTGTGCTGGTGGTGGTTCATGTCGATTGAATTCCTGTTATTACGTATCTAGCATAAAGCTACATTATAACTGATGGCAACTTCTTACTCGGCAGTGCTGAAACGAATAGAGGGCCGGAGCACTATTATTCCAACTTGAACCGTCATCACTTTCGTCTAGACGATGACACCACCATAGACACCGAACCCATATCCCACCGCATTCTTGTGGAAGAAACCACAAGAACGAGATGATAGGAAACTAACATCAGACAATTTGTCATCTTTACCTCGAGAGCCGTAACTCAAATTTATGTTGATTCGTAACGTTCCAGCAGAGCATAAATGGTAGCATTTAATATGATATAATGCAGCATTTTTTTTTTCATTTTTGAGGGCGTGATATATATCTGCAGCATTGTGTTGCACGGCGCGTAGCAAGGCAAAACACAACCGATTCACCATTAGCTTACTTCACGCACGCACGCAGACAGAGAGCACTGGCTGTATGAGCAGGATACCGGATATGTGCGTGATACCTTCACAAATCTTACGTACGTAGTTCACGACAGCACGAGCTGTATGGTTAGGAGCATAAGGCACAAGGCAGGTCTCTTGCTCGGTGTCCCGACTCCCGAGGCGGTGAGTTCTCCACCGTATTCGGACCTCAAATGAAAGAGTCGAAGAATTCCAGCGCCAGAAACTCTCCCCAACCGCGCTTATCTCGGGATCGCAGAGGTTTTAACCTTTTTCTATTCTTCCTTTTCCTTTTTACTCGACTCTGCGATCACCGGGCGAGGGTCACTTTCTTGCGGCCCCATTATTGCTGCAAGCCTATGATATCGGATAATACCGTGGATCTTCGCAGCCGCGTGTTATACTGATGATAGGCACCATTTGTCAGTTGTCACTGTCTCCTCAGTCAGGTTGCTACTAGGGCGTGTACATATGGTGATGTCAGCTGTTTGAGAGAGGTGCACCTAATATTTTGTCTGACGTAAATGAGAGAGAAAGAAGAGAGAGAATAAGTCGTTTAGTAATCACCAGACGGCTCATTGCTGTCTAATAGATAGCCTCTACCTTCTAAACATTGTATACGGACTTTTGCTATCTATAGCACTGTGTTTAATCCTTCCAGACAACGTTTAATAGACAATGCATTGTAACAATTAATTTTGTCTTGTCTATATTACATGCCCTAATCGATTTGGGTTCCCGTGCCGACTGTCGCCGTGCGTCGTGACGGGCTCGATCCTATGAAGTGGGCCGTGACGGGCCAAGCCGGTGCGCACGTTGGGCCATCTATTGGGAGGCAGTTTTCGGCCATTCGACATTCCGAAGTCCCCGAACCCCCGATTCTGCATCGTCGCGGACGTGGGGAGTCGTCGCGCTCCCCGACTGACGGCGTGGCTATTTTTGAGGCGAGGAAGGGAGGAGAGGAGGCGAGGACTGAGGGTGAGGGAGGGAAGGAGGTGGCAACAGGATCCGGCTTCGTTGTTTCGGTTCCGGCGTCGGGAGGGCACTGTCCTTGCGCTCGCGGCTCGGCCTCGCGTCGTCGCCGCTGGTGGCTCAATAAGGTCGCAGGGTAGGCGGTACCTGCAAACGGCAGGCCGAAACAGTTAGCACCGCTCTGTTCACCGCTCCCAGTCCCGACCTCAAGAGAAGGCATTTACTACTCCCTCCGTCTTTTAATATATGACGTCGTTGACTTTTTTTTGTTACGTTTCACCGTTCGTCTTATTTAAATATTTATGTAAATAGCTAAGTGTATAAGTTAACTTTAAAGTGCTTTTGATGAGGAATCCAATGATATTCATTTTACATTCGAAAAGTAATTATTTAAATCTATAATGTTGGTCAACGTTCAACGAAAATGTCAACGGCGTTATATAATTAAAAACGGAGGGAGTAATTGCAAAGGTTGCGATTGCAGATTGGGATTGGTAGCCATGGCAGGAAATAGGAATTTAGGATTACAGGCCGGGAACAGTCGGAGAAACAGTTTCTCCAAAGCTGCTTGGGCGGTTGAGCCTAGATTATCTGGATAAAAAATGATGCTATGTTAATCATTCTCCTAGAAGATTGAGATCATCTCACGGCGCCGCATTGGTTATAGGATTTTTTTTTTCCTCGATAGTGAAGTATCTATTTTGTCCATCTTTTGGAAGATTCCAACTGTGAATTCAAACCTCATTCATGTTAAATTTACTTTTGAAGTAAGAGCTCTCTTTATTTTCTTACCCTTACTTTCAATTCATGTTGGTGTCATCAAACCATAGTACAGGCAGCTCGTGAATTCTAGACACATGTAGAATTATGTGCCTTCAAGTCAAAAGATTTCACCACAATAACTGCAGCAAACATCACGTACATGTTCAGTAGGACATGCATAGTGTGCAACAGAATTCTGCATTCGACAAATCAAAACAAGGCATCGGTGTGATCTAGCATTCGACAAATCAATGCTCTAGATTCAACAAGTAGTTTTAATCTTCTTTTAACCATTGCGACCGACAGTGTAAGCTTCTTTTGAGGCCAATTTCAGACTCAATTGTTGATTTTAAGATGCTTGTAAGTAACTTTGTTGGACCACCCTAACTTGAAATCCTAGCTATGCCACTGGTAACGAGAAGATGAGGACGTTTTCGTAATGCGAAACATGGTATGCGGTTCATGCTTGTTTGCTGCAGCTTTCAAAGAACTCAAGCTTTAGACATATATGGTTTGCTTTTGTATGTTTTTTGTGGAGTTTACGCTAGGTGCGGTTCCCACAGTATCTAGGCATCTCCATTAGTTCATTATTCTTTCGTCCGACATTTATAGGCATCTACATTGGTTCATTCTTCTTCTGATGGACATATATAGGAATCTCCATTAGTTTATTACGTGGCTTGACTGTGCAATAGTCACTTTTGCTTTTCTGGTTAAGAGTATATGATTTTCACTCCGCTGAAACAGCTTCACTATGAAGCTAGCTTGGGGTAAGAATGCAAAGGCAAAGAGGCAGCCTATGGTAGCTTTGGCTAAACCTGACCTACCATTTGGAGCTGACAGTGACAGTGACAGTGACGAGGTTGACAAAGAGGAAAAAGCAGAAGCAAATCCAAACTCTCCTGGAACAGAACCAGCTGACACGACTGAGTCGCTCCAGCGCCAGGGGAACAGGCTAGCCGAGGTACCTCAGTTTATGTGATATTGAACCCCCCACAAAAAATATTTCATCGTTCTAGGAGTGGTGTGTTTTGTGGGTTTATTTCAATCAACTCTGGGAGCTCAGAACTATCATGTTCTCCTCAGGCAAGCGGTATTTTATAACTGTATGATACTTCATGAAGATTTGAACTCTTTCTTCATGCCTTCTATTCTTGGCACAAAATGAATTACACTCTCAAGAAGGCAATGCACGGTGAAATCTCCAGCATTGGAAGTCTGTATTTGCCCCGGGGCTTCAGGACGCAATGCTTCTTCTTCCTTGTGTACATAGGAATAAGAGTGTCATACAAGTAAAAGCTGCAATTAGATTTTATTGCTTGCAGCTCACAAGGGAAACAAATGGGTGTCAGTTTGTAATCACTAGATTTAATTTTCTCTACACTAAATTCGTTCTGTAATATCCTTTGTGGTCTGCAGTACTACCAACAGTCCAGTAGACTAGCTGTATCATGTTACCAAATGGTAGAAGACAGAACAAATGATGCTTGTTTTGTTACCTTTTTAGGAAGGAAAGTTCCACGAAGCACTTGGTAAGTGGGAAGCTGCACTTACCTTGACACCTGACAATGCAATACTTCACGAACAGAAAGCTCAGGTCTTACTTGAAGTGGGAGATGCATGGCGTGCACTGACATCAGCTTCCAGTATGCTCTTATCCTCCCTGTTTAAATCAGTCCACTATGTTTTTTTTACCAATAATTGTCTAGGATTTACCTAACTATTGTGTTTCCCTGCCCAAAGCTCAGGTGATGCTTTGTTATGTTGCCAAGATGCATACAGCGATAGCATCAACTGTATAAATAAAAAGAATCATCCTAATTTATAGTTGCACATAGTTTTTTATGTTTGCCTCTGATTTGTATAGTCAGCAAGTTATGCCATTCCCATTTTCTACTTTGAACAAATCAGTTACACTATTGGGGTATGCTTGCAGGAGCAACAGAACTGGATCCATTATGGCCTGAGGTTAGTAGAGATTTCCTTTATGATAGTTGCTTCATTCATTTATTGTATTTCTGCCCCTGTTTCATCCCCGGGGAAAAGCCATGTTAATAAGCTTTCACAGATCCTCATCGCTGTTGTTGCATCTGCATGATGATATTGCCTTGATCTGATGATATACAGGCTTGGGTTACACTTGGTAGAGCACAGTTGAACTTTGGGGAGCCAGATTCAGCTATATTATCGTTTGACAAGGCTTTGGCACTTAAGGTAACAATTTTACTTTGCATCCAACTCCAACCTTTTTTACTCCCTGCACATTATTGGCCAGCATAGTTTGCTCCTTTACATCTAATTGATCTGCTGGACTATTTGCACAGCCCGACTATGATGAAGCAAAAGCTGACCGTGAAACTGCAGGCCGTCTTGTTAAGAAACGAGGACAGTTGCACTCAACAGGTCTAAGTGCTAACAAAAGACGGTTCACAGTTGGAGAGAACTCAGAAGGAGATGCAGAGGATGAAGAAAAAAGGGAGGTGGCAGCTGTAGAGTAGCATACTACCGCATGCATTTCATCCTGATCCTGGTAGCGTAGAATTTTTTTTCCTTTTTGGACGATCAGTAGTGTAGAATTGAGGAGGCACATATCTAAGCATTTCTGTCTGCGAGTCATGCAGAAGTTTTGCACCATCCTTTGCAACTGTATTAGAGTAGAGCTGTAAAGATGTAGAATATGAGTGCTATGAGGCTGTGTGGTTTGTCAATATGTTGGTTAGATCACTAATTTCTGGGTTTACCGATGGACCGAACTGTTATCTTTGTTTAAACTAAATAATTCCCTTGGTTTGCCAAGAATAGGCAGAAAATTTCGTTGGCCCGTTGTGTGAAACGGCAAGGAAGCGGCAAAGTGGATTGGATGCGCAGACGCCTGGTAGAGCGAGGAATATATGCGCTTGCGTGTTAATCTTCCTGAAACTGAAATTAACCAAGGTTTTGCCTTTTTTTTTTTTTTTTTGCGGTGGGGTTTTGCTTGAACTGAAGCTTGGCTTCAAACTTCCCAGTATTGTTTCCCAAACTTGTAATTTGCTTGAAACTTACTCCTCTGTTCTCATAATTTGCTTGAAACTTAATCCTTTCATTTTTAAATTGTTGTCGCCGTTGATTTTTTATGTTACGTGTAATCATTTGTCTTATTCAAAAAATTTTAAAATCTACCATATATTTTGTTATGATTTGTGTTACCACCAAATAAACTTAAAACACAACTTATAATTTTTCATATTTGAGCTAATATTTTGAATAAGACGAATGGTCAAATGTAACTTACGAAATCAATTGCGACAACGATTTAAAAACAGAAAAAGTACTCCTCTGTTTTCATAATAAATAAGAATGGAGGGAGTGCAATTTTTATGCACTCCTTTCGATTTTTAAATATATGACATTGTTGATTTTTTTTTGTTACTTTGACTATTCGTTGTATCTAGCAATATTTGGGCAAATTGCTAAATTTATGTGTTAGTTTTAAAGTTATTTTGATGATAGATTTAGTTATTTAAATATATATTATTGATCAAACAAATGTCAACAGTGCCATATATTTAAAACTGTAGGGAGTATTTGAGAACATCATGTTTGCTTGAACTTTGCAACCAGCTTCACTGAAAAAGAGAATCGATGCCCAAGTATTAGTTTTTTAAAAAATGAAGCTCGGAGAAACGCTAGTGAACTTGCATTATTTTACAACCGCTAAAAAAATCTTTGCATTATTTTCACGTTTGACGTGGAAGCTCAAAGGTTTTATAGAGGGAAAAATGTTTTTAGATTCCCGGGGGCCGCAGTCGACTCTTCGGAAACTCGCGGAGAGCAGTTGGAAACGCTTGAGAAAGCAAGAATGTGGAAGGGAAAGAAGCGCTTCGGCGGCAGCGGCGGCGGCGAACCGGCGGCCAAGCGCCAGGCTGCCGGGGACGACGGGCCCTCGGAGTCCTCCGACGAAGGCATCGTCGTCGCCGAGGTACCGCCTGCGACGTCCGTGCTCCCCTACCGTGATATCGAACCCTAAACCCTAACCCGGCGGATCGCCTTCTGTTTTTGTGGGGTGGATTCTTGCAGATATCGAAGAACAGGAGGGTGGCGGTGAGGAACTGGAACGGTAAGGTCTTCGTCGACATCCGCGAATTCTACGTCAAGGACGGCAAGACCCTCCCCACACGCAAAGGTACGGTGCCGCGCCTGCTCCCCTCACGTTTCTGTTCACAATACCCGTGGATTACGGCGCCACCAGACGAATAGATTGCTCCAGTCTCTTGCAGCTTGTACGGTTGTTTCCTCAGAAGGATCTGTTTCTAGGGCTAGAGGACAGATGCAGAAGATTCTGTTTTAGAAGTAGTAATAACCCAAGGATGTCGATGAGATGAATCCTTTATTTTTTTCCTCTGGCTGCTTTGCTACTTGTTCCGCAGCAACTGAACCCATTTTTTTAGACCAAGTTTCACAAAATCTTTACCTACCACCGTGTGAATCTTTCAACATCTAGACTAAGACAGAAGACAGGCCCGGCTTAACAAGTCCTCTACTTATTCTTGATCTTGTGCCTAAGAATCATCTGGCATTCAAGTTTATCACACTAGGCTCATGGACTAAGACGAAAAAGTCCTGACAGTTCATTATTAGACATTGAGAGACGTCCATATTGCATCACCCTGGTTGATTTTTACGAATAGTTAAGTAGTTGAATAGCCTAATTTTGGGGAATGTTCATTTGCGTCTATTTTTAATTGATTCCTCTTATTCCTTCATTTACTATTTCAAGCCCTTTTGAGCCCAGAATGTGGCTTCAAATCTTTGAATATTCAAACTGACTATCTTGTGGACTATTTGCATTTGAGATTCCAGATAGGGGGGAACTATTTTTTTTTTTGGCACATTCATCTCCAATTTCAATGGTAATATTTGTTTGAGATGATGACATGGCTTCTAAGAAATATTATTTTTTGCTTTTTTCCAGGAATATCACTTCAGCTCGATCAGGTGAGTTGTGTTTCCCACTTCCCACGTCTGCTTTGGCTTCTATGATTTTTGTGTACAGTATTATTCTTTTCATGGTATATGGGAGTCATGGCATGTTTGAAATTTGCATACCAGATTTAGAATATCAAGTAGCCCTTTAGTCATGTTTTTGTGAGCATGGAGACCTTTTTTGGCACATGACAAGATACTGTTATGCAGTTCTCTAGTCAAACAATCTATTACTCCCTCCGTCATTTATATAGATCCGACGCTGGTTAGAACAATTTTGAACTGATCACCGTTATATTAAAAAAGAGGGCTATACTTTTATCTGTTTTTTCTGTCAATACCCATTTGGCAGTTTCTGCACCTGTAGCATAATCACAAGTTTTTTAGTCTCCATATTTGCATTCAAACATTAACATGTCATCATTTTTGCTAGTGTTCACCATGTCAAGTACCATCAAAGCTATGCTGACATGCATTGTGATTGCTTTTTTTTTTTTTCCTTTCTTAATGAAGCAGAAAGTTGTTGATTCCTTCTAACTTGCACTTGCTGTTTACGCTTACAGTGGAAAGTACTGCGCGATAACATCAAAGCCATAGACGAGGCTGTGAAGGAGAATGCGTGATAGAAGGGTCAAACTTCTGTTTATTATCTTCTGATGCCTGATGTATGGTAGTAGTTGAAAGCTAGTTGTGTTACCCCTATGATTACCTGTTATGAAATAGGGGTAACTTCTTACCCCTATGGTAGAATGGTGTAACTTCTTGCCTCGAATGATCCCTCTACTCTGGACACAGCTTGTCTTCAAGTCTTAGCTTAATCTATGAGTTCTCGTACCAATTTGCTTTTGATCGAGAGCTGAATGGTTAAATGATCTAGTAAATTAGTTTCTTTGTTATTATGCCTCATTGGAAAGCTTATTATACAGGGGCAAACTTTTGTTTATCATCTTCCGATTGCAGGTTGGAGTTGTACGCAGTACGCTTTATTGGAGGTTGTGCATTCGATTTTTTTTTCCCCATACCACTGATTCACTTCCAGCACAACTTGAGCCAATTTTAAGACTACTACAAACACAGATTTGGTTTCAATAAGATTCCTGTTGCATTTCATACCCGATCGAGATACTTATGCCACAATCAAAACAACAGAACTTGAACCATTCATTCCCAAAACATTTTCGACTAACATATGCAATTTTGCTTATGATAAAAATTAGTAATGTAAAGCAAGATAAAATGCAAATATCTGAAAAAATATATGTACAAGTCGCCCTACTTAAACAGAAATAATATGAGACATTTCACTCCACTCATGGCATTATACTCACAATGAGCATAGCAATTCACTGCAACGTTGTGAATTAAGCAGATCACTTGAGGCTCGCAGGAGGCTTGTCTCGAATATGTCAACTTAGCACTACTCGCTCCAGTATCAAAATAGTTGTCATTTTAAGGTTGTCTTAAGTCAAACTTTTAAAACTTTGAATACCAATAATTTTTTATGTGTTAAATTTAGAAATCTGAAAATGACATAAGTAGATTCGTATTGAAATATGATTTTGTAAAAATACACCTTCTTTGCGAATGTGTAAAAATACACTTTGACTATATTTTATATGAAAAAGTATCAGTCAAAGCTATGTTTTGAAGACCGTGTCAATGTCCAAAACGGCAACTATTTTGATACTGAAGAGAGTACATGAATTTCAGTGAGGGGACTATGTCAATTTAGCATTACTTTGGATTTACGAATGTCCCTTCTTGTGGATCGATCGGACATTAATTTTAGAGAAGTGTGTTTGACATAATGTATCAAGTGTGTGTGCGTGTGCGTGCCTGTGTGTGTGTGTTGCCAGGGGTGGATCCAGCGGGGGGCCTGGGGCGGGGGCTCCAGCCCCCCCCCTACTTGCTGGTCCTACATTGATATGAATTCAAGAAACATGGGAGAAGTAGTGGGAGAGAAAGAAGAACGGGGGGCTGGAGGAAGAAGAAGAGAGGAGTGCCCCCTTGAGCTCTTCCCTGCGTCCGCCACTGTGTGTTGCGAACATAAGTGTGTCTGACATACTGGCCCTGACGTCGATTGAGTGCGTTCGACGGCTCGTTGTTGGTTGCATTTTTTTTTTTTTTTGAGATAAACTCGTTGTTGGTTGCATGCACATGCAAACCACAAGCCGAAATGGAGCCAAAAGCCAGCCAAGTGCCCGAGTGAAACTGCACCAATCTCTCACACTCCTGTTCCATAACACACACACACACACACACACACACACACACACACACACACACTTGTCACCGGTCTTGGAGACAAAGCTGATCGTATGAGATGAATTCCATTATGTCAAAGCTGACGCCACCGGTCTTGGAGACACGCACATGATGTGGATTGTCGTGTTGTGCACCGGAATCTGACCGTATGAGATGAATTCCATAGCCAATGGCCTGAAGCTATGAGTCGGAAGCGAGGGAGGTGCCATTCATGCAATGTAAGGAGACGACGAATCTACTCAGTGTCGCTGATCAAGATGAGGATGAGGTAGATTTACACACCGTAGCTGCTCAAGACGAGGAATTAATAAACTTTATCCGGCGTGGACACGCCAGATGATATCTGAAGAATGAATCCATCCTGCGTACGTGTTTCACACTAGCGACGAGAGAGCTATGCATGTTGGCACCGATGACGGACGACGCGAAGCCATGACACAAACCAAATACCAATCCAGGTTCGGAGCTAGGATCGGATGGTCCAGCGACCAACCGGCGACGCAAACCAAACAGACCGTATATGCACCGCACGGGAAAAGGAAAGGCAGATGCTCACGTGTGCCAGTGCCGTTGTGATGGACGAACCACACTTGTTGGAGCCGCATCGCCAAATGTGTATGTGGATGGATGACACAAACACAAACGCCTCCCTCCCATGGTGACACATAATAAGCATATAAACACCCTTGTAAAGAGTGCGGAGTGCACCACTGAAAAAGAAAAAGTACATGGAAGCGTATTCGCTTTGCAGGTGGACATGTTCCTGTCAACCGGAAGAGTGGCAGTATACGCCAGGAATTTTGAATTATGGGGCCCAATGTAGGAAATGGGCTTCGGAGATGCTAGCGGGCTGAAACTCCGGAGTCTGTGACTGCCCATCCGATGCGGCCTGGCAGCGGTGGAAAGCCTCGACCGCCGCCGATCGAGCCACGGCCCATTCAGTGCTGTGCAGCGCTGCTACTACTGCCACTAGCCCACTACCAGTCTGCCACAGTTTATTGAAACCCGACGCTGTGGCACAGTACGGCCGAAAAGCGCACCAATCAATTTGCGCATCAACGTCTCCATTCTCCACGAAACAGAAGCGACAAGAGCCCCTCCTGCTGGGAAGAAGCGTGCGTAGTCTCGGTTGGTGGCTGAAGCAAGTCAACTGGAGTGAGTCTTGCCTGTTTACCTGGTCAGTCATTTTGACCTACTATGCCAGATGACACTTTGTTGACGTTACACTCGAAACACCAGCGAACCTGCTCTTTTCTTTTCTTTTCTTTTTTCTGGTCGAGAAAAATGCTTCTGCGATATTTCTTCCGCGACTATTTCACACGGTAACTGGGGCGAACCTAAAGCAGAATGGTAAGCGGTGCAGGCATCACTTTGGGCTAATAGAAGCGCGTAGCTGCATATATGATGAAAAACTGATGAGTCTAGCGGAAGTTTCATTTTGGGCAATTTGCACCAATTTTTTTATTTAACAACATTTGCACCAGTTCACTCAATGTGACTCCGCCCATGTAAATATATTCCACTTCTAATCCCCAGTAACCCACTTATGTCATCGGCCAGGCGAGGTGAGTTGCAGGTGATCAACCATAGCATCATTGATCCCCGTATGCAAATGCCTGATAAAATAGTACGCAGAAAATTAGTGACTAACTATCTCATAAAAGTGAGTAGTACAACCTACTTACACACTTACAAGAGTTTGTTAAACATCATAACAGTTACCACGATTGTTATGCACGACACATGATTTAGTCAGAGGTGCGAGAGACAAGGGAGTGGGGCACATGCCCTTACAAGTCTATAATCTCTCACATGCCTTCGGACCAGTTAGTTAATATGACTAGGTCTCATGTAACGTAGATATCCTACGGGATCAATCCTAAATACCCGAGCACGCTCCCGCTCTCTCCTCGCTTATAGGCTTGATCGTTACCACACGATCTCCTCCCCTACGCGTGTATATATACAAGGTTTTTCAAGGAAACGGTGTACATTGCCTCCTCTCCCCTCTACATGATATCAGACAAATCTCGATCCAACTGATCGTGCTTCCGCTGCTTCTTGCCATGGTGAGCCCATCTACTTCCTCCAATAGCTCCTCCGGCAACCTCTTCAATCCCTTCCATGTCAATGCGCCACCATCGCTCCCTGCCTCCACCATTGCCATGATCAACATCCATGCTCGCGCCCTGATCATCCTCGATCTCGGCGACTCCTAATTTTCTGCATGGCATCAGTTCTTTGAGCTTACCTTCCAGAAGTTCGGCATCATCAATCATGTTGATGGCACCATTGATGCTGCTCTCATATTCCACGACCCGAAGTGGCTGCAAAATCAGCTCCTGCATCGTCATCTGGCTCTACACCTCCACCTTCAAAGATCTTCACGGCACTGTCATGGTGCCGAACCCGACGGCCTACGGCATCTGGCGCGCGATCTGCAACCTCTTCTTCAACATCTCGCCGTCTACGCCTAGCAGGATTTCCACAGCCAGTACCAGGACGACCTCACCATCACCGAGTACTGCGCCCGCCTCAAAGAACTTGTCGACATGCTGCGCAACATCGGCGCGCCAGTCTCTGACGCAGCGCTCGTCATCAACACCCTCTGCGGCCTCGACGCCAAGTTCCACCAGGAGATCGCCGTGCTCTCGAGCAAGATGCCCCACGGCCCACCTAACTTCCTGTACACATGTTCCTACCTTGTGTAGGCCGAGAAGCGCATGCTCAAACACAACGTGCATGGAAGTAAGGCTGTAAACGAAACTCGAGCTCGACAAGCTGCTCGAGCTCGGCTCGGGAAAAGCTCGATTCGAGCTCGGCTCGTCCGAATTTCAAGCCGAGCTCGAGCCTATCCCTAGGCTCGCGAGCCTCGTCGAATCGAGCTCGAGCAGCTCGATAAGGCTCGCCAACGTTCAATCGCCTCCATCCCCATCCTCCTGCGCACACATGTGGCTGTAGCTTCCTCCTCTCCAAAACCTAGCAGCCCTCCTTCCCCATCAATCTTCCCTATCAAATCGAAAGGAAATAGCAAAATGACACCATAATCGAGTGATTCTCTGCTGCCCGGCAGTCCGCTGGGCTCATTCCCATCTAAAGGTAACGTTCTTGTGCCCCGATTCCCATCTGAAGATCCTTTTTTATATTTTTTTATAGTTCTGAACCTTGTTTGTTTAGTACTAATACAAGTAGTCAAGGAGAAATTTTTACCAAAGGAATATTGTTGTTTATCAGCCATCAACGTGATGATCAGTTGAACTCGCATATCCACTGATGGTGCTGTTGCTGCGCCTCAACATGTGCGAGAAGAAAGAAGCTTCACACACGAGCCTGGACAAGCCGAGCTCGAGCCTAGTCGAGCTTCGATCGAGCCGAATACGAGCCTGCCTGCAAGCTCGCCCAGATCTAAGGCTCGGCTCGAGCTCGGCTCGAGCGTCCAGCGAGCTCGAGCTTGAGGTGCTAGGCTCGCTCAAGCTCAGCTCGTTTACAGCCTTACATGGAAGCCGCCACGACGCTGGTGGCATCCGCCACATCCTCCAAACTCTACTGCTCGCCTCGAGGCGGCCACTGCGCTCATGGCCGTTGCGTCCTCACGCTCTGTCACGCGTCCTCCGTCGTACCCCGCTCCCGTCTCCAACAACCCAAGAGCGGCGGCAATCACACTGCAATCTCGTTTGCTACTTTTCCTCTCATCAAGACATTATCAATTGCTCTCGTGCAAGCATTATCCTGCTGGTATTGATTTTATCCACTTTCGTATCTACTTTTTCTTAATTAATCAGGTGGAAGATCCAATTTATTTATATTATGAACTAAAATAAATCTAAATGTTACTGAAATGTACAATCTTACTTTTTTTCACGATAACCGAACTAAAAAGTCGAAGTGGAGTTACGATTTTTGAACTATTTTTATAAAAGAAAGGACATGATTCTCGAATTATTTCTTATAAAAGAATGCTCAATTGAGTTCTGACTAGCATGGACTCTATTCGCACTGTCACTTTACGATTCATATACTCGAGATTATCACAAGATTCAACACGATGACAACGTAGTACTCCCTCCACCCCACAAATTTGAGACTCTGGCAAATTCATCAAAACCTCTGCAAGGTGCTGTTTTCTTCTTTTTTTCTTTTTTTTGTTTTTATTTTTATTCGACTGCAGAAGGGATCGGCTGTTTTCTCCCACAGTATTTTAGTGCTTGTGCTATGACAATGGGCCCGCGTTGAACGGGGAATGCACCTGGCTCATATCAGTAGAACATCCAGAGGGGTAAATAAAAGAAGGAAAACAAAAACAAAAAAAGAAGCGTGGGTTCGTTAGAAAAAGAGCATGTGAATCGTAATCCAGCACAGCAGTGAACAAGAACAACCGTCACGTCACGAGTATTTTTTTGTTTGAGCCAAACGTCACGAGTAGTGAAGTCCACCCGACGCCGCCCCCGCAGTCTTCTCTCCCGGTCTACTCCTCGCACCAGAAACTGTGGGCCCACGCGCAGGCCCGGCCCCGCGGCACGCAGCGCTGGCCAGGAGACCCACGCGTCCGATCGGGCCCCACCCGAGGTATCGGCCACGCCCGCCGCGTCATCCTTTTTCAATGCCACTGACTCCCTGAGCCCACGCTTCTGTCCCCACGCGTCAGCCAAATGCAGCAGCACCCTGAGCGTGCACGAAACACTGAAAATATCTTGACACCTGTGCGCTTTACATTCTCACCCCTCCGGATCCGTATACTACCCGCACCAACAGCAGGCGGTAAACGGTAGACGTACCGGGCGCTGTGCTGTCTGGAGTTTTATATCACGGCCCAAATAATTCGTGCACGACCTTTGATGCGATGCGCGAGGCGACGACTCACTCCATGCTCGTGGTGCAGTAGTTTCTCAGATTCAGTTGGGTGCTCGTGTTGGTAATTTTTTTTTTCTTTCTTCCACTTTGCTGTTGTGAAATGATAAGGCTGATGACGACGTGACGTCTCCTACGCTCGTACTAGCTGGGCATCGGGAGGAGTTTGTACTTGTAGCCGCTTTCCGACATGAGGAACCGCTCTGAAGTCAAGAACGAGCGAGGATAACCAACAACCGCTTGGCATCCTTGGTCGTCGACACCTGCAACCACCGCACGACCGTAGGCGCTACTACACCCTTAATTACTTCTCGTTTTGGCAAAATTGTCAAACCAGGAATACCAATCAAACGAATGGGAAAACTATTTAAGTTCACACCTCACTTCATGCTAATACCAGTTCACATTCCGTCCGCATGTATTATGGAATCTGATTACACTCATGGTGATTTTTCTGCGGTTATTTTAACAACATTATATTCTTAAAAATGCGATAGTATTGATTTTCGGCATGTAACATATATATACCCCACGGTGACTTTATACAATGAAAAAAATTATTTCCTTTCCATCGCTAAGTACACACCCACCCGGCCACGCTTCAATTCGAAAACATATCTGTACACCTCTGCCTCTCTGTTGTGCTGGGATATATAAACTAAATTCCTGACATATATACCTGTGCACTTTCTGTTGCGCTAAAATCCACAAATCTCCACGAAATTCAGCACCACCCCATCTCATCATCTTCCTCTCAACCTCGCAAACAGCCGTCGTCACCAACTCGAGAACGAAACAAAACACAACCGAGACCTTTTCTATTCTCGTCCTATTCTTTTCTCTTTCCTCAATATTTTACTCCTCTCCTCCTCCTCCCCTTCCTCTTTCCCTCCTATCCGACTCCGCCGCCCCCCTCCCAACGCGGCGACGACCGCCGCCCGACTCAGACCGCGGCGCGTCCTCCTGCGCCGCCCCCCGACGCCGGAGGCCACCGGGAGCCGCCGCCGCTGGCGCCGCCGGCCGCGGGTCCGCAGGCATTCGTCCGCCGTTCCGCGCTACCCCGAGGTTCGTTCGTGTCTTCACGTTTCGTGTTTTGTACTGGGTAGGGCGCTGCTGTTTGTTCGCGGAATTCTAATTGAGTTTTTCTGCTGGTGTTCTCGCCTGCGGGCGGCTGGAATTTAGGGTTTTGGAGGGCCGCGGCGTGATCGGCGGCGGCGGAGGTGGTCGTGGGAGGCCCTTGCATTGGATGGTCTCGATCCGTACGGGTCCCTGCTGACCGCCTGACGCAATGGAGGACCCTGGCGCCAGCGCGGGCGGCCCGGAGGATCGTCGTGGTGCAGTCCCGCAGCTCTCTGGCGACGGCGGTGTGGCTGTGGCCGCCACGCCTGAACCTGGTGGTGGTTTGCTGGCTGTTGGTGAGGAGGTTTGCGGCGCCCCGGAGGCTAGATTGTTCACATCGGAGGTGGAAGAGAAAGGGGGCGACTTTGCTGTTGGATTGGTGGATCCCGTAGAGACTGTTTCTGCCTTCTTTCAAGGGAGGATGTGTGAGGCTGGTGAGGCGAAGGGTTCTAGTTCGGAGGAGAGGCCTATGTGCATGGAGGAAGAGCAGCATGGTAGTTTGCCGTTCACGCCACAGGATTCCGCTGAACCTGGCAGTTTGCGGACGTGTCATGTGGCCAATGGTGGGTTGTCGGATATGGCGTTACATGTTCCCTCTGAGAAAGCAGGCTGTTCCAAGGATGTCGGATGCGTCTATGGCACTCTGGACAAGGCGACAGGGGGAAGCCCATCTGACCGGGAGAGTATGGCTGGTAACAGTGGCGGTGATTGGGGTGGCACGGCGGAGGTGAAGACATGTATGGAGGATTTACAGATTGCTTCCAAGGAAGCAAACGATTGTAACGAGGGCATGTTGGATTCGATGAAGTCCATCAGCGAGCAATGGCCACACGGAGTTGATGGCATGGGAGCAATCACGAATGCTAATAATGAGGCCCAACAGAATGATTTGATGCAAAATGAAGCTGAGATCTGCAGGCCATTGCACGCAGATTCAGTTCCTTCCGTTTCTGGGAGGATTGGTGTTTCTTTAGATGGAAAGGCGGTTCAGTTTTGTCAAATATCCGGTAACTCAGTGACATCTCACGTGGCTGATGCCGTTTTGCGGAATAATGAAGTTTTCTGTGAACCTACTGGATGCATGTATGACACGGTGGACATGGCGACAAAGGGAAATCCATGTGAGCAGAAGAGTTTGGCAGGTGAAGGTGTTTTGAGTGGTGATGTGGATGTAACAACAAGCCTAGAGGTTCCAGAAATGTCTTGCAAGGAACCACATGATGATAACAAGGGTTTGCCATATGGCATTGTTTTCAGTGGTTTGAAGGATAGTGCGAACCCTGATCTCGAAAATTATGGTTTGTTACCAAAAGTTATAGCAGAGGACTCTTTGACCATGCATGACGATTCAGTTCCTTCAGTTTCTGGGACTGGGACCAGCATTGCTGTTTCTTTGAATGACATGATTGGCCATTTTGTTGAGTTATCGAAACATATAGCACAGAACGTAGCTTTTGGCTCACTAGGAGGAGGTGCACTTCCTTTAGAGAGCGCGTCTCACAAGGAGGCTCCTCGAGATGAGAGCAGGTGTTCCAAAAGGAAGGTGAATACAAGCAAAGAGGACCCAGGGACAGGTTGGAGGGAAGCAGCTCATGATGCGGGGGAGTTGTCAGATCTGGGGCAGCGTCACACAGAGAAATTGCCATTCGGTGCTGATGGCCTGACATTGGTAACTGGTTCAAATGATGAGCTGGAAAGAGTTTTGCCAAATATTGATCCAGGAGGCTCCTGTCCAGATGAAGCTTCTGTTCAATCTTTTAATGGGACCTCAATTGATGATCGTTTAGATGGGACGGCTTGTCTGATGGGTTACATATCTGAAAGGAGTTCAGATGTGGAGAAATTGGCTTGCAATTCACTAGGAGGAGATATGCTTTTGTGTGAGAGCGTTCTTCAGTCAGAGGCTTATGGAGATGATAATCAGGAATACAGCATGGAGGTCTCCAATAAGTTGAACTTGCCTGCATGTAAATCAGTCACGGAGGAGTTAAAGCCCTCCATGGAAGGAGTACAACCGGTCTCTCAAAAATATGGGATCTCTGAATTACCGCCAGAGAGAATATGTTCTACATGTAACATACAATGTGACGATGAACCTTCTTTTAGTGGAAGGGAACCATCAGCTCTATGCCCGGCTCATCAAGATTTAGGTGTTGGTGGATCTGGTTGTTTGGACCATTCGGAGAAAGGGCTCAATGCCTGTGATTCTGCTGATGACAAAGCTGGTTCTGTTGATTTTGTCAGCAATGATAATGATAGAGAATCACCAAGCCAGCAGCTTTCAACAATGCTTGTATTCAGACGTAGGAATCCAAAAAGAGCTGCTTCATCTAGAATTCTTCATTCTGAGAAGCCTGATCAGATAGACAAACCAAGCAGTGGATCACGTCGGCCTAAAAAGATTGGAATTGCCAGTTCATTACATCAAAGCACTAAAACTACGTTCCCTAACAAAATGACTAGGGAACGAAGTGGCTTGAACAGGTCACATAAATCATCTGCTTGGGGCAGTCTGGAAAAGCTAATGGATGGTTTCTCTCAGAGTTGCGGGCCTTTGACTTCTAATTCTCATCATCCAACTTACCTGGAAAATGGAAAATCAAATAAAAGACCTGATCAGAGAAATCTGCCAAATATTCGGAAGGGTAGAAGTTCAAGATCTTCAAAAAGTAGATGCTCTACCTTGCCTGATATAGTGCACTTAACTGATGCTTCCTTGGAAAGTCGTAAAGGAGTTATTCCGAAATTGAATTCTCATACATCAGAGTTTACTGACGGTATTAACATGCAGCAGTTGAAAAGCGATTTGGTGAGTTCCACTGTCCATGGTGAGTGTGGTAAGCTTTCAACATCTGTTCCTCCTTTGAAGAATGACAATGGCACTATCGTGCTGCCTGTTGGATTTTCGCCGGATTCTGTTTTGGAGGTAGCTTCTGTTACATGTGAAAGTAATGCTTCTGCAAGCCATGATGTTATACTGCATGAAAACTCACCTGATGCTTGTGCATCGAATGGTGGTGGTCATCATTCCATTGTTTTACCAACTTCCTGCCTTGGAAGGGATCAAACTCCATCAGTGATGCACTTGGAGCAACAGGATGAAACTGCTGGCAGGAGTGAGAACATGAAAAGGGAACAGACTCATCCATCTCAGAATATGATAGACAATGATGTTGATAAAGGAAAACAGGAAACTGTACAGAAGTCCAAGGCAGGGAGGAAAAATAGTATTGTCAGAAAGCCGGGTACCAAAAAGAAAGATGGAACTACAGGAAAAAACTCATGTGAAGCTTCAAAACCTGATCCATCTGAGTCACTAGTTCATTCAGAATATCCTGAGCATGATTCTTATTTTGAGCTCCAAACTTCTTCCACAGAGGATCTTGGTACGCATGAACATAGTGATATGCAGAGCCGTTCTATAACTGATAATGGCGAACGAAGTGCCTTTAACACTATGAAATCACCAAAGAACGAGAGAAAGGATGCCAATGAAAGAAAGAAGGGTAAGTTGCGGGATCAGCCTACAAAGAGAAAAGGTAAGAAGAAAAATGGAGCAGACAGCACTTCCCTTGACTGTGGATTATTTAATTTGCATTCTGATGCACGGGCAACATCTCAGATGAACGAACAGAGTACGCGTGCTTCTCTTTGAACTTTTATGTTGTGCCTTTTTCTTTATCATTTATCAAGCTGCTTCAGTAGTTATTAACACACTTGTTTTTATATATAGGTGATCGCAGTCCTGCTGCTGAACTTGTATTTAAGAACTCTGGCACTATATCTACTGATGTATCTGGAAATGTTGCATGCAAAATGGACAATGCTTCTGTACCATCAGCAGCACCACCGCGTGCTGCCTGGGTGTGTTGTGACGATTGCCAAAAATGGCGCTGCATTCCAGCCGAACTGGCAGATGTCATTGGAGAAACAAATTGCAGATGGTATGTATGCCTTCCTTTATCTCAGTTATCATATGTTTTTTCATTGTTGCACTAGGCTACTAGTCTAAATAATGCACCACACTGCTCTGTAGCATGCCTGTGTTGTCAATTCCGGGAATATTTTCTCTTTTTTATAACTTTTTGTTTTGGGATGCCAAACCAAAATACATACTCAAAATAGAACGAACTGAATGAGTAGTTGGTAGTCATGTTGATCACTATATAATTTGTCTTGTCTGTTTTCTAATGAACATGCTGATGCCATCTTAATGCAAGTTACAATGGATTACCTATATTACCCAAGGTGCAGAAACTCTCGTTATCTAGGATTGTCATAAAAGCTTGAGGCCCTCAAATAGCCCAGCTCACTTTGAAATAAGGAGTTAAGGACAAGCTTGGGCCTTGCACCTGGCTCCACTGAGCCAAGCTTAAAGTAAGGGTCATATGGGTGAGTCCTAGTAAAACAGACAACAGGCACGACGGCCATGGATAGTGACTGCGTATGCCTGCAGCTGGGAGGTGCGAGCGTAACGTCCACACACACACGCGCGCGCGCGCACACACGCACACAACGCACCCGCACACACACGCACACGCACACACACACGCCCACGCACACACACACGCCCACACACACACACACACACACTTTACTTGATGTTCGTCTGTTCAATTCTCTATATTACTGATTTCCTTTTCTTGTTTTTGCTACGAAGGACATGTAAGGACAATGGAGACAAGGCGTTTGCTGACTGTTCTATTCCACAAGAGAAGACAAACGCTGAGATCAATGCAGAACTTGAGCTTTCAGATGTTTCAGCTGATGAAGCAGACGGTGATGGATCTAACTCAAAAGGTTTGAACATCTGCTTGCCTTTTTCTGCTGTGTGTACAGTGTTTTTGATCACTACATGGCAAAAAAAACTGAACCTGTGTTTTGTCTTATCATATCTGATTTTGTATACATTTTTTTGCATCTTGCCATTATGTAGCTTTCAGAGCACCATCTTGGACACATGTAAGGTTGAACTTGTTTCTGCATCGGAACCGCAGGACACAATCCATTGATGAGGTGTGCTGTCTGGATTTCTATCCAACTTGATATCTTCTTCTAGTTTTTTTAATCGTGGAACTTGTTTATGTGCGAGGACATTTTAGTTAATAAACGTCCTTGTAAATATTTCCATTTTCAGTATGGGTGGAAAACTAGTTGTTCACAAAAGTGCATATAACACACAAAACTTTGTACCCTGTAATGGAACTATGTGGTCCACACACTCTTCAGTCATCCTCTCGACCACGTATTTCTATATGTCAATTCCACTTGTAATATGAATTGCATGGTAGAAACTCTTAAAGTGCATAAAAGTACATTCTTTTCTGTGTCATCGCAGTTTTGTTTTCCTTATGCATTTAGGTCAAATGGTTTTCATTTCTACTTCATTCCCACGCGGAACCAATACTATTATCTTCTACTATTCTTGTTCATGTTAAACTGAATTATCTTGAACCATTGTACACAATATAGACATATAGTGATTCTTTGTGTACTCATGAATTGAACACCAGCTATAATTTTGAAGAGCACCCTAATTTTGCTGTGTTTATTGTTAAATACATTCAGAGCATGGTGTGCAACTGTAAGCCTCCTCAAGATGGCCGAATGGGTTGCGGAGATGGCTGCTTGAACAGGATGCTCAACATCGAATGTGTCAAGCGTACATGTCCATGTGGGGAGCAGTGTTCGAACCAGCAGGTTGTTGCATTTTTTTTTGTTATTCTTTAGTTTTATTTAATGCATGTTTTCCTTGCCATATTGGTTGTGACTGTCTAAAATCTGTTAAACAGTTTCAGCGCCGCAACTATGCGAAGCTGAGATGGTTTCATTCTGGCAAGAAAGGCTATGGACTGCAGTTGCAAGAAGACGTGTCTGAAGGCAGGTTCCTTATTGAATATGTTGGAGAGGTACCAGTTTGGATTAGTGCCCCCTCACTTTCCTTTCTGTTGTTGAGTTGATTCCATTTTCTGTGCTTACTTTTTCCTTGTTCCTTGTATCCATGGGTATATAAGTTGCCTTTCTAAAATTTATTTGTTTATGTGCTATGCTCAATTCATTTATGTCTAATTATTTTGCTGACTTAGCACTGGAATGTTCTATCAGGTCCTTGACTTACCATCTTATGAATCCCGGCAACAATATTACGCTTCTAAAGGCCAGAAACATTTCTACTTCATGGCACTAAATGGTGGCGAGGTATGCCTTTTGAATTTTGATTTCCTGTTATATGTTCTCCATGAAGTAGTACTTATTCTTGTCAGTAATTTATTTCCTATCGTGCTCCTTCATTTTGTACTGCAAGTCCTTCTGTTCTGGGATCTAAAATATGTCCTTTATAATACCTCCACTTATTTTTTCCTCTAACTCTGGAGGATACTGATGTTCTGTAGCATCTCACTTTTCCTAAGTCCTTTATAATACACGCGAATTAACTCCATTGATTTGTCTTTTTATTCCTTGCTTTAATTCTTTCAGGTGATAGATGCTTGCACTAAGGGAAACTTGGGCCGATTCATCAATCATAGCTGCAGCCCTAACTGTCGTACAGAGAAGGTGGACTTTTATCTCATCGATTTTTCATGTGTTCAAGAATGTACTTCCATCCTGAGTTTTTAAAATGGTGTTCGTGTTTTTCTTTTCCCAGTGGATGGTCAACGGAGAAGTCTGCATTGGAATATTTGCTATGAGGAACATCAAGAAGGTAAGGCTAAGAATCATCACATCTATCAGCAGATATATATTTAGGATTCACGTTCTTTATGAATTGACTTGCGTCAGTGAGTGGCCTTAGTGTATTATATTATTCATGCCATACAATGACCAATTGTTTTCATCATGTGATGGATTTTTATGTTTATGGTAGGGTGAAGAATTGACTTTTGATTACAACTATGTTCGTGTATCTGGTGCTGCTCCCCAGAAGTGTTTCTGTGGTACTGCCAAATGTCGTGGTTACATTGGTGGAGACATATCAATTGTTGATACCATCAAGCAAGATGATGCAGAAGCAGTACATTTTGAACATATAGTTCACAAAGATACAGAGGGATTGATGGGTGCAAACGAGTCTGGTTCTCATGGAAGGCATCCAGATATTGCAGAACCTGAATTTTCTATTCATGGGGAAGATTTGCATGATTGCCCAGCTACAAATGCTGAGCTAGAACCACTTAAGCAAACTGATGGAACCTTGTCTGACACTAGTGAGCCTGAAAATTCCTTGGAAACATGGAGCCCACAGGAAGATGAAGATGTCATCCGCACGCCTGTGCATGTGTCCCGCATAATTGAAAGTTCTTTGCAGCATTTTCCAGTGCATGGTACTCAGTCATCAGATTGTTCGCGAAAGACGACATACGCCACAGAAATTTTGAGAGCTCCAAATGTAGTAAATGGATTGGCACCTAGTTCTGATTCTGGAGGCAACCTGGTGCCTGGTGCTAATAAGAGAAATAATCTAAAACACCATAGAAATGTGAAACCATCATCTCAAATTGAAAATGAACACATTTTGGGAGGTACAGCTGCTCTGCCCATTTGTTTCCTCTTGCCATCTAGGCTAACGCTGATAGGACTCATGATCTCTCCTTGGCGTGTGTAGTTGAAGGAAGTCTAAACAACCTGCTGGATAGAGATGGAGGTATCAGCAAGAGAAAAGTACGAAACCATCACTATCCATTTATTTCTGTGATTTTTTATGGGGTGATTTTATTTATACAACTTTATTAAGATAGATACAGATCAACACAATTACATATGACAATGTTATAAAAAATGGAAGGCATATGGTGACTATAAGGCTAGAACTTTGATTAGCGGCGTTCAATATCTGGAGTACAATAGATTAGGAACACAGTGTATGGGTAACTTTTATCAGTGCTGCACGCATTTGTAAGTAAAATGTTGAAGAGCATAGTTCTTGAAACAACTGATAGTTTAACGTAGAGCAAAATCTGGCCTCTTAAGGTTTGAAACATATTTTGCCCGCTTGAATGATGTAATACTAGCCTAGGAGATTCTGCTATTTGCAGCTACACTAGTATGAATGTTACTTTGCATCGTGCTGATATATATATTTATCATTCTTCACTTATATGTTCTAACCAGTCAACCATTTTTTTTTGAACAGGATGCAACCAATGGATACTTGAAGCTTCTCTTTTTGACTGCATCGGGAGGTGACAGTTCTGGAGGCACATCTAAAAGGTATGATTACCAGATGACATGTGAAGCATATTTTCCTGTCCATTCTTAATGGGCTGTTATTTATCTCTTGCAGCGTGAGAGATCTTTCCTTGATTCTTGACGCACTTTTGAAAACAAAATCACGTGCTGTCCTGTTGGATATTATCAACAAGAATGGTATATTTTGTGGCCTTCATCCAACTTCCTGTGTAAAGTTATACGGATACAGATTAAGAAACTATTTGATATATTTTAACAGGGTTGCAAATGCTTCATAATATATTGAAGCAGAACAGAGGCAACTTCCATAGGATACCTATTCTACGGAAGCTTCTAAAGGTTGGTGCTTTGTTTACTACAAAATGCCTGCTGTATGGGATCCAATTATTTGATTCATGTTATCAGTTACTATATGCAATCCTGTATGGTTTCCAGCTGTCATATTGTTACATCCACATAAATTGTAATAAGTATTATGTCACCAGTACCTATTAGAATTTGGTTTCTAGTGTAATGTTATTGTCTTCCTTCAGGTACTGGAGTTTCTAGCTTCGAAAGAAATTTTGACATCTGAACATATAAATGGAGGTCCTCGATGTGCTGGATTCGAAAGGTACTTGTCATTATTACGCTTTTATTCGCTCTGGTTGAATAAATTTCATATTCAACTTGTTTTGGAGACCCCATTATACCTTTTTTTGTGTGTATGATTTGTATAATGTGTTTTGGACCCAAGCCAACTTGGAGTTTTGCCAAAGAAATGAAAGGAACGTGCTTTGAGAGGATGTAAACAAAATTTTTTCCTTGTTATATTTATTGTTTATTAAGTTCTTATTGAATGGTCTATGTATATGCAATAGAAGACAATTCATGTTGTGCTTATATCCTTCTGATTGCTTGTATCTAGGTCCTGTTTTAAGACCTATTTTATAAGACCTTCCTCAGAGAACAATTAAGCTAAGTGAAGCCCTTTTAAGGGGCTAACTTGAATTTACAACTATGACATATGTGTTAGTTTACAACTATTTTACTGTTCACCAAGTTGCCTTGGCCAGCGTGATAGCATGCTTAGTAAATTTAACAGTGCTATAGAAAATAGCATATACTGTGGCTCCATGTGAAGCTTCTGTAACCTCACTGGGGACTTTGTATTGCAGTTTCAGAGACTCGATGATCAGCTTAACAAGGCATAATGACATTCAGGTATTGACAAGCTAACACTAATGCATTCGTTTTGCGTGGTGTGTTACTTCTTTGTTATACAACTGATGCATGGAAAGTGGCTGCCACACTTTTTTCTTGTATCTTTTGATGTAAGCTCACAAATGATGGCAGATAGTATAGATTGGCCACTTTTTGGCTACCAAAATGGCTGCTACACTTGCCGCGAACCTAGCAAAAAAAAAAGGGTCTATAAAGCTGCTTGTTTAGTTGTAAATGGTGCAGTTTTTGTTCTCACTTCCATTTTGGTTAAATGGAGATATATATTTATTGCTTCGGGAAGTTTTAAACCTGTGATTCATTTAGACTAATGCATGAAAACATGGGCAAACTTTGGATAAATATAAATATTATTATTTAAAAACGAATTATTACACGAATGATTTGAGGAAAAAAATGCTGAACATTATCATACTCACAGTTAATATTGTTAAATTTAGTGTTTGTCAACCAATTCCAGGCCTGAAACTAATACAGTCAGCTACTGCATCTTAGTGATTAGCTTGTATCTATGATTTAGCAGATTTGGTTCCTCTTATGAATCATCTGGGAACTGCGGATCACTAACTATATTATTCGTTTTCTCTTAGCCACCCATTTCCTCTAAAAATTTCACATGTCATTTTACTCCGCATGTATGGAACCATAATTCTTGAATGGATGACTCACTCTGTTAAGCCTAACTAGCCTCTGTCCTCCATGTAACAGGTTCATCAGATTGCTCGAAACTTCCGTGATAGATGGATCCCCCGAAATATAGCAAGGAGCGAGACAGCAGAATATCCACGCACCTCCACATCTGCACAGGATTCCAGAGGAAATTATATGGTTTGGAATTCCACTGGAAGGAAACGTAAGAGCCGTTGGGATTATCAACCAGATGAGCATTATAAGATGGTTGGACTAAAATTCCAAAAGGCGTATTGTGAACACGGTGCATTTGATGTGACTGGCTTGATAGGTAATAAGACGCAGGGACATCCTGGAGCAAACAGATACTATAATGATGTTCCTGGCATCGTAAATTCAACAGAGAGTGCAGATGTTGACGTGCCTCCTGGGTTTGAGTCTCAACAAGAACGTCGGCCTGTACAGGTAGACTGCACAGTAGCCCCAGGACTTTGCATGGGGAGGTACCAACCTAGCTTGACTATTTCATATGGGATTCCGGTTGCCCTTGTTCAGCACATTGGGACCCCCGAAGCTGAAGGCCAGTGCCACCAAAAATGGAAAGTTGCACCTGGTGTGCCTTTTAATCCTTTTCCGCCATTGCCACCCTATCCACGAGGGAGTCCTTGTCCCTCCAGTTCTTCGCAGATATCCCAGCAAGACGGAATATCCACTGTGAAACATAACAGTTCAGGACATTATGGAAGGACAACGGACGGAGACGGAAGAGTGCATAGGACTTGGCGGAATGGTCCGAGAACAAGATGGCCATACAATAATCATGGAAGGAAATTCCCCAGTAATCATCATAGATTTGAAAAATTCCAGCCTTCAAAACCTCAATAGAACGGCCCTGCCTTTAGGATTCTGGGGCCATAAGTTACCAAGTCCCAGTTTTTGAATCTCAAGTAATGGTGGTATACATGGCCATTCCTGCCCTTTTTAACTTTGTTTAACAGAAACTGTTACTATCAGTTTAGTAGGTGATGCTGCAAATAGGTCATTGCTGTTGCAGTGTTGTTACTAACTAATTTTCTCATTGTTTTTTCTCCACCCAATGTGTATTCTCAATAGGAATAATTGATTTGATTTATAACTTCGTAAAGGCAAAGGTTAACTGATTCAATTGACACCCCTATGTTTTATGCTTGCCATTTTCTTTCTTGTGACTATGCCATTTGTCATGTTGGCAAAGGTTCCTAATCTGGCTGTGGGTCTATATTATTTTCTTTAGTATGAATCAGGTTATTTGTTGGATCTTGTACATCATAAGATCGATTTTCGACAATTTTTAAGGCCATCCAGTTTTCTGGAGGCCACGTAATTTTAGGCTGCCTTCTACATTCTGGCTTCTGGACTTCTGATGGTGTAGCTGAAGGTGATCCCTAATCCTGCACCTCATGTCCTGTAAGGCCAGTTGGCATGCAAATATGGATGGACTCAAAACTGTTGCAGGGCGTGTGAGGTAAGATGTCTCAGATCTAACGACTCACTCCATGTATTCAATACTTTTCCTGCTGCACCCAAGTTCAGTTGTGCTATGTACGTTACCAGCAAGTTTTGCCAGGCAGTATGTGTCGACGATTCTCTGCAAAATTGACAATGTTACTGTTCTCGATGTTTGTGATGTGTTTTAACACGTAGCTATGATGAAGAATTTAGTCAGTTGAACAGGGCATATAATGGGTATGCAGAATTCACCCGTCATCCTTCAGAATTTTGCTTATGGCTGTTGAGTTATCACATGGTGTATTTGGATGTCACATCTGCTATGATGATGCCCATGCATTCATTCTTTTTAGAAAAAAATGAGTTGTTGTAGACCTGAGTGCATTTGAGCCTTGGCTAAATTTGATGCGTTCTTGTTTCGATGGTTTTGATGTGCCCTTGTTGCTGACCGAGCATGGTGCATCGTGGATGCTAGATGGCGTGTTTCTGAAAGTACGATGGGGATTGAGGTTGGACATGATCTCACAACACCAGATTGTTTGGGAAGGAGGTTTGTAATTCCTGTATCACCGTTTTTCTTTCGTCAGATGGTATAATGATTACCTGGTTACCCGAATGGCGTGTTGATAAAATTATGCCTGGTGATGACTGGTCCGGAATTTACTCTCACCAACTAAGTTAGCATAACCCCATAAACTTTTCTAAATCACACATTATTTCAAACTATTCTAAGTTACTAATTCGTCTCTAGCAAAATTTGTCCTTTTCTTTTCTCTTGGTACATGTTACGATTGAATTACAAATTTTGTGGGATGAGGGTGGCATTATATCCTATACTCCTTACCAAAAATAAGTAACATCATAAAGCTGATACTGGTACTTGTTGAGGTGACAGATTCACTGAACTAAGCAGGTTTTTTTTTTAAAAAAAAATATATGAACTAAGCGGTTTTACTAATGTTGCAACGGCTCATCTTGTCGATCATGAAGTATTCCTCTTAGCTGTGTGGGAAGCAAGCGATAATGTTATCACATTTACCTCAGTAAATGTGAGCCGATCATGAAGTTCCAAACCAAAAAAAGACGATGGCTAAGACGATGGCTATTTCAGTAATGTTCTGCCAATGGTTGTCACGGCCTGGCAGCAGTAAACCAAGAATGAAGTACACGTATCATATCATCACCTGCGAGTTCATCTTTGTAGGAAACATGCCTCCTAACTAAGCATACATGAAAGTTGACAAGCATCAAGCAGTCGAAACCAAACCCTCATTGGCCCTCTCTGGAAGATACAGGAATTTCGCAGGATTTCTACAGGCCAACCGTTCCCTGCAATGGTTCTATAAAATTCCGACGAAATTCCTGAGCGTCCCCCGGTAAGACTACTGCTGCAGAATGCAACTTATGGAGCAAAATCCCACAACGAGAAGATAAAACGAAGCTGCCAACTTAAACAGAAATACATATATGTATGCATTCGCTCGATCACCTGGACTTGGTTTTCTTTGAAAAGATGCCTCCGACCAAAGAGATCCCACTCCTCTGCTTCTTGTGCTTCTTCCTGGAAGCCTTCTTGCCCTTCACCTTCCTCTCCTTCCTATGACCCAAGTCATCCTCGATCATCTTGATGCTCAGCGCCTCCGAGAGGCTCGGCAGGTACTCCAGGTTCGCCATCCACTCCTCGGCCCGGCTCTCGTCCCACCGGTCGCTGCGAACACGACAATTGCCGTCATCGTCTTCAGCTCCGATGGCAGGTGCGTCCACGACGGCCAGCTCCTTCCCCTTATTGAGGCCAGAGAAGACGGCCAGGCCCTTGCTGAACTGCACACTCAGGCTCGACACGGTCATCTCCATCTGAGACTGCCTTTGTTTCAGCTGCACCAGCTCGTCCTTGGCCTCTGCCAAGTCTGCCTCCAGCTTCTGCAGGCAGTCCAGCATCACCGACGAGGCCGTCGGAGGCTTGACACTGGACTCGCTGCTCGCAATGGAGCTGCTGCCACCGAGGGGGTGCCGCTCGCCGAAGACCTCAACGGCCTCCCGGACTGACTGGAACGGCCGGGAAGTGTCGACCTCGGCGCGGCTCACCGCAGAGGGTTCCATGACCATGGGTCAGGCAGGCTGCTAGCTATGCAGGGAGGCTGAGGTGACTGGAGTGGTGGAAGATTGTGATGGCGAAGGGTGGTGAAGTAGACATTGTTCCTGGTTTCTGCCTTGGCTTCTACTTCAAACCCCAACCGGAGTAGCAGCAGAATACAGGCCTTGTGTCCAGGTCAAGTAAAAACCGGTAGAGGGGAAGAAGGGGACTTGGCACCAAAGGCACAACAGCTTCTATAAGTGGAGGCTGGACAATGCTGCAGCAGCAACAGAGAGTTGGGAGGGCACAGTAAAAGTGCAGGACAGAAGCAGAGCGGCAGTTGGCGTGCTTAGCAGTTACCAGAGTCAGAGATGGCAAGGAAAATGGAGCGTTCTTTTCTTTTCGAAAAAAAAAAAAAACAGCACAGCTGATACTGTTACTGAACTTGATGAACTGACAGCATGACTCATCAGGTCTGCAGAAATAGCGTTTTCGATTTGAGTTCTCACAGTGTGGAAACAGGTACTTTCCAACCAACAACACAATATGAACGCCAAGGAAAAAGAATAGGATGCATATTTATATTTTCATTGCTGGTAATCACCAGAACAAGCTACAAAGGAAAAATTGTAAGCCACCTGATAATTCAGAAACCTGAGAGAGGAGCAACATACCTCACCCAAAACCAGGCACCGTGCCGTGCGTGGCAAGAGCTGGGAAACACCAGAGGAAGTGGTCCACAAAACCAAAGTGAAAACCTGCAGATCGAGCACGAACAACCGTTAGGAAGCTTGACTGCCAGAAAACGATGATGGACAAAGAAAGAACCGAGGCAACAAAGTAGGCAATAAAAGATGCAAGGGGGCAATAAAAATAAAACACAGGCAACAGTGCAAGACCAAGAAAGAAACGCACTGCATGCAGGAGCAAAGTATCATAGGGAGAAGACGCCGGCTGGGCTTATTTCGTCAATAAAAGAGGACAGGAAGTCCGGAACTGTGCACTGCAGGAGCAAAGTATCTAGCGGCCTTGGTTGTAACTCAAAATAGCGAGCAATCCGTTTTGGTTTTCCCACTGTAAAAGTTGTAAGCCGGCATGTAATCTGCTTTCCCCTTATCAATATAAGCCGGCCAAGGTGCCGGATCTTTTTCGGAAAAAAAAAGAAAAGGAAAAAAGAAAGAAACGCAAACCTCACAGCTGCAGAAAATAAATCCTAAATCAAACATAGGAAGGCGCATCCCAAAATCAACAAGGGATGAAAAAAACGCCGATACAGCAGCAATGGAACAGGAAGGTGGCCTCTTTTTTTTTTTTTTTTTTTTTGAGGAAGGTGGCCTTTAGCCAGCGCGTGCTCTACACGGAAATGTCCGTGTTCCTGCGCGCCGATCGACCCCTTGGACTGACCGGGTGCGCTGTATCCTCGCGTCCACGGAGTCTCATGGAGCTCGGCCGGGAGCAAGTGGCGCTGGGCCTACGTACTGCCCGCTTTGACGAAGAGGGACAACCCGGGATCGAGCTATCAGACATGGCGCTTGTCCAACCAAGTCTTCTACTATGGTCACTAAATCGAGCTCAGACGTACGTACTACAGGAGAGAAGCGATCGATTCGCATCTGAGCGTCTCCGGCGGCGGCGGTCTGGTCGGCGTATGCGAGCACGCGGAAGCCGCTCGAGCGGTCCGCGCACGCTGATCAGCGAAATGGAGGACCTTAGGAGCGTCGTACGTTGTGGCGGGTGGCCGCGGCGCAGGCTTGCGAAGCAGAGCATACAATGACTTGCAATTGCACCCCGAGGAGATGCTCCGTCAGACCTGCTCCAGGCTCTCGCCTACGCCGTGCTGCATGCTGCTCACCTCGTGTGCGCTCCTCTCGGCTTCCTTGGATTTGAAGTGTGTCGCCTCTTCTTCTAAAAAAAAAAAAGGTATATTAATTTTGCCTCTTTTCTTTAATTTGCCTGCAACGCGCGATCATGCCGTGCACTGGGGCTCTGCGCCGGAGCTCTCACTTCACCATCCTCGCTGACTTCACCATCGGCTAAAGCACAGGGATATTCTGCTCACGGCAACCGTCGTGTACAACCTCGTCGACAATTTTTGTAAGTACGTGTACACAGTAAAACAAGGATTCTACAGGTAGCACAACTGAATTTAATTTGTAACGACCGAGTTGATGTTTAAAAGGCCCCGGGACTCAGATCAAACTGAGCCATCGTAGCAGTAGTAGTTAAGGACAGGCACATGTCCGAAGCATCTGAACAAATGCCATCGACCAATGTATCCAAATCACAAACATGATTAGATAAGTATGAAACATGTTTTTTTATGAGCAGAAAAAAATAGGACATGCCCTTTGTGGTTGATAGATACATAATTAACAACAACATTTCAGGGTACGCCACTGTGTATCTAGTATTATTTGTATGGTCCTCAGTTCCATCCACCATTCCACCGGGTAGACAACAGTAAGCAAGCAAACAAACAAAAGGGAATATAGTATTATTATTGCTTGCTTAACGCAAGGGGCAAATTCATGTTGCAATGCTGGCTACAAAAATATTTGTTCGTTTCCCTGAATTATGCAAGATGCAATTAGGTTATTGCAAGGCAAACTACTTACAAACGTCTGACTGAACACTGAACAGTGTGAGAAGTGCTATAACAATAAGCAATTACTGAACAAAATTCAGTACAAAAGGATCGTATAGTTACAGGTTCAGGTCATGCAAAACTGACAGATATATGTTACACTGAAGTCCGCGTGCGCCTAATTTCCGCGAATTATGCAGACAATTCTTCACACAGCGGACTGCAGTGAAAGCTCTCTCCCAAACTTGTAATTTTAAGAGCCACACTACAAAGGTGCAAATGAACAAAATCTGAAAGAAAGGAGTACTACAGCAAAGCTAGTGGCTGCTTGTTCAGGGAAACTGCGAGGCCTTGCATATCTACATGGAAAGCAGAAAAGGAAATCACAAACTGTGTAATTGTTCCACCTAAATACAAAACCTAGGTTTAGTCATCATGAAGAAATAAAAGAGCCACAAAGGCTAAAAGTTGGTACTGAATAAGTCAACTGTAAGGAAAAGGAAAAAGAACCAATGAATTGGGATTGACACAAACATCAGCAGTGGTTAGAGCAGGTATAACGGATCCTAGTCAGCTGGCTAAAGAGGCATCCACATCACAGAAATCCTAGTTGGAGGAGTGAGAAGGGGGGAGAGAGATGAGCGGGCTGTTGAGCAAGTGCCGGGCTGAAGCACCAGCCCCAAGAAAAGTACCCATTTCAGCCAATAGTTAAATGCACATGCAAGTATGAAATGTTTAATTATTCAATAGAGGCCACCTTATTAGACAGACCATTATACCAGTGCTTATTGACGCTGACTGTAGGCGATGTCCTTGCTATACAGCCGGCAGCCGGCTGCTTTATTAACCTTGCTCTTATCCAATGCAGCCGGTATGGTCAAATAAATACGTAGTTAGTGTAGTGTCCAGAATTCATGTGTGTATCAGATCATAATACAATGCTAACTGCTAAAGGGTGTGTTTACTTAGGCTATACAAATGAGTTAAATCCAGCAGATCATGACAGCCAGAAGGCAAGGAACTAAAAAAGAAAAAGAAACAAAAAAACTTATTACAACATGAATAAAACCTCTTACAAAAGGGCAAGTAACGTGCAAAAATAATGCAACACTTAATCTTCACATGGATCAATGTGTCGACAAGTTTGATGAATGATGAGAATCTATGCAACAATTCACTTGACAACCAAAATGGTGACTTCGCATCCATCAATGTTTTGACTGGAAAAACCGAGGTCGGTTAGTGAACGTACGACCATTGGCTCTGACAAAATGTGTGACGCCAATACAAAGGCCAGCCCACAGAAGAGACAGCAACAAATGGCGAACATCATTCCGAGCTGCAATGATACTTAAGAAATTAGCTGTGTGCATCCGTCGTAAAGTTACATTTTGAGCAGCCTATATAGTCGAGTTAGAGCAAACAAGTTGATACAGATTATGACAGCTATAACTTTATTATCAGGCATATAATATTATATTCAAGCTGATGACAAATATTTTTGGCTTCACGCATTTAATTATGGATAGAGAAATGGTTCGAAAATGCTGCTGCTTGAGACATTGCAGGAGAACACTGAACAGCATATTACAGGACATGTAGCAATGCACGTTTCTACAGTAGCACATTTAGAACTCTTACCTTGTCTTAGCGACATCATCATGAAAATTAGAGCTCCCATAAGCAATGCTAAAGCAAGGCGGAAGGACTGTAAAAGAAAAAAATTGCATGAATAAGAATTCTGTTGCGTTGGAAAAGGTAAGAAAAACATTCAAGAATCAATCCAGGTGTTTCCCATAAATAATGACTCTCAAAATATTGTGGATGCATGAGTGCCTAGATCAGCACAAGCATATAAGATAAATTGTGAATGATGTCAGTGAAAACTTCAATTAGCAATTTGCAATGTGATAACTTCATATGTAAAGAGCAACTCCAAACAATAGCAACTTTACTCACCGCATAAGTCTCTAGAAGTCCTGCTTTGCCTGGTGCTGTCATGTCTCGACTAACAGATGTTATGTGATGTCCTTGAAGGAGATCCATGGCATCCTAAGTAAGATGATAAATTAATATGAAGGCACTGCCTATAAAGCAATGGAAGACATCTAATGGAAGAAACAGGGCTGAAAACATGTTGCCCGCATCATGTCTCTTAGGCTGTGGAGAGTGGTAGCGACATGAAGTTTCATAGAGGTGTTGATCATACATTACATATCTTCCTCTTAGGCTTTGTTTGTTTCAGCTTTTGGAAGCCTTGCTTTTGTAAAGCCAGAAGCTGAAAAAAGCGATCTGCTTCTGAATGTGTCTTTTGTATAGCCAAAAGTTCAGTTACTATTAAAAGCCAGAAGCAGGTCTGGAGGAGCTTTTTGCTGGCTCTGTGATATATTCTTCTTAGTGTTGTTATATCTAGTATTCATTTCATTCATTCAAAAGACAATTCATAATACCAACTTTTCAAAAAGACAACTTATACGATCAGCTCTAGAAAGCAGCTTACACTAGCGAAAATCTTTCTTTTTTTTTTTTGAAGGAAAACTTGTGAAAATCTTGACCACCTTATCACTCAAATTGATACTACAACATCATGCAAGCTATCTGATATGGCTAGAACTGACGGTGTATTATTGATGAACTGGACGATTACAAGCAGATGAGAATACCTACTCGCCCTCCCCTGGAGGCTCTGAGCTAAGGATAATTCTCTGCCTAATCCTAACACATCCGAACACCTCTCCATTTATAGAGGTATCTCAACTAACTTAACATTTGTTTGGCCGACTAACAAACCTATCCGGCTCTTATTTCTCTCAACAAACTGAAGCTATTCTAGCCACTAATCTGTTTATTCCCCTTTTCACGGCGCTGATATTTGTTGCGGAAGAAAGACTCCACAACACTTCCCCCCTCCTGACCAAAAAGCTCGTCCTCGAGCTTGAATTCAGGATAACTCTCCTTGAACTCGTCCAGAGGCTCCCATGTAGCATCCGCCGGACTGCGACCCACCCACTGCACCAAGAGATCCCACGATGACTTGTTGGGTTTAGCTCGCACGACCTTCTCCGGGATACCAAGATGATATGGCTAGAACTGACGGTGTATTATTGATGAACTGGACGATTACAAGCAGATGAGAATACCTACTCGCCCTCCCCTGGAGGCTCTGAGCTAAGGATAATTCTCTGCCTAATCCTAACACATCCGAACACCTCTCCATTTATAGAGGTATCTCAACTAACTTAACATTTGTTTGGCCGACTAACAAACCTATCCGGCTCTTATTTCTCTCAACAACTGAAGCTATTCTAGCCACTAATCTGTTTATTCCCCTTTTCACGGCGCTGATATTTGTTGCGGAAGAAAGACACAACACTATCATTCATCATCACAAGTTTCAGCATTGGCACTAAAATATCATTAAAATACCAAAACTACTAAGCTAAGCTATGGATAGTTAAGTTAACCGTAGGGGACCATCAAACAGTGATGAATCAACCAAGTCAACAGTTACCTGCTTAGTCCCATCAACAAAGTTGTTCAGGTAGTATCTAGTGAGGGAATTCCGCAAATCATTTAGAATTCCTTGTGTAGTTCGCTTCCCGTACCTAACAGACAAAAACAATGATAAATTATGGACAAAGTATATTTCAAGTTATCACCACTAACACCAAAGCCACAAAACAGGAGTGTAAATAAGCAAGCCTTGTGAGTTATGGAAACAAAAGCATACTTAATATGTGCTCAGTCAGTCTTATTAACCTGGTATTATCTATGTCCTGTTGCACTGAAATTTACTGGTGGGATGGATACTTTATTTTATGACACTGATAGGATGGCGATACTGGTGCAGAATTCACTGCAACAGTGGTAAACGAATCCTCAAATCTTTGTAGCCTCAAGGTGTCACAAAAATATAAGTGCTAAGCTGTGACCAGACTAGAAGTGACAGATATTTACTATTCTTTTTAGTTCAAAACGGAAGCAATTCTGATTCTCGCTACAATAGAACACATCCAAACGTGCAAATTTTGTTCTACGGAAATTACCTAACAAAATCTCCCTTCAGAGCAGGAGTTCCAGAGTACTGAATGCTTATTGCATCTCCATGATTGGCCCACACTGAAAAAAGGAATCAGTTCAGTACAGCAACAGTCTATAGACAGGCATGGAAAAAGTAACCAAGAATCCAGATTAGTATAATGGTCAACATAATACTAACAAATTTTGTAGTTCGTATCAAAGGCCGGATGATTGCTTATCGCATCATTGATACCAAGAACTCCTATTTGTCGGAGTTGGCTTTCTAGAATTTTGCCTCCAATCATACTCTGTTTAGAGGATCAGGGTTCAGACATATGAGTGAAAGTGCCACAACTAAACACAAAACATAAAAAGGAGCAATAGTAAGGGTCCTTCATTGAAGAATGTATCAACACGTGCAAACTGGTTTCCAGTTAAGCAAGTAATATACAGTTAGCTTGAAGTGAAGATACTTTGGAAGTGAAAGCATGGGATTCTTACTACATCCGGCTACTAACATGTTGTGTTAGAACAGACAATCTGAAACCAGACAAGCGTCCAATTTAAACCATATAATCAAACACTAAAGCACATCAATGTATACCAAAGTATGCCAGTTTAGACCTTCACACCCCAAAAAGATATATTTTTGCAAGTTTTGATCTGTTTGACAGTAATATGTCATGTCTTACAACAAAAGGATGAAGAACGCCCTTAGCAAAACAACATATCATGTCTTACATAGGTTTGCAAAAGAAAAGGGAAGCAATTGGGAAATTGGATGACTAAAATGGCAGTGTATAGACAGACATTGTTCAATAAACAAGAACTGTTGGAGTGCATGTGAATATGTACAAAGCTTTACTACGAAGTACTTACCTGAGTTACATTGGTGCGATCAAGACAATCGATACAATTTGTTCTGACAATGCCAGTCTGCTCCTCAATTTTCTCACCTTTATTATTTACAAGGAAGTACCTATAGCATAACCATATTAGCAAGACATGCAAAGGAAAAAATAACATGCTGAGAGGTAAAGAGGATTTGAAAACAAAGTATGAAAGAGAAAAATATTACGAAGCTATAAAGAAACTCTTAGGTTGAGAAATATATTTACCCTATTTTTGAGAAATCGTATAATTGGGAGGGCTATAGAATAACAGGCAAGACGATAGTAGATGATAAATCAATAACAGTATGACTACACAAGTGACCAAATGCATTTCACCTTTCCAACTTAGCCAGGAACTACCCTATTTTTGAGAAATCATATATTTGGGAGATCTACAGAATAATAGGCAAGACGATAGTAGATGATAAGAGTATGACTACACAAGTGACCAAATTCATTTCACCTTTCCAACTTAAGCCAGGAACTCCAATAGCAAAACAAAATCTACAAAGTAGACCCTTGATGCATCTGTATTCTGTACTAGATCCACAAGGCCCCAACCAGTTGAAATGACAACATGCAATATTAGATAGGTTTCGCGTGAGTGGAAAAGTTCAATCTGTACTCAGCCAAAGACCAGATTAAAGAACTACTCACAATTCAGCAAAGCCTAAGTTCTATGCAGTTGATTTTTTTTTTCATGCTTGTTTGATGCTAATTGATCATTGAGTGCTAGACCTAAGTACAATTGGTGGCTGATTTGGCTTCATAAAACAAGTTTCCTTCCACAAATAGCAATAACATATAAAATTGATAAAGGGCATGATCATTGAGCAACATACTTATGTTTCTTAAGATAGTCCTCAATTTTCTCATACAGCTGAGAGAGGCGTTCAAAGTGAATATGGCCACAAATTCGGTGGAAGTCGAAGTGCACATATCTGCAAGATAGGCATGTATGTTTGCTTAACTATAATACAACACAATAGGAGCAGTGAGCAACCCACGGTGAAGTTAAACCAAAAAAAAAAAAAACATCACCTTAAATCTTCACTTAGAATAGGCTCAATAGATTTTGCATATTTTTCACGGAGGCGGCCTTCACCCCCACCCTGAACATAGGAACCAAACAGTAAAGGATGAATGCCACAATGGGAAATAGAATGAACGAAGTTAATATTAGTCTATTATGAAAGATAAGGTATGTTCTATCTGAATGATTGATCAGTCAGTGGCTAGTTCACCGCTTGAACAAAATCACTATAGTGGATGCACCACAAGCCAGAAAGAACAACTTTAAAGATAAATATGCAACTATATGGGAGGTCAATTCTTTCTGGCTTTCTCAGATTGGAAAATTAAAAACACTAGTTTGTTTTAAGCCCAAGAGAACTATACTTACAGTATTGACAAGATCAACAGCCAAGACAGCCCTGTATTTCTTTTGTAAATCATGGAAGTGGCGCTCAAGTACACGAGGCTGAGCAATATAATAAGGTAAGTTAAGACAAAATATATTAATGAACATAAGTTTACAGTATAGTATCAACAAGCTAAGCTAAGATATGTACAAGTTCACTGAAAGGTACAGTGCCTTTGTAGCAACAAGGCAAATAAACAAAACAAGGAATAATTTGAGCAAGCTCACCGCCTCCTCTTGTCGAACAACGTCAAAGCTAGGTTTGTATGTCAAATCAACAATCTGCTCCCACAGAAATGGCATAGAACCTCGAACCTATAAAACATGAAATTTAGCAAGTTGTTTGAAGGATTTCCATAACCACCAACTAACTACTCCTCGAATACAACTCAGAAATGAGAGTACCCAAAATGCTATATTAAGAGACTGATTTAAAATTATGCTAATAACCTACTTGTACATAGGATGCTGTAAACCCTTTTGATTGCATTATCTGCTCTGATTCAACAAAATTTGCAGCATAACCCTCTGGATCAGCTCCTCGCCTCCACATTCGGGTGCCTACATATTTTAATAAAAGAAAAGCCTTGTTAATTATTGCTCAAAGCTCAATCATAAGCTAGGATATAGTTAAAAAACTACACATAGTTTCTATGCCTGATAACTCTCACCTATTCTCCGTGTGCACCTACGTGCAATGAGGGTCACATTTACCTTCTCCGACCCAACTTCTGCATGGATATTCTGAAAGCCTGATATTTAGTTAAGTTGACAAAACCCACAACAATTGGCGCTAAGATACTTAACTTAAAATTGAATACAATACATCCTATATATGTAATGGTGACCTAGTTAAAATGTCACAATACGTCAAGGATACTGCCTTGAATTACTGGCAATAAGTACTGGTCCAGCTGTCAAGGGAGAAAAGGCAATCAGAATACTTTGTAGGCATCATTTCTTAAATCCGAAGTGAAACCAAGGGTCTGTATGGAAAGGGACGATTGGCCTCGTAATTTTTGGAAATTTAGTTCAAAGTTCAATTAGATCCTTAGGATTTGAACACCAATCCATCCTATCCAAACAGTCCCTAAAGATAGTATTAATCTTACTTTGTTCTCGATCAGAGGTTCCAACAAGTAGCTGTTCCAAAGAAATCTTTGCTCTGCCTGCAAAGGATAATGTTGAGTGCTCAGTAAAAGTTAGAAAAGCACAGGACTTCCATTTCTACAAGTTTAGAGTATTACATAGTAGTACAAGCAATTCTCATGAACCAATGCTCAATTTGGCGAACTGAAATTTCCCATTGATGTATCGTTTGGCCAAATAGGGCCTTAGCATTTAGATGCTTAATTAACAACAAAAGAAAACTAGTCGATACTGAAGAAAAAAACAGCAATTTGACATTCTTTGCAACACCAAGATTAGAAATTAGCAACGATAACCTGGTATTACATGTGTCAAAAAAGCATAAGCAGCAGAAGTTCACATATTATAAGAAATAGTGAATAGTGAATAAAGATAAGGCCTCCAATCTGTAACAAAACTATTAAATTAGAAATGGAGAAAGAAGTAAACCTGTCTCCAAAGGGGAAGTGATTTGAACTCATCACCTAGGTCATGTAGCCTCTGTGCCCTGGAATAGAATAAGACAAAGATAAGCATGTGCATTACTTTAAACAATGTAGGAAATAAATGCCAAGGACTTAATTAATTGAGCCCACACATACTCTATTCTAGTTCCACATGCATTTTAAAGTTAGATGCTTAAATTATAAAACACAAAGATGCAACAGTGAGTATAATAAGTAAGGTACTCACGTAAGCGTTAAGTTGATATCATATGAGAAGTGAAGGCCCATAGTTCTTTCTGCAGCATCCAGGAGTTCTGAAAACTCTTTTTCCATTTTTTTCTGAAGAAAAAGCAAACTTGAATATTCACAGATGTTCAAATGGAATACTGATGGCAACAATATAACTGGTAACCAATAAGCAATATTAGACCTGCTCGGCAGAGGAAGTGCTCAATGCATTATTGCAGGGAAGAACTTTGAGTCCTGTCACTTTAAAAACTGCGTGTCCCAAGTGGGATCCCACACAATCACGGTCTGTGATCACCAGAAAATATGACCCAACTGCAAGTTTGAGCACTCCTATCACACCATAAACTGTCTGAACTTTGGGATTTGTAGAGGATCCACGTGGTGGCAACTCTTCAACTAGATTCATTGTTCCACTGGCCCGGCTAACTGACAAATACAAGTCAGCTAGTCCATCAATTGGCTCAAATATATAACTGTCAGGAAACTCCCACAGTCTGAGTCTTGTGTGAAGTTTAGATGACCGGTTTGCATCATTTGTCCCGTCCATAGTTAGACAACCTGCAATAAGTAGATGGTGCTGACGATATTAAGCCTAATGATGAACAACCGCATGACTGAATTGTAGCTTAGAGTGCTAGTCAACTTGATCTCCAAAAGATATTAAACATGTTAATATATAAAAAGACTACAGGGAATATACTTCTGAGATCACAACTAATTCTAAACTTAAAGAATGAAAAAGAAGGAGAAGTTGAAAGGCATTCAATTGACACATTGAACTACATGATGGTTGCTCCATAGTTTTAATGTTACTTTCTACCCACACATTTCTTTACTTCTATATCTGCTAGTCTGCAATTGGGTAACATGTTCAGGTTATATTTTTTAAAAAAAGAACATCAGGCATATATTAGGAGCCACAAATACTTATAACTGCATTTAGCACAGAAGAAGTTGCTAGGGAGTCTCTGCAATAAATTTCGCCTAAATGAACAAATTAAAAAAAATTGTAAGCACCAGGACTGTAGGGGCAATCAAGCCTACTGCAATCTTGCAACAGAAACATGAGCAGTAAGATTCGAGTCCAACCTTCAGCACGGGCAACCGTAAGATGGCCACGAGCACGCGTGCAGCCGAACAAGTGGTGTGCAACAAAGCAGGGTGAATGATGCTTGGAGGCAATGGGGCCGACACAACTCTGCTGAAAAGGAAGAGATCTACTGCCCTGAATCCTGCCACTAACAGGACTGTCGCAACGCGTGGTGGCCAACGGAAGGAATCCTGTAACTAGAACACCACACCTAGCCATTGGCTGCTAGCATTCGGGATCTCGGTCCATGAGAAATCTCGTGATCCTATAGGTCGTTGGAGGAGATAGATCAGGATGAGGGAGCTGAGAATCAATCGATAAGTTGCTAATCAGAGCATAAAACAATAGTTCAGGAACGCGTCTAGCCAAATGAAACGTGAAGATGGATCGATCATCTTCATCTAGTGCGCGCGCTGTTGAGACTTGAGACAGACAACCGGCCCTTGATATGAATTGCATCGCTCATCGCAAGGACAACGGAAACGCGAGAAACTGGGCGGCATCGGATCGGAACACGTGCACGGCCCTATTGTCAAGAAGATTGGCTACCCCTGAAATTAATCAAAAGCAGCGACATCTAAACTCGCGCGCGGCGCGCGGACTATAGTATACGAACCCACCCTGCCTCCTTTGCGATTGAACGACAATTTCAGGTTGCAGGAGGAAACCGGGAGTACCTCGGGAACGGGCAGCTTTCTCCTCCTGTACGGTCGCTGGACGGACGACCGCCGGCCGCTGTGGTCGCCGGAGTGCGAGCGTCGACGGGCGGCGACTCGCGGTGGGGCGATTCGGTCGGAGGCGAGGAACAGAGCTGGCCAGCACGATCTGCCTTTCTGTTTGCGGGGCCCGCGGGTATGAAGGTGATGATTGGTTGATTTTTCGTTGGATTTCTGTTTTGGAAAATTGGTAAGATAAAGACGATTTGGAACGGGATTGTGACGTTGAGGCAGATGGGCCTTCAGCACGGTCTGGGCTGAGGTAGTGTTCTGGGCTAAGTAGGCCGTGCGCAGAGAACTCTTCTTCTTCCTGGCCCAACTAGCCGAGACTGCGGCGGCGGCGAATCTGGCGGCAGGCTGGCGGTGTCATTTGGCATTAGAGTTCAGACGGTTATTATCGGCTAATCGATGGGTAGTCTCTCTCTCTCTCAAAAAAAAAAAAGGGCTAATCGATGAGGAGGAAGGAGGTCCCGGTGATGACACGCTGCGGCGGCGATCGGTCCGGCTGGCTGTGAGCCTGTGACGACGACACAATCAACTTTGGAATCAGTGTAAACGCATAAGAGCAAGCCCAATGCAAGACGGCGTGGAGCCGATGCAGCTCAGTACGCGCCCACGCACGCGTCTCTGCCGTCCAACCCAGCGCTAAGCAAAATCTTTCTTAGGTCCACTTTACCAGAGCCTTCTCCCCCATCACTCTGACAACAAATGCCTTGGAGCTCGTCGCCTGCTGCTGCGACAAGCAGCCTCTCTTTCTCCCTTTCTCTTTCTTCCACGTCACAGATTCCTGACAGCAATCGGCTGCAAGCCAAAGCGTTGGACCTGCTCTAACAGAACACGTGAGCAGCCCCCACACACGGGCGCGGTGTCGGGCTCGCAGACAGTCGCCTGTACGCCAGCTCGGCGGCTGACGGCTGTAGCATCGGCCGTTACACCTGTCCCTCGCGGGGGACCTGCCCGTACCGGCACTTGATCTACGAGTGCATGGCGGGCGCATCCAGAAGCTGGCTGAATGGGATGATCTGCCCAACCGGCTATAAGCTGCAAGCCTTTTTACTGCCGGTGGTCTCCATCAGCCGAAGCAGGCTCGAACCAGAATGCGCGTCCGTGTACATACGAGCCCTCTGCTACAGTCGCGGTGATCACACCGCCGGCTGTTCACCGACCGTGGGGACTGCCTGCGGCCTGGGTCCCGTTGCCAGACCGGCGAAGAAGCTTCCATGAGCTGGCGCGCCTGCGTTTTGCAGGCTGCAGGTGCAAGCAACCTACCTGCGCTGCGACGAGCGCGCGCCCACACGCGACGCGCGCGCGCCCACACGCGACACGCGCGCCGCGCCGTGCGATCGACGGATGGCCCGTCGGACCCGCACTCCATCCGGTGTCGCAGCCGCGTAACGAACCAGCCCCCTCGACACCACGGTACTACCATAACGCTGCTGGATCAGTACGTGTGCTACTGTGCCACCACTCTGCAGTCGCGTTCAGCAATTGGCGATGCAGCAGCAGCAGCAGCCAGAGCGTTATCACAACACAGACAAGCCTGGAGCGCGCGCGGCGAGTGAGAGAACGAGCAAGCACGCGCGCGCGGACCCTGCTGCAACGATGGAAGACGACGACGACGACTTCACCTTCCCCACCACCGTCGCCGCGGAAGAGCGGCGCGACGTCGTCGTCGACGGTTCGGTGGCAACGCCCGCCACAGGCCTCGGCGACAGGCCGATCCCGCTGCTTCTCGACCCTGCTGCTCCCGGCGCGTCCCGTCTCTGGCCGTTCGCTGCCCCGCTTGTCGACAGTCCTACTGCTGCAGCGACGACGGTGAAGGAAGACGAACAAGCTCCGGCGTCGACGAGAAGGAAAGAGGAGGAGCAGGGCCGTGCCACGGCGGCTGCCGATGAGGAAAGGATGGACATGCTGTGGGACGACTCTGCTGCGACGACGACGGTGCCAGCACCAAGGAAACCCGCCGGCGGGCACGCGGAGCCGGCCGCGCCGGAGCGCCGTGCCGCCGCCAAACCGCCGGCGGACGAGGAGCGCGCCGCGGCCGTGGCCGAGCAGGAGCGGATGGACCTGCTGTGGGAGAGCTTCAACGAGGACCTCCTCCTGCGCCGCGCCCGCTCCTCCAAGGCCGACGACAAGCAGCAGCGCGGCGGGGCGGCGGCGCCGGGGCTGGACGACCCGGACGTCTGGTACCTCTGCCCCTCATCGACGTGGTCTGACGCCGACGTCGCCGAGTCCGACCAGGAGACGTCGGCGTCGTCGCCGCGGTACGGGTGCGCGCCCACCATGCTACGCGCGTCGTCGAGGGCCGGCGCGGCGGGGCAGTTCTACGGCGCCAGTGGCAGCCCGCGACGGCGCCGGAGCGGCAGCCGCGGCGGCGGGTGGGCGCTGCTGCTCAGGCTCTTCCGGAGGCTCTTCGCCGTCGACGACGTCAAGGCGCCGTCCCGCCGCCACAGTATCCACGTACCATGATGTGCTGCTAGCTATTCGATCGTACCCACGGTACTCGAGGATTATTCGCTGCAGATTCTTACGGCAATTTCAGATTCTGTTTTTCGTTGAGTAACTATATAGCTCGGCACACCAAATGCTTGTACTTGATCCAAAACTAGCTAGAGTTCAGTAAATATTAACAGAAATTACAAAAACCACTTCTTGCTTTTTTTGATTTCTTTTAATTAGTCATCCAAATTTTTGAGGTGCAAGAGCTAGTGCGCGCATGCGATGTGGTAGTGGCACTGTGGATAAGCAATTTATGGTGTGCTGATTAAAGGAAAAAAAGATAGTGTTGCTAGCTAATTAGTATATCAGTCATGCGGGCGTACAGCAAAGCTTCATCCACCAGTACTATTATTCCGCCATAATAACTGTCACCTTTTTTGTCCCCGAGTGGTAGCTCAACTAAATGAGTGGTAGCTCAAAAGCCTAAAACAAAGGGCGAGATCTATGTTAAAGACAAATGTGTGCATCATGTATGTATGATACCCATGCACTAACTGGCAAAGCAGAGTAAAGGACAGGGACAGCCAACGACCGGCCTGATTGCAACGCCAGAGCTGTAGTACGTTTAATTCTACGGCCGCCTCACCAGCTCTGCTTGTGAGAATCCTAATCAAGTTGTAGTGGGCGAGAACACTTTTAAATTAGTGGGAATGCTTTGACGCTGCCAGTCAAAGTGTTGCATGTAAGCTAAAGCGAAATGCTGCATTTGTTGCGATCATATCTCACAAGACACCAAGGTTTCTTCATTCGGGGGAAAAAAAAAGACACCAAGGTTCCGTACGTGACCTTACGCAAAAGATTTGGTTATGAAACAGAGCGCCTGAAGATGCTACTACTGAGAAGCAAAATAAAGGAATGATTTCTTACTTGCTGTTATTTTGATTTCGCACAACCTCTAATATGCCACTGACGCGAGTAGGTCCCATGCATCATTAATAACATATACGAGGTCAAATTTTGTTGCTGATGACAAATAAGAGTTTGTATACAGCTGTATACGTCTGATTCTACGGCGGCTTCTTCATCAGCCTGCATCTGAATATTGCTCGTCAAGATCGTGGGCGACAACAGTGTGAATTACCAGCAGTGGGAATTCATTAATGTCTTGCGACCAGTCAAACCACTGTCCTTCCATGTAAGCTAAAGCGATGTTGCAATATGCCGCGACAAACTAACGTCGAGCTACCGTACTTGTCGGGAACGAAATCAACTTAATCCAAAGAAGGCAGTGTAGTGTTTTTTTTTTCTTTTGAGGAAATCCGAAGGCAGTGTAGTTTTTTTTTTCCTTTTTGCGAATGAAGGCAGTGTAGTTGCTACAGTAATCCTAGGAAATTTTCCTCCAAACTAGGTTAAATTACCAGCACATGGTGAAAATTTTGTAAATTTACATTTTCTTTTACGTAACAAAAGGGATGCAGATACTCAGACTTTTGTTGAGTTAATGAATAACTCAAGAGAACTTTGGTACCTAATACTAACTAGTATTACAAAAACAATACTAGCGTGTATCAATTGTTCTAAACTTCTATCAGTTTCAGTCTCGTGTCTCGTCTCCCCTATCAATTGTTCTAGCCTTCTATCACTAGATTTCGTGACATGACGCCGAAGAAAATATTCAGGTGGTCCCGTATTGAGTATCGATTGAGAGAAACATTTCTAAAGATTACATCACATGCTCCGTGGAGTACCTGGTGTTTATATATCTCTTTTGAAATTAATACTTACTATACGTATGAAAAAATTCACACTTCTTTGCGGCGTTAAAACCATTTTTTGCAAGGAAATCTGTCTGCCTGTATATATAGAGATGAATTGGGAGGGGACCAGGCCATCTCATTTACTTCGAGAAAACCTGAACATTATTTTCCCATTTCCTGGGTGTAGCTTCAGAAGTACATCACTTATGTTGTATTCATACTAGGGACCAGATCAGTCGAAAATGATAAGCCAAAAGGAGTAGCTGAGATCCAACAAACACTTGGCAGCAGGTCCAGTGAAACTGATAGCTCACTGATTCATAACTTCCTCAACAAACGAACTCACATGTATAATGACAGTGTTCTACTATCAAATGAATTGGTAAGAACTTATTCCATGCAATGTATTGATGCTGCAGCGAAAAAGTTTGAGCAGTTAAAACAATGACAGAACTAGTGACTAAATCATCTGGTCCTGTAAGCTTGAAAACTTGAAAACAGGGTGCACTGAACTCTTTTCTGAAACTGCCTACTCAATCCCGTTACTTGAAACAGCTGCCCTCCCGAATCTTGAGTATTCTTCATGGTAAAATAGGATGATTCCTGTAAAACAAATGCTTTAGGCAATGCATATTCGCAGCAGGCACACTAAATTGAAAATTAAAAAGAGAACGCAGTGGTTTTGAAACATAGGGCCTCGGCATTTGCGCACCTTTTTTAGATAATGAGAAAAAAAGTACCCGGCCTTGACCTCAAGAGAGGCTACGGCCGTTTATTACAAATGTTGCAGCACCTCCGTATGCACTTGCATGAATCAAGTAAAGCAAACTAGATGACATAACCAACATAGTTTGACAGAGAAATTTATTAACCACCAATCCTATTGGTAAACCTTCATCCATGATTGGCGAAGATCGACCTGCATAACCAACACCTCCAGCGCTAGGCATTTGCGCACCTTGCTCACAGTTCATCCTTAACAAACTCTGCTTCACTTTCTTCCTCCAAAATGGTGTCGGTCTCGGCCGCATCATCCTCTACAGCAGCTTCACCAGGCTTGGAGCCCTTGTTCTTCTTGATGAAATCGATGATCGCTTCAGCCGTCCTCCCGCCTTCATATGATAGGAGGTTTCCACCCGATGAGTAGAAGTATAAGGTTGGATAGCCCTCCACTGTGAAATCTGGTGGTACGTCGTTGGTGGTAGCATCCTGCAAAGCCAAAGGAGTTGAGGTGGACGAACGAAGATTTTGCTAAACGAAACAGTATCAGCCTGGGATTCAGACATGGCATTAGTTACATAATGTCGCCTCCGGATCCTGTGATCTTCAGCAATTTTCTCTTAAGATTCTAGATTCCGTGACGAAGTACAAGCATTACATTCCTTAGGTTCGTTTTCAGTCATATATCCTCTTGTAACTTACTGGTATACACAGCTTCTTGTTAGCCTGGCAAAATGGCTGCAGACGATGCACTACAACGCTTGCATAACTGTAGAAGACTTTTACGGTCCATAATACCTACTCTCTCCAGTATCAAAATTCATGTCGTTTTGAGGGTTGATGACATGAGATGTAGCATAAGAGATCATTAATGTGACCTTCTAAAAATTCAATTACTAGTTTATCATTATTGTTTTTCCGATATTACCCTCAGCTTAACATGATACTAGCTAGTATTGATGAGTGAAATACAATAGATCTGGTCCGTAGGATCATAATACTAGCTAATTAAAATTTGATCATAAAAATATCAAATGGGAAGCAATCAAACAAAGCAATGAATTAGATGGTTGAATCAGCATAGCAGTGCACATTACGTACCATCTTTGCTATGATCACATCTTCATCATTCTGCAACGAAACTGCAGCTTCATCCAAGATTGGGGCCAATTTCTGACAGTGGCCGCACCATGGTGCATAAAACTCAAGCAGAACTGCAGCCAAATATCATGATCGAGAAAAAAAGAACTCATGGTGTTTGAGAAATTTCAGACTTCTTAAAATTGAGAGGGCAATAAAATAAGCATTGTGTTGAATTAGTTGTAGCGTGAAGAACAAACCATTCTTGCCAGAGTTGAAAACCACATCATGAAGACTATTTGCAACGACAACCTTAACAGGTTGATCATTAACCTCTGGAATTGGATCTGATTTAACATATGGTGCCAAGATACCATCCTACATGAACAATCAGTCATCACAAGGGTGGATTATGGGAACTGCAAATTAAAGGTCTCAATGGAAACTAATCCGCATTCTTCTTCTTAATAGAAAGATACGCAGCTCTCCTGCGTATTCTTGAAAAAAAAAAGGTCTCAATGGAAAGTGACTGGTAAGAAAATTGCTTTAAGCCATAAAGAGCACAAATAAAAAATAAACAGAAGGCTGAGGACACATGGCATCATACAAAAAGTAGGCCTTACCGTATAATCTTTCAACCAAGGTAAGATTTGATCAGGCCCCACAGTTGTTTTGATAAATTTTGCGCCGGATGCATGCATGAATAGGAGGGGCACATCATTTTCCTTTAGCCCAAAATACTGCAGATTTTGCACCAGAAAATGTCTGGGTGAATAATTGTAGGAAGTCACAACACAAAATAGTGTAAGTTTCTTAAAAAAAAAACCTGGAAAGCACCGTGCGCCTCCGTAGCATCACCAATCAGAAAACTTATGTTATTTGCACCATATTGTTTTGCAGCTTCATAAAACTGACTCTTAAAGGCCTCAATTCTGTCATCACTGAAGCTAAGGAAAAGCATTGCCTGTCCAACCAGAATGCGGGGATCAGTCCATAAAACAAGTGAAGCGTGAGGGAAGCAATACACGTGCCAAGATGTAGGACTGAAGAGGCACAACAAAGCACAGAGCAAACATTCAAATCAGGATTGCAGTTGTGACAAATCAGAACTTACTTTGGCACCCTCATTCTCAAAATATTTGATGAGATATTTCTGGTTAGCCGGATCAGCGTCAAAGGTCACTACAGTTGGGAAGCCAGAAACTTCGATAAATTTTTCTAGTGCATCTCTGTCAAAATCCTGCAAATAGTGACCAGAAAGCTTAAAAGGTTGCTAAAAAATCATAAAATTCTAGCAACAACAACGACGTCGAACCAGTGGCATCAAAAGATACCTGGGAATCAACAAAGAGCTCATCAAATGGTTTAAAGAGCCGAACAAGAGGCCCTTTGACACTCTTATCACCACGTGGCAGAATGCCAGCATCCAACGTGTGGAGGAAGTCATAGCCTGCTCGCATTTTCTCAGCCACGGCTATGAAATTCTCGAACTCACTGCCACCAAATGCAGGGAAAACTCCAACCTGCAAAACGTTTCCGGGACATCCGCAAATGTTCACACACTCATCCCTCTAAAACAGGACATAATGAACACTGCAAAACATGCAACTTACAATGACTACACCCTTGTCAGGGATAAAGCTCGTGGCGTCTGCGACAGACTTGATCTCAACAGATGCAGGACCAACTTGTTTCTTCAGATACTCCACTATGCCATCTGCTTCCCTGGGGCCATCGTAGTCCTGCACATCGTCCCCTTGGTTCCTCAGGATCTTGATAGTGGGGAACCCCTGCACGTTGTACTTTTCACCGAGATCCTTGTTCTTCTTGTCGCTCCCGTCAACCTTAGCAAGGACCACAGGTGGGTCATGTTTGCTTAGGATGGACGCGGCCTTCTCGTACTGCAACATGAGATGCACCGGGCCATGGACAGTAATCGTTACATTCCCCTCTTGAAGCATAATCACTGTTCCGATTCAGAATTTCAGAGGATTTATAGCATTCAAGAATTACCTCTGGAGCTAACTGCTTGCAATGGCCACACCTGTGTGTAACAAAAGATCAAAGGGGCATTTTCAGTTTGTCAGTACCAGGCCATATAAGCGACAATTTGTTGTTTGAACCAAGGATAAACTCTCATTTTTCGTTTCAGTTTGAACCAAGAGCATGTAGGAATAGGCTGACTGCGGGTGGTTTTGCCATTGACGAATGCAGTCAGCACATAAGGCCAAAGTTAAGAATTTTCGTTGTTTTCGAGAACATGTGGCATCTTTGTAGCTAACTCAAGATAAACAAGCTAAACAGTGCGGACTGACTCGAGCAACGCAGGAGACGATGCAGCGTGAGGGAGGAGAGATCCGCACCAGGGGGCGTAGAACTCGACGACGATGAACTGGTGCTTGGCCACCACCTCCGAGAAGTTGTCCGTATCCAGCGCCAGAACCGCCTCCTCTTCCGCGCGGGTCGACGACAGCAGCAGGAGCGCCGCGAGGAAGGTGGTGGATAGCAGCGAGGAGATCGCCATTGCTGGAGCTTCTCGGGCACGTCGGCACGCCCGTCTCACCAGCGCCTCGAGATCGACGAAGTGAGCATTTAATGCGGAGCGAGTTCGGGCTCGCGAGTGGACTGAAACAGGGCGGAAGTTTTTTTTTTCTTCATCGTTTTGCTTTTACATGGAAAAACAGGGCCTTCACGGTTTCTTTTGCAAGGCCACACTAGCAGAGTAATCGGAAAGCATTACTCAATACCATCCTCTTATGTATTTATGATTTATTTGGATTTTTAGATGCTGATTGCAATCTTTCTCAAAAAGAACGAACGACTAGAGGACAATCCTACATCAATAAATCACTAAAACATCAAACTGAAAACAACCTTATCGTGCTTATAACGAGAAAAATACAAAATGTTAGATTATTCCATGTGTTGACATCTTACACTGACAACTTGGTTATTCAAATGTCAGTAGCAGCTAAACAATCTGAGATTGGATCAAGGCCAGCTAAACAACAGCCCCTTGGTCAGTCCACTTCTACTGATATTCTTTTCAGATTTTTTTTAAATAATGATGTGAGGACACCATTTTCAGTTTACTTTTGAAATAAGAAAGTTATCCTAACAACCGGTTGGAAGCAAATAGCTAAATCATTAGCCAAGAAAAAAAAAGGTTGTTCCGCTAAACAAGGTCTACCATATTTTTATACTCCCTAATCCCCATAAGGCAATACTTTGGTGTGTGCAGACACAGATGATATAGATAAAGTGAAACCATACTACTACAGTACTGTCATTGTGCAATGCTGGTTGAAAATAACTGTCAGTGGAAATCAGTAGTGCTTAGTTCACATCACACACAGAGACACACAAAGTAGATAGCTTCAGTGAGAACATCAGAAATACTTCACAAGTATATCATTACCATGCCAAGACGCACATCAGGCAACTTGCAAGAGACTTCAGGCAACATCTACAATGCGCTACACGGGCTCAACTAGACAAAATTTTCAGCATGCCACACTGACATGTTTCATCGTAGTGACACGAGCGGGGAAGCCAACACCAGCCTCATTGCATCCTGCTTGCACGTTGCACGAACTCATCATCTTTCATGTACTTCTCCTGCACTTCTGCTGTTGTATCCGCATGTCAAGGAAAAAAACTGAATATGCAAATACATGGGACGGAAAATGATGCACTAAGCTGCATTTTGTGACCAAGTATATACGGCAAATTGCAGCAGCATCAAGCCTCTGTTTGGCATGTGGCTCTTAAAAAAGCTTTTCTTTTCCCAGTTTTCGAAGCAGAAATTCATTGAAATCATGTTCTTTAAGACATAACATCAAAATCATATACAAAAAAAATATAAATACTCCCACAACAAAGCAAGATTTCTAGCACAATATAACAATAGTCAGCTAATGATAGATCTAACATATTTGGTTGGACTTCGTTTTGAATCGCGATCTGGTCACCATGTGCTTGCCACAATGGTAAAAACTGACATGATCTGCATTGAGGGTCTATTTCTATTACCTACAATCAATATTTTATGCATGTACATGCAAGAGAGAGAGAGAGAGAGAGAGAGAGAGAGAGAGAGAGAGAGGTGGTTTGATAATGCATCAATGCCCTTCTGGATCAACAAAGGTAGCGCGCAAGTTATGGTAGATAAATGACTTGTTTGACAAAATTATTAGAGGAATAGTAAAGGATATCTGAAATAATCCCAACCAAGAGGCGCTGCCGCAATTTTGCTGAACTCAACGGCACTGCTGTCAATAGAAGAAAATATATAACCATTGCTCTTGTCAATCAACTTCACAAGATTACCAACACTTTCCTTGTCCTAAAAGGTAAAACACTCATCAGAACCAAGGCAATGAGGAACTGGATTGAAATATCCAAGCCGTTCAAACACAAACCTGGATGTCCAGAGTTGTAAAATCAACTAAGCTGAAATCGTCAATCACTTCACAGAGCTCCTTAGTAAGTTTCCTGTTAGCAGGTTTACCCAAAAAAGTTATAGAGAAGAAAATATAAATGTTCAGATAACACAGTTTTAGCATAATGTTACCAACTAGAAAACTTTGGCACTTCAACTGCAATTCGTTTACTGGTTACAGAATCGAAATGAGTATCTATTGAACAATCACACTAATCATTTTCCCTTTCTGGCAATGAATGAAGACTGATCTGCTATCAACCAACTCCCTCTTCCTAAGTCAACATTTTTTAACATTGATCGTTCATAGCAAAATATTCATAAAGATTGACAACATAAGAGTTACACTTTAAGATAATTTGTTTCGTGGCAAATCATCATGTACTATAGTTTTTACACCGTCAATCTTTAGGAATTTTTTGCTATTAATAGTTAAATTTAAGAAAGCTTGACTTAGGACAAAACTAAACGTAGCAATATTCTGAGACAGGGAGTAGATATTAGAAACGGCACACATATTCTCCACCCTAGTTTCAGATTTCAATTTTATCCTCAGAGCTTACATAAAACATAGTAAATCTCTGCTGAACAGAAGACTCAAGGTTTTCAAGTGCATATATATTTTTTTTTAACAAGAGAAAGAAATAATAAGGAAGCATTCCATATATTTCAGCATTTGATCAGGGGATTTGAAGATGTTTATTAAGTACATCTCAATCAAATTTTATTTAAATTTCAATAGATGCAATATGGAGTGTATGTTCCTTTAAAAAAAGATGGAGTAATTTACTTCTTGCTGGTCCTGTGAGTTAGGTTTTTTTTCGTTTTAGAAATTCACCTGTACTTAGCAGAACGAGGATCTTGATCAAGATGATACTGAAGATACGAAAGATCTTGGACATCGGTGTAGAAGTCAAGATTGAATGCTGCCAATTAAAAGGATGCATAAATACCATAGTAAAACGTTCAGTCAAATAAAAGCTGGGCACATCTGATTCTGTGAGCAGCAAAATTTTCGCAGGATTTGAAGTTGCTTGATACCTAAATTTCCATAATTCTCAATGAGATCAATCTTTGACAAGACATTGATGTGTGGCAGTTCCATGTGCAGCATCGTTGACAGTGTAAGAAGCAAAGCACTCACATACTTCCCAGGATCACAGCACAAATGGGAATCGATAAGGTGCACAGCAGTCAGCTGCAGAATACCCCCACAAAAAAGATAAGAAAATCTCATTCATCAGCACAATATTATAAATAGCATCAAGAACAAGTGCATACCCTCAAGTTTAGCTTTTTGATGAGTTTATCAATAACACTTCTTGCGTTTGAGTGAAGGAAGAAAAGTTCCACTTGGCCCGGAAAATCAAATAACAGATAATGATCTGCAGACAGACAGGTTAACAAATCAATAAGGAAAATAACAGTACAATTTTGAGTAGTGACAGTGTTTAGCTAGTTCAGCGCTCCTTTACTATGACTTCAAGTACTATAACTAAATAAAGGGATGAATACTTTGTTAACAAACTGAGGTGAGCCCGGATCATTAGTCTTTTGGATTATAGTGATCAAATCCAAGAATGAGCAAAGGTGACATAAGCACCCCCGTGTAAAAAGGAAGGCAACCTAAATTATAGCTACGTATAAGTTTTTTTCATCCAAGTGCTCTTCTCTTTGGAGATGTGACCATTCTCATGGATGCTGCAGCTGAAGAGCAGCTTAGTGCATAGAGTATTGGAACCTACCTTCAATAAGAGGCTTCAACTTTTCCTCAAGCCAGTCAATATTCTTCTCCAAGTAGTCCATACAATAAACGAGACCTGACATAGATGTGACAGCATAAGTGATCACATTGTTGGAAGCAAAAATGGCACACTTGATTCTTGAGAAACAGTAGGGGACAGAGCCAACCTCCATTAGGGCCAAGAGAATGCTCAGCCATGACATCACTGAGTTTTACGAGGTCCTCAATGTTTACAGCACAATCATATCTATTTAGCAATGTGAAGGGCACATTTTAAGTGAAACGGGTGAACAGCAAAGAAGTAAGTTATAAGAGAGAACATATATAGGGGAAATGGTCCACTTTAGTGCACAATGAACAGAGGATACGGCAACGCATCATTGGCAGGGTCGAGATTCACAACCGCAACTTTCCTGCAAGACAACAAGTAAAATAAAAGCAAAATTATCAGCTTCACCTCTGTTACCCAACTTCTACCCCAATCAAAACTAATACGAGGCGCCCAACTTAAACTCCCTTCACAACTTCTAGCACTAGAAACTAAGCTGATACGGTAAACAGTCGCAATCGACAACCGAATCACACAGCGGGCGTCCAGGCAAGTAGTGAACACGCTGAACAGTAAGAGTGTAAGACAAAGGGCAAGGGCATCCCGCTTCGATTGAGCAGCTTGTGAGGAGCAAGCACTTGCGAGGGGAGAAGCGGCGTACCTGCCGAGGAGGGAGAGGAACTGCGACATGCCGTTGCAGTAGGTGGTCTTGCCGGAGCCCGGCGGACCGATCACCACCTGCCCGAACACCATCTCCGGCGGAAGACGGCTACTCTGCTCCGGCTCTAACTTCCCCTATATGTAGCCGCCTGCCTACCAACGGCCGTGGGCGCCGGGGCGGCGTAGGGTTTTCGCCGGAGATGGCCGCGGCGGCCGTGCGGCGAGGCGGAGCAGACAGCAGCGAGTTCTGGAACAAAAGCGAGAGAGACGGGGGCTTTTGCTTCACGTTTTAATCGCTTGGCCCATCAAGGTCGGGTTGTCTTAGTGGGCCTAACATGAGGCCTGATAACATCGATGGGCCAGCTCGTGGCTTCTGCGGCTTCACGGCCCGTCTTATTCGTCCAAGCTGGTGACTGACTACGTATAGCTCAGGCATCCGAAATATCATCTCTCTCTCTCTCTAAAAAAAAGGCGTTCGAAATCTCCTTATTGAAATTTTGACAAAGTGCCACGTCCACCCAGATGCGATAGCAGAGTAATAGTTTGCAGAACCAGAAAAGTAAAAGTATAAGGGTGTGTTTGGTTGTGTTGTGGCTGTGAAAAAAGCTGCTGTGGGTTGTGAGCTGTGGAAAAAGCTGCTGTGAGCTGTCAGCTGTGGAAACGCTAAAAGCCGTTTGGTTGAAGTAGCTGTGACTGTGAAAAAATTGCTAAAATGTCTGTAATACCCCTAAAGGTCTGAGAGACAATTTATATGTAAATTGATTGTTAAACAATGTGCGGTTCACATATTTACATGTAAAACATCATTTAAAAAATTAATTTACTTAAATTTTGCATCCACATTAACATACATAGGCTAAATTTGAAAAGATTTTCAGAAATATATTAACATCTGGGGGGTTTTGTACAAAAACGTCAAGACACAAAATACTAATATTAATTACAAGTTTATTTGAGGGCCTGTTTGCAAAAGCTTCTTTCAATGGCGTCCTCCTCTTTCCAGCCACCATTGACGATCTCCGGAGCTCAAATTGGCACCGAAACAAGGGGAAATAGTTCATGAGAAGTGGGAGAATCAAATCCCCGGGCTATGACACACCCGTTTGATGTGGAATTTTGGGTCGAAGCTGTGGAGATGTGGATTATTTCGAAGAGGAGCAGCCATGACGGGTTGAACACCATGGCCTCCAGTTGGAGACGCATGAGTATGGTAGAGAGAAGAGTGAAGCGGCTGTCCTGCTGGCGAGCTCCAATCGAACAGGGGCGGATTTCCTGCTGCTGACCTCGAATCGAACAGGAGTGTCGCACTTCGGAAGGCAGGCGGGGCGTAGCATGTGGCGGCGAATGGGGGCGCCGGCGTCGAGCGGGACAGCAGCAGGGGCGGGCGCTGGGGCCGGGGCTGGGCAGGGGCGGCGCTGGGGCCGGGGCTGGGCAGGGGCGGCGCTGGCGGCAAGGAACCCTAGCGCGCGGTCGTCGCCTCTCGCCGGTTCTCTGTCGAATGGGGAGGGGAATAGAGAGGAAAAGAACGAACCGTTACCACATAACCAGTGGCAGTGGGTAATTTTCGTGAAAACTTTCTCCCACAGCCGCTCAAAGCAAGTTGGAAGGTGCTGTGAACTTTGCACTACGTAAAAGCAGCTTTCTTGGAAGCACTTAAGAGAAAGCAAGCCTCTTTGGTTGGCTGTGACTTTTTTCACAGCAAAAGCAGGTGCAAAAAGTTGAACCAAAGGCACCCTAAATCAGCTGAGACTTGGCGTTGCTGCTGTCAGTCATTGTACAATGCAGTGGCTGCCTGCCTCGACGTGTAATCAACGTTGCTGTTAGTGATATTAAGCTATGGAGTCACCGTTGCAATAGGCGTCAACGCCAATCTGTAATGGCTTGGGCTTCACATCTAGAGCTATGTACCTCTGCTGTTTAAGTTTTTCTCTCATTTCAATTGCTGAGCTTTGTAACCCTGCTGTATACATTTCTTCTCACACCTCTGGTGTGAACCATTTTGAATGAAATTCAGGTGGGGTTGTTAACCCCCCGTTGATTGTTAAAAAAAAAAAAGTGCAGTCAATAGAGGCCATACCGCTTAACTCGCAAAAGTGTTACACAAGCCAGAGATAGCTTCAGTGGGAACAATCAGGACTTCTTCCCAAGTGTATCATTTTCGCTCCAACAGGTACAGATGACATACTGCCCATCAGGCAATTAGCAGTGACTAAGGGCAAATATCTACAGAGGGTTACATGGTTCAAATGAGCTCAAATTGTTCTAGCAGACAAAATTCCCAACACGTCATACCGGGTGTCACAAAAGCCGGGAAGCCAACGCCAGATTCAATGCATCCTGCTTATTCGTTGCACGAATTCATCATCTCTCATGTACTTCTCCTGCACTTCTGCTGTTGTATCCACATGTCAAGGAAACTGCAAGTACATGGGACATTCTGAAACGTAAGACACGGGCAAGCACATTCCGCTTCGATTGATCAGCGTTTGAGGAGCAAGCACTAGCGAGGGGCGAAGCGGCGTACCTGCCGAGGAGGGAGAGGAACTGCGACATGCCGTTGCAGTAGGTGGTCTTGCCGCAGCCCGGCGGCCCGATCACCACCTGCCCGAACACCATCTCCGACGGCCTACTGCCTACGGCTGCGGGCGCTGGGGCAAGGCTGGAATTTCGCCGGCGATGGCCGCGGCGGCGGTGCGGCGAGGCGAAGCCAAAAAACGGGAACAGCAAGGCCCGGGGGCTTCACGTTTTCTTTTCTTTCCTTGCACACCATGGCCGGTCCCGCTTGTTGGGCTGAACATGAAGCGCGATACCATGTAAGGCCCAGCGAGCAGCTTCAGCCTTCATGGCCCGGCTTGTTCGTTGATGCTCTGTTCGTCCGGGAACGCATGCGCCGCTTTCTCCCGCCGCTTGCCGTCCACCCGCCGGCGCCATGCCCCGCGCCTGCGGCCGCCGCCGCGGCTGTCGGCATCTCCGTCTCGGACGTGATTCCCGTCCTCGAGCGTGCCATATCCTCTGGCGACGTGCTCCACCTCGGCCGTGCCGTGCACGCGCTCCTCTTCAAGACGGCGCTCACCAGCCACACCCTCCTCTCCAACCGCCTCGTCGAGCTCTACTCCCAGCTCCCGTCCCCCGCCGCCTCCGTCGCCGCCTTCCACGACCTCCCGCACAAGAATGCCCACTCCTACAATACCCTTATCGCGGCGCTCTCCCGGGGCCCAGACAACCTCTCCGACGCCCTCCACCTGTTCGACGCAATGCCGGCGGACATGCGCAACGTTGTCTCCTACAACACCGTCATCTCGAACCTAGTACACCACGGCCGGCAGAAGGAAGCGCTCCGTGTGTGTGCCCGGATGGCCAGGGATAGGTTCTTGGGGCCAGGGTTGGCCATCGACCGATTCACGGTTGTAAGTATCGCCACTGCTTGTGCAGGGCTTGGAGCTGCAAGGCCGCTAAGGGAGATGCATAGCGCGGTGGTCGTGTCGGGTATGGATATGACTGTCATCATGACCAATGCCATGGTGAACGCCTACAGCAAGGCCGGCAGGGTTGAGGATGCAAGGCTGGTGTTCGATCAGGCCAATGTCCGGGACACGATATCTTGGACATCAATGATTTCTGGGTACTGCCAGGCAAAGAGGCTCGACAAGGCAGTGCAGGTGTTTGAAATGATGCAAGAGAAAGATGCGATTGCATGGACAGCATTAATATCTGGACATGAGCAGAATGGGGAGGAGGAGGCTGCCCTTAAACTTTTTGAACGGATGTTGGCTGAGGGGGTGGCACCAACACCGGTTTCCTTGGTTTCAGCTTTGGGCTCATGTGCCAAAGTCGGGCTTGTTGCAAGAGGGAAGGAACTGCATTGCTTCATCTTGCGGCGGAGCATTGGTTCACACCCTTTCAACATTTTCATCTACAATGCGCTCATTGACATGTACAGCAAGTGTGGTGACATGACAACAGCCATGGCAGTGTTTGACCGGATGCCCGAGAGGGACTTCATCTCTTGGAACTCCATGGTCACCGGGTTCTCTCATAATGGCCTGGGAAAGCAGTCACTCGACATGTTTGAGAGGATGCTGGTATCTGGGGTTCGACCAACCCATGTCACTTTTCTGGCTGTCCTCACTGCCTGCAGCCATTCTGGTCTAGTATCTGATGGGCGCCTCATTCTCGAATCAATGGAGGACCATGGTGTTGAACCAAGGGCTGAACATTACGCTGCCTTCATAGATGCTCTTGGTAGGAATCGCCAGCTCGAAGAAGCAAGTGAGTTCATCAAAAGTTTGTCATCCAGGGTTGGTCCTGGTACAGCTGGGTCATGGGGAGCTCTCCTTGGTGCATGTCGTGTTCATGGAAATATCGAGCTTGCAGAGGAAGTGGCAGAGCTCCTCTTCCAGTTAGAACCTGGGAATAGCGGTCGGTATGTCATGTTGTCGAACATCTATGCAGCGGCAGGACAGTGGGATGACGCATGTCGAATCAGGGGACTCATGAAGGAGAAGGGCCTGAAGAAGGATCAGGCTTACAGTTGGATTGAAGTGCGGAGTGCGAAGCACGTATTCATTGCTGATGACATGTCCCATCAAGAGGCGGACGAGATATATGAGATGTTGGGCAAGCTTTTCGATCATATGAGCATAGCAGTGGATCCTTATGAACACCAGCTAGATTTGTGTTGAGGGACTCTACCCATGTATAAAAGCTTTGCTCTAGTATTGCTGGGACAAACAAGCTGGCATAAGCCATGCCAGGCGAAGTATGCTGCCTGGCCTTCAGCATCCTCGTTCCTTAAGATGAAAGTGTTGAGCGTCGCGAGGCAGGATGGCTGCAAGGAGCTCCAGAGCCCAAGACTTATGTTCGTGCATGGTTTTGAAATGTTCAGTTTGAGAGCTCAAGTGCTCAGCAACTATACTTGAAGTTTTGGATCATTCAGAATCTGTCAGGCCTCAAGCATTACGCATCAGAAATGCATGATTTTGATCTAGTTCAGTTTGAGTTCTATGAGAACTTCAGAAATTCATTAATTCACGTGCACTAGGCGCCGTCAGCTGATTTTTTAATTTTTTATTTATTTGAGATACATGCCATTGACTGGTTCTTCGGCATGCTGATTCTGTGGTGGGAAGGTAAATAGATACCCTGGATTCCCTGATTTAGTTTAGTTTGTACTTACTTTTGGACAACTAATCACCATAAAGGGAAAGGATGTGGCCTGTTGAGCATCCAGATTTTATATGAAAGGTTTACTGAATTGTATGCGATGGATAATTTCTGGCTAGGGTGGGTTCATGTCGTGTAAATTCTCAAGAGCATCTTTCATATAAAATCATAGCGAAAAAGCCCATTCGTGTTGGAGGGATGGAAGGCGAAAGTGAATAGCATGTTGCAATGTTTTACGCAAACGTTCAACTTCCAGATGGTGGCCTTCAGACGTTAAAGCTATGACTATATATCAGCAATATTGCTTGTCCGAAGTTAGGAGGACAAAATGATTAGCTGAAAAGAAAAGAAAAAGAATTCGATAACAAAATTTGAGTGAGCTGCTGACGGTGACATGTTCTCTACTGTACTTGATTAGAGATACGGTTCATTACAGGCTCGATATCCAGTCCAGTCCATGTTGATAACTACTTTAGCAAATGAACTCTCTAGGTTGAAAGGATGCCCTATGGGATCCAATCGAATGGGGGATAGAGTAATGATCTAAAAGACTCTCGCGCGACTTGCGTCAGCACCAGAGAATATGAAAGCGACACATCGTCGAGAAGATGAAAGCACCGGTACATGTGGATGAACAGGGATAGTTGGATAAGGAAAGATGCCTTAATGAACAAGCTGAGTGGTGGCTGTTACTGCTTGACATAGGCATACGCATCCACATGCCATGACCAGATGCAAGTTGAGGAGGTAATGCTCTGCTTCGCACGATCCAGATAACCAGATTATCATTGTTGAAATAACCCAACTCTCAGGTGAAAAACATAATGAAAAGGAAAATAGAAAGAATGAAACGACGAGCAATCGTCAGCGGTGATGTCGACATGCAGTAACAACCCATGAACGCGAAGCCTAAAGCCTGGGGGCTGGTGGCCAATCCGGAGCCGAGCTTGTTGCCCCCGTCCACTCTCCACCACCCCTGTCCATCACCCAGGCAGGCAGGCGAGCACGCATGCGGCGCTGCCACCAACACGAGCCGCTCAAGCTGCTCGTGCTCGGCCTGGCCTGACTGACACAGAAGCGGTAGCACCGAACCAGAGCCTCCAAAACAGGCCACGAAGTGGGCGATCCACCAAAAACCTACTGCTGCACTTGCAACCCTGGCCTCTCGCTCCTTCATTCTCTGGGTGCAATGCAATATCTCCCTCCCTTATCCGACGAGACAGAATGTGCCGGTATCCGCGAGACCATCATCAGCTGAAGCCTGCAGCTGCAGGCGTATTGCTGAATATGTAGATAGGCAAATGTGAGTGAACACCTTGAGCCGAGCAGAACGTGGCCGCCTGCCACTCATCCGAGTTCGTGCCTCTTTATTCCCACGTCAGGATTGTCACTCACACGTCAGGGTATTATAATTTGTTTCCTGGAAAGGGCAGAGGTGAACCCAACACCTGCGGATGCAATGCAGATCAAGGAAGTTTTTATTAATCGGTCGATCATCGTCAGGTCGAAGTAAGTGCTCAATTGACGACTGGAGGGGGACATTCCTAGAGCGTTTGTGAGTAGTAGTAGTAACTGTTGTAAATGTTTGCCAAAGGAACAAATTCAGGGAACCAGTCGGGTCAGAAAGCAACCTCAAATTCTGCAAGTTAGTCCGACAGGTTGCTTTCATTCAGCGTGAAACACGAAAAACATCATAGCTTGTCACAACAAGAACAGCATTTCCAGAACAAAATATACGTGTGTGTTCGTTTCCAGGAGTCTAAATTTTAGAGAGATCACATCAAAGAGAATCTCATTATTTATATGTACTAAATAAAGTTAAATTATAAAACTAATTTCAGAACCCCCGTCTAATTCGCGAGACGAATCTAACGAGGGTAATTAAGCGGCGACTAGAAGATGGTTACTGTAGCATCACTGTAGCAAAATATAGATTAATTAGGCTCATTAGATTCGTCTCGCAATTAGCATTCATCTGTCCATAAAGTTTTGCCATTAAACTAATCAAAATATTTTTAAATATAAAGATTTTTTTTAATATGACAGGTCTAAAATTTAGAGAGAAGGAAACGATGACTTCAACACTGAACTTGTACGTCACCTCGAGGATGATTTGCCGCACTCACCTCACAGTCTCACACCTTCAGAACCGCAAAGGCAACAGTACACCTGCGCATGGGCTCTGAGCACGGCCATGTTCAAAGGATCCAATCCTGCAATGTGGACACTAGGGGTGTGTTTGGTTCTGGGACTAGGTGGGATGGGACGGAACCATCCTATTTTTGTGGGATGGAATCGTTCTATTACATGTTTGGTTGAAGGAATGGAATGGTTCCTGTTTTATGTTTGTTTGAAGGGATGGAGAAGGATGAGATGAACGGCATCTTCTACATTCCAACGGCATCTTCTGATTCCGTTAGCTGTAGCTGCTTCTTCCTCTGAGCATTTCGCCGAACACCATGGCTGCGCAGGCGCGTCACACGCTCTTCCCGCAGTTCTCGCACAGCCGAGCCAGCTCCGACACGGGAGCGCGTCCATGGCGCTGCGCACGAGCTTGCCCAGGCGCGCCGCCAGCTCCCCGACGAGATGATGCTGCTACGTCCGTGCGCCGCGTGCCTGACCCGCCGCGCCGCGTCGCACACACGCCCACCGCGAGCCTGCCCAGTCGCGTCGGGCGCATGAGCTCGCCCAAGTAGGCTGCTACGTCCGTGCGCCGCGTGCCTGACCCGCCGCGCCGCGTCGCACACACGCCCACCGCGAGCCTGCCCCGTCGCGTCGGGCGCATGAGCTCGCCCAAGTAGGCCGCCAGCTCCGCGACGAGCTGCCGCCGCCGCCGCGTGCCTATCCCGCCGCGCCGCGTCGCGCGTGCCCACCGCGAGCCTGCTTCGCACTGCCGCGCTGCGCTGCCCGGCCGCGAACGTCGCCCTGCCTCGCTGCCGCGCCGCGACTCGCTGCACTGCCCTGCCACGTCACGCAAAGCCATGCCGCTCCCTTGGCCAGCTCCACCTTGCCATGCTGTGTCGCGTTCCCTGGCCATGGCGCCTTGCCCCGCGTCGACCAAGGTTGGCGCGCGTACATGGAGGCCCCTCCCTGTCCAAATCAACGATCGCGGCGCCGTGCCGCCATCTTCCCTCGACCACGCCGCGTCGCCTGGGCCGCCTGCTGCGCCATTCGCGTGGCCCTGCCGCGCCGCCGAACGCACGGCCGGGTCGTGCCGCCACGCGTGTGCCCTGCCGTGGAGGCCTGAAGCAGAAATCAGGGGGAACGGAGCTCGCCGAGGAGAGCGGGGGCTCAGAGACCTCGCTCGAGGAGGAAGACGGGCTCGAGACGGACAGGCAGGTGCTCGGTGGCCTGAAGTGCATGCTGGGCGGCGCAATCGAGCGTCGGGCAGAAAGCAAGGGCGAGCGAAGGGAAGACGGAAGGAGACGCCGTTCAAGTGGGACGAGATGGTCCGACCGATTTCGAGTGAATCGGTTCGTCCCGCATCTACGAGAATATTCCCTAATGGAACCATCCCATCCCTCGTGGTTTCTGAAACAAACACTGGACCGTTCGGTCCGGTCCCGTCCCGACCCGCTCGGTTCCGCAGACAAACACACGCTAGGATTATGGATCGCAGAACTGCATCAGCAGGACGTCACCATGCGGAAGGCGCCAAAGAAGCATCCACATCATGACATGCGGGCCCCCTCCCAGTCTGGGGATTAGGTTGCCTCCTTCGCCTCACGTGTGCTGGCATGGAATGGAAGCACCGGCTCCGGTGGTGGACTCGGCAGGCGGCAGCCTCATCTTTCATGGCCTGCCATAAAGAAGCAGAGCATGCATGAGGCCCCTGAAAGGCAAAGCGAAAGGAAGACGAAAGGGTGGTGGTGGCCTGGAGACAGGGTGGGACACTGAGGAGGGATGCATGATCGTGCACCGTGGAATGATGGCGCCATATATTTTTCTGGGAGCACAGCTAAGTGGTTAGGTTACTTGCTGGAAGATTCGGTGTCCATGATTATGCTCCTAAGTCTCATGAAGATAAGCATCCTGCAGGCTGTTAGAGAAGTAGGTAATTAGGCGTAAGCGCATTACTGAATGACTTGGCATGTCTATGTGCTCTTTAAATATTTCTTAGAACACCAGCTTCCACTCTTGGGTGATCATTGCGAGATGGATACACTTACTGCTACTACTACCAAGGAAGAGAAGACAGGCGTCGGTTACCACTTGCGCTGCAACTTGTGTTGACATGGGTCAGTCCACCGATGCAATTGGTCGCAGCCTAAATCCCTGTGACAAGATCTTGTTTATCCTTGTAAGTTTGCAATGATGGCAATGTGCCTGCAAAGACACAAGATGGGCTTCACCAGTTGATGCACGAATTATATGAAATGATTGGTGTATCCCTTTGACGAAGCAATATATCTGCACGCTGAATAGAACAACGGGAACGACAAATCGCTGGGTTGCTTCCTCACCAAGTGATGCTCCTGTACTTACAAGCAGTCCATAGAACTGTCTGTGCACCCTGGTAACCGCTGCATATGATGAATAACAATGGTCGAGGGGTGTAAAGGAGCATGTGGTTTGAGAAGAGTGACGGTTGCATGACATGAGGAAGAATGCAACCGTCACCTATCACCAGCCGACGGCATGTGCACAGAGTTCCTTGGCATGATAGTCTAACAGCAGGCTAATACATATGCAGCAGCGAATTCATTATTATTACTATTTTGCGAGGGAGCAGCGAATTGATTAATGATTATGCAACTGACAAGAATATAAATCTAGCTAGAGTATCAAAATGGCAAAAATATGGCAAAGTGTAAACTGAAAAAATGCAACAAATTTACTCTTATCATGAGAATTCAGGGGGGGCTGCAGATGCTCAGGTGCTGTTACTTACCTTACAAACATCACAATTACCACCTAAGCAGATATTGAATGCAGAACCTATCGACTTAATAGTAATCTAGTACTAGGGTGTCATAATTCTTCGGTTCAAATAAATATATTTTACATTCTACTACACGTAACACACCAGGGCGAACAGGACTACATGCATGGATTGTCTCCGCATAGTATCATTGGTTCCATCCACGAAAGTGGTAAAGGAGAAGAAAGGCATATCACATTTCATTTCCTTATGTTAGCTGCAGCCGCCTCAAAACCCTCTTAACACTCCTTGACTTGCACGTCTCTCCCTCTCTCTCTCCCTAGTCCCTATAAATACCACTCATTCACTAGAAGTCAGCATGAATTCCTTCACATATATCTCGTCCTAGTTCACCCTCTTCTTCGCTACCTGCTCACACAAATTACATCAGAGTCACGCTGCTAGCATGGAAGGAGCTACTAACCTACCTCCTGGTTTCCACTTCTTCCCCTCAGACGAAGATCTTGTTGTCCATTTTCTCCGTCGCAAGGTCGCCAACCTCCCATGCCGCCCTGACATCATCCCCACAGTACTTCTGCATCGCTGTGATCCATGGGAATTGAATGGTTTGTATTCTCATCAATTTCTCTACTTGTTACGTACGGTTCATATATTGTGTACTTATAAAAACTAATCTTCCAAGGCAAAGCACTGCAAGCTGCAAACCAGTGGTATTTCTTCAGCCATGCAGCACAAGGTAGGACCTCACCGAGTGGATACTGGAACCCCGTTGGTGTCGATGAAACAGTCACAAGCAGTGGCTGTAGTGTTGGCCTGAAGAAGACACTCATCTTCTGCACTGGGGAACCTTTCAAGGGTTTTAAAACGAACTGGGTCATGCATGAGTACCGCCTGCTAGATGGAGGATACAACAATGTCTGTGGTAGCAGCACCTCAAGTAGCTCAAGTTCGAGCAGAAAATCCCAGAGGAAGAGACTTCACTCGAGCACGGTGAGTAACATGGCATGTCCTCTTGTTTCGTAGATTATACATATATAATGGCTAACTGGGGTGCAAAATCAATCAACGATCACTGCAGGTTTCCAGCAACTGGGTGATATGCCGAGTGTTTGAATCGAGCTGTGGTGCGCAAGTTAGCTTCCATGATGAGGGCACAGAACTTTCATGCTTGGATGAGGTGTTTTTGTCGCTAGACGACTATGATGAAGTGAGTTTGCCAAATAATTAGAACCCTAGTCAGTAGAGCTGACGGTAGGTTCTATGCCTATCAAACCATTTAATTAACCATGATGGTGACATCTACATAAGTGGTTGCAAGTTGCATTATGATTAGATGGCCTGATAGGCATCGTACCTAATCCAGTCTATCTTACACCACTACCATGTACTAATTAATTATCATGAAATGAGTACAAAGCTTGAGCTTGTTTCTGATAACGGCGACATATGAGATACGTATGAACATAGGTCCTAGCTAGCTATGCTATAAAGATCAGCAAATTTTCTCGAGAATTTGGTGGTTTACTTTGACTTATATGTTTTGGATAATCACTTGCACTTGTGGGTTAGGAGACTGATGTAGAAATATGGCCTGAAGATTGTGCTATTCCTTACTTTCTCCCAAACTTATCTTGGCATCTCTGTGAAGAGTGTTGTTCACCTCTTAAGAAAAAGATGGCAATGAATTGCTTCTATTTAATAGATATCAAGAAAGAGAGTGTGGGTGGGCATATGCAAGCATTTTTGCCATCTACGCTGTCAATAAGATAACCTTTCAAGATCGTATGATTGTACATGAACAGGTTCACAAGGCAAAGCATGTGTAGTTTCACAACAACAACAAAAAAAAAGGGCAAAGCATGAGTGACTGCATGCGGGAATTAGTGCTCCCATGAACTCCCCAAACTAGCCAAACCAGTTAGCAGATGGGACCTTCTAAAGTGCAGCTCTCTGATTGGTTGCTTATTGCCTAATGGTGGATGACTTTAATGTGACTAATTGTGGGAAAGTCACTACACAGTAAATCAATAATTTCTAACCTTCTATTATACACATACTTGTACGTTTCAGAAAACGGTTTCTTCTTATGTCTATGAATAATTCCGTATGATTTTATAAACCACTTAATGTCTCGCTGGCATGTTTGATCCCCTAATGTTCGCCTCACAAGACACAACAAATTCCCCACTTATGTGGTGGCACCTGAGGACATTCCTCTACAATTAATGCATGTACCGATTTTAATTGATAATTCACGTATGTCCCACATTTCTGACTTAACGAACATATGAAGACCAAAATATTTAAGTGAATGGAACTTTTCCAACTTGAATAAATATGAAAGATCCAACATATATAAGTGAACGGGGACACTTGAACGGAAAGGTAACGAAAGATTAATAATAGCTATGTAAATGGTCAATATATATCATCATTTTGATTGTTCTGTCATGATTCTATCAGCAGTGTTCCTTCAACAAATTATTTTGACAATGTAACAGATTTTTGGCTGAAAGGGGAGTTCAGATGCTGTTAGATTTCGACCAGGCAGAGCACTTATATATAACTCCTAATTGTGATATATACAGAAACAATATATACATACATAACGCCATATCTCATTAACCAATGTGGTCCTGAGTATAAAAAAAAGACTAATGTGGTCCTGCTTTAATCTTAACTCTGATTTAACAATAATAGAAACATTATCAGTTCAATGAAAAATAAGCCACTTAAACGTGACATTATGATGCATATACGACATCCTATCCTAGATGTGAAGGTTTTTATCATGCAAAACTAAAACAGAAAATCATCAGGATGGCAATAAGCAGTTTGACCTGACCACAAACAGGTGCAATTGGCAAAGGCATACTGCATATATGGTATACCTGAATTTTTGTAGAGATCAAGTCTATAAAGAACCATGAAAACAAGTGGCGATTATGTCACACATCGGAAATCCCTATAAAGAACCTGAATTGCTTCACGGGGCTTCCTGCTCCACTCGGTGAGGCATCCAGTTGCTTTGGGAGTGAGAAAAACTACTACTTCTTTAATCCCAGACAGGCCCGCAAAACCGATGCTCACATAGAGCAATCGAACCAAAGTTCTGTTCGACTCATCGGGAGTTTGCGGATCGAACCGACACTGCTGATGCTCTAATTATGCTGATGATATGTGAAGTGTGGCAAATTCACTTCAACACCGTCAGACCTATCAGCGTAGGATTATAACAGTGTTCATATGTGCCCTTCAAACATGTAAAAACAGAGCTAAGTTGAGATCATTGCACCTACTACTGTATAATCACAGAGAAAACTATAGTAGCTTGCTACAATATAAGGTACACGGCCATCAATTAATTATTGTTATTGACAAATGCTAAAAATTGATGTTACTGTTTCACCAATTATCCGCAATTAGAGAAAAACCACAATGAAGAACCACATTTTTTGTGCGCATAACTATTGGTTCCTTCAGCATGTTTGATATGATTATAACCATTGACAATTGTTCGAAGCAAGGCCCCCTTCAAGCCCATCATGATTCTTGCTTTCTGCCTCCAAACCTATCAGGACTACCTTCAATTCAGACATTACAATCGTCTAGCATGATGAAATCTTGGGCTACTTACATAGGGCTCATGCAATTAAGCCCAAGTGCCCAACATACCGATTGATTGCCATGGTTTCCTAGTGAGGCATTCTTGCACCAGCATCGTATCATAACTGTGAATTTCTCTTAATTGCTTTTTGGGGGGAAAATTAGGACGAATTTTGTTGAGCCTGTTTCACTGATCACTAATTCATTTCCGCAGAGTCATTTTGTTTTTGATGGAGCAAGTCTTAGCTTTGTTGGAGCTCTGAATTGGTCTGGGGAAGAACGCCGACTTAGGGAGTTGGCAGGAGCTGCAAGGGCTATCTCGCTTGACTGCCCCTCTCCCAAGTTGATGTAGCGTTGGTGGGTTGCTTTTGTTTTCACAGGCGCAAATGTAATCTAGTATCAATTTGGGGGTGTTTTGGTGTGTTGTAACGGGTTCTTGTCCATTTTCTTCTTAATATAATGAGGCACAGTTCTTCTGCGTTTCTTGAGAAAAAAAAATCCTTTCTGCACGGCTAAATGAATTTTGCAATCTTCAGGCTCAGTCTAACTGTGCCAAAACTAACCTCATTGAATTCTCACACTACCGCGGATACAAGTAAACCTATTCAGTGATGAAGAGATTTTTGCACTTGTCAAGCCCTCAAACCGTACTAGCAGCAACCCTTATTAAATCGCCACATTTTAGGAGATACAATTGCACCGTTTCAGTAGGATTTATGTTTCGCCCAGTAATTAACCACTGTTGTGCATTTTGAAAACCGAACTCTCACCATGAATATTCGTGAAACTGGGATGTTCGCTTGCAGAAAGCAATTTCCCTCACTCTTACATTTGCTACCCTGCCTAAACCCTAAAGTCCGCAAAATAAAAATCCAGAACAAAATTTCGATCGTTATCCCCAAAATACTTCCACTAGAACCGGACGGAACAAAATAAACAATATGCGTGCAATTATGTGGGTGCCTGGAGGAGTGCTTGAGGTAGATAGATCACCTGGCGAGGGGGTTGAAATAAGGTTCCGCCGTAGAGCTCCAGGTACGGTGGCTCCGCCGACCGCCGCTGGAGCATGCGGCTGGCGACCAACGCGTAGGTTTTGGAGCGGAAGCAAAAGGAGTGATTTCGACTTCTGGTTAGTTTGAAAGCTTGAGGGGGCAATTAGCAAATGTCTGCGGTTAGCGATCCTCTTGTACTGCCGCGAGTCCCCGTTTCCTGAGTACTACCCAGTTGTCAATGAGAAATGTGATTTGCTGCCAATGCAGGTTGTATTAGTTTTTTAACATAAAAAAGAGAAGTATAATAAAACTTCCGATAAGGTATAATTTGTTTTGTTCCCGAGTTTGGGGTAACATTGTCTAGAATTACAGTAGTTTGAGAGAGAGAGAGGACAGATGCGTAGCGTAAAACCATTTTACTATCATAAATAAAGCACTGTTTGGATCCACCTCTTAAAGTTTTAGCTGGCTAATTTTAGTCAATTTAGATCCAAACATAACCTCTTAAAAGTGAACTAAACTTTTAGCCAACCCACCTCCTAAACTTTTAGCCCCTAGTCACCTCAACCCTCCTAAAAGTGACTAAACATTGAGGATTACTGGAATTGGTTTTGTTAGCCAGGAGAGATTAGCCAGGATCCAAACAAGTACTATCTCCAAAAATTAGTTGGCTAAAAATTTAGCTGGTTAATGTTTTAGTTGGCTAAAACTAGCCGGCTAAAGGTCCAAAGCCTAAGAAATTTAACGCTTGCTTATTAGAGCTCAACATCGCACTATATTAAAACCAAAGATGATTCGTCGAGTCCAAATCTGACTCCACCAACATGCTTTTGTGGTCATGCTTGTAAAATCTCGCTACGCTATTCATTCACATCGATGGCTTGCTTTGTGGCCTCCTGGTTCATCATTTTGTGAAACTATTTAATAATATTTATAAAGAAAACTATTATGCATCTGACACATTGGCACGTTCTACGACCAAAAAAATCCAATCTTTGGGAGGGAGGGAGGGAGGGAGAGGGGGGGGGGGGGGGGGGGGCGCCTATGCTCTCCTTTGTTTATTTAGTTTCACAGCAATAGAGCTGCAATATGTGAGGTGGAGTAGATGGAGTGCCAGATGTTCGCGAGGACTGACCACATCAAAGAATGTGTGAGGTGCCTCTCCTGCATGTAGCTATCAACAGCATCTGTTTTCAGCTATGGGTCAACTGAATTAAAAAAGAATAACAAATAAGAAAGATTAAACAGTTAGTAGAAACAAGGCCCGCTAACTGGCCAGCCCATGAGAGTGGTTTTTATTAGCATATGGGCGCTGCCCTACTTGGAATTTAATTTAAGATCAAATTCACAAAGTCAAACCAATGATTTAATTATTTAACCTGTCAAATCAATCGTCCATGTTCTAATCAACATGTTGGATCACGATTTACACATACGGATATGTCAGCTTTCAGTATTTTGGGTCAAAACACTTGTCAGATATGAGTCATATGATTATAATCAGATTAGGGATGGCAATGGGTACTCATCACCCGATACTCGATGCGTTTTTCCTCTATTAGGGTGTGGGTTTGGACCTATTACTAGTCCCATGGGTCTTTTAATAGGCATTTTTGTCACCCATTGGGTACCATGAGTATGGGGCCATTCTCCTACAACCCATACCCGTTTTGTAGCGACCCGCGTTTTTGCCCGTTGTTAAAAACCACTAAAAATTTGAACTTTTTAAAATTTTCCAATTAAAATCAATTTGTTAGCTTTAGTTAGTAGCGAAACCAAAAGATTTTGAATTTCAAACCATGCATAAAAGTCACCATATGCATCTTCGTGTTTTTCTTGATTTGTTTGAGTGTTGGTTTCAATCCCTCCTTTTGAATGAATTCAAAATTCATTCAAATTAAATCCTAGCAAAAGATCAAATCAATTCCCTCTTCTCGGGCCACTCTCTTCTTTTCTTCCTTTCCCGGCCCAGCAACCCCCACCGGCCCAGCCGCCCTTTCTCTTTTCTCTCTTTCTCCTGGGCTGCAGCCGCTCCGGCCCAACATCGCCTGCGCCAGCCCGTCCCGGTCCGCCAGCCCAGCCCACTCTCCCGTCGTCAACCTCGCGCCGCCGGCGGAAATCACGCCGTCGCCCATACCGGCGTGCTCCCTCGCCGCCTTTGTCACCTCCAAGCGCCAGTAACAGCACGAGGACAACGCGCGCAAGCCCAACCACTCCCTGCGACGTCCCGTCGTCCTTCCACGAAGACGTTTCGCGCGCGCCAAGTTTTCTCGACGCCCGACGAGCTCCACTCCGCATTCGTCAGCCACAGCACCTCCTTCTCTCGCTCCGTCGCGTCCCGAGCACTGCAGAAGCTCCCTTCGCGCGTCACCGCCGTTCTCGTGGCTCGCGAACCGCCTCAGCGCGTCGTGTCGAGCTCCAGTCCGGCGAGATATTTCTCGCCGGCGAAACCGCCTCTCCGTACCGCCATTGCCGCCTATAAAGCAAGGGGCAGACCCCCGCTTCCCTCCTCTATTCCCATTTCTCTCCCACACTCACTCCCGAGCTCTCCACTGCTCTTTTCCCCTTTTTCCCTCATTCCGGCGAGAACTCCGGTGAGCCCTCCCCTCTTCTCCGGTGAGTCCCGACGTCGACTTCTTCCACTTCTAGCATCTCCCTTCCGCGCTTGACACGCTGATGCCCTTCCTTGGCGCAGCCGTGACTTGCAGGTGGAGATTGACTGAACCCTAGCTCCGCCGTCCGCCGTCTCCGTCGCCGGCACCCCTCTGCTTCTTCCCGTGCTCGCTTGCAAGCTCGGTGAGCACCCCCATTCTCCCTTCATGCCAATGCTCCAGTTCTTTTGCTTTGATTCGTAGCGCTAGTACCATCTCTCCTAGCTCCGGTAGACCGCCGCCGTAGAAGTCCCGCGTCGGTCTCGTCTTGATCACCCCGAGCCCGTAGGGCAGCGCACAGATACGCCATGTCTTCGCGCACCTCACGCGCGTGCGCGCACACGAGCCGAGCCCCGCGAGCACCTCCCTTCCCCTTTCTTTCTCCCTCGCGCGTCGCCTCCGCCATGAACTCCGGCGAGGTTCGCGCCACGCCCTCACAGCGTCCCGTCGACAACTTCTCGCGGTTTCACGTCCGCCTCGATCCCGCGCACTCGCGCAACCCTTCGCAAGGGCCCTTCCGCCCTTACGCATGCCTCCGCGCCGAGCGCCGGTTCCGCCGCCGTCCTTTCCTCTCGCCGCCGGCCGCCATGAGCTTTCTCCGGCCCGGCCGAGCTCTCCGCGCGACTCGCTGTTCTCGCGCGCACACCCCCGACCACTCATACTCTCACTCCAAGCACTCTCGCATCTTTTCCCCTCCGCTCGCCGGCGCGCCGCCGTCTCCGGCGAGGTCACGCCGCCATCCCCGTCGACCTCGTCGACAACATCACCCCCAGCCATCTTCGCCATCGCGCGTAGGTCACGAAGGTGTGCTTCGCGCCCCCTCTCGTCGCCTGTAGCCGCCGCCGGCGACGATTCCGGCGAGGCCGCCGCCGCGCGCCGCCGTTCGCCGCCGCGCCCGAAGTCAGCCGCGTCGCCGTCCGACGTAGCTGCCGCGTCAGCGCGCGGGCCCGCGACGACCGGGTCGCCCCGCTTGCGTGGCGGACTCGGCGCACCGTGGACCCGCCGCACCACACCGCCCGGTCCACCGTTCCGTGGACGCGGCTCACAAAACAGTAGCAAGCGGACCCCGCTGGGCCCTTTGGCCCACCGGTCAGTGAGACAACTCGCTGGAAATTGCTACGCGCACCCGAATTTGTACACAGAAAACAATTTCGACCACTTTCCAATATCAGAAAAATTCCCAAAAATTCCTAAAAATACTTTATCACTTCCTAAACACTTCCCAACACTTGTTAGCCTCTGATTAATTATGTATCTCACATACAAAATTAATCAAGCTAAATTCAATTAAATCAATTCATTCAAACTTCAAAAATCCATATCTTTTTCATTCTAACTCCGATTTTGGCGAATCTTGCGCCAAAATTCATCTAAAATCATAATCTATCCAGTGCCACCAAAATCAACCCCCATCTGATTTTATTTGGATTTTATTTGAATTTATTGCTCTGATAACTTGTTTGTGAGCGGTAGATTTATTCTTTTGTAAATCGTTAGATAATCAAGACGAAGAGACTGAGGATCCTGATTACGAGGATTTAGAAGAAGAAGAGCTTGGTGAAGGCAAGTCTAACTTCCTTTGATCATATTGATCCTATGTTTGCAAATATCCTAATTAGAGCTGTTTATAAATAAATTGCATGATATTTAAATGAATTTAAATGCTAGAATGGTCCTATGCAATATTTGATTGCCCGCCTTGACTTGATTATATCCTGTATCCTTGTTAGCCCTAAGAATCAACATCATTAATTTAATTAATGAATTGTTGATATGCTTGCTGCTTAGGACTTTCACATGTGTATAATTAATATTGCTCACATGATTTTCGTGTAAAATGCGTGTGTTTTTGGTGGTGTGTGTAAACGTGAAATTGGATGGTATAATAATAAGTGCAACCCTAGTGAGGGATGTTTTTGGCGGGATCAGGCGAGGTAGTCCTCAGTGGGGAGGCTATCTCTGGGACGCCTTCCACTTGTGGAATGGCTATTGAAGATGCCTGGTTCGGTCGTATAAGGACCGGTTCTTGTGCCGCCTTTGCCTAGCACCCCTCGCGCAGCCACAAGCCGTGAATGGGCGCGGAATTGGAACCACACCCTACTAGTACTCACCCGGTACCCCCCGGAGGCAGGAGATTGCAACGGAGTCCCAGGAGAAGACTCGTTCGTTGGTGGGTGTTCGAGATCCGGCATTTATGACTGGCCATATTATTATGATTGTGAAGCCCCTGGTGATGTCCGTGGGGGATGCCGTGGTGGTACCAAGTAGGTATGGAACCTTTAGTGGGACAGTCCAAACTATGACGATAGGGAGGACTGGACCACCTTGTGGGGAAATTTGTGCACCCTTGGCCAAGGTTAAGAATCTTTCCGGAAAGCCGTGTTCCACGGTATTGGACAACGCGAAAGCATCGGCCACACTATGATTAGATTTTTCCGCGTGAGTTCCCTTGGTGTGTTTTTGGAAAACGCCGGTTTGGAGCCGTGTACTGGTTGTCGGCCAGTGATAAAATCGAGGAACTGGCGGGATGGATTGCATCTCCCCCAGGGCCGCCCAACCCCACTAATCCCTACAGATATTTGATTAGAATTGCGAAATACTTTGTTTTCAAAACAACCCTGCATAAACTTGGCTTTCTCGCCATTGTCGATAAAACTCAGCCTATCCTTTGATAATCCCTTGCATATTCATAACCCTCGTGTTAGGCTTGCTGAGTACCTTAAGTACTCACCCTTGCTTAAATCATTCAGAAGATGAGCCCGATTATGACTTCCAAGCTGATGGAGAAGAAAAGTAAAGTTCGGCCTTCGCTCAAGTGATGCCTGTAGGAGTGGAGCCTTGTCGTCTTCCGCTAGTTTTAGTGTTAGCTCTGGCTGCTGCGTCAGCCTTTGAGCGTGATGTCTGTGTGTGTTGAGGCTGCCCGCCTCATTTGTATAAAGACCTTTATGTATTAAAAGGCTTGTAATGACCCTCGGTAATATAATTAAAGTATCTGCTGTGAAGCATTCTGTGAAAGTGTCGTATGAGCTACTGATCCAGGGACTGATACGGTAAACACTAAGTACTTCAGAAATGGGGTACGAGACGTTTACCCATGGGGCTCCACGAAATCTATAACCTGATGCCAAATAATAACTATTGTTTGTATTCATGCATGGCATGGAGGAGCTTAAACTTTGAGAGGTTCCCACATCAATAAATCAAGAGTTCATCAACAAATCAAGAGTGCATCAACGTGCTCCACTATAGTGCAGCAGGACAGCATTTTTTGTATTCTTAATAAGTAGTCAAGTGTCATTAACTATTAGCATTTGATTATGTGAACTATTAGCGTTTGAGTGGTTAAATGTATCTACTTTTGAACAGTTTAATCATTCGGATCTGTTACTATATGCAGTTGGATGTTAATTTTTGTGATGCTAATTAATAGGTATGGGTAACCCGATGGGTACCCACACCCATATGGGTGTGAGGATGGAGGAAATTTCAGTCCCCAAGTGGATATGAGGATGGGGACGAGGTATAAAACTCTAGACGTGGATGGAAACATTCCACCGCCCCCCAGTGGGTAATGTACCCATTTGCCATCCCTAAATCAGATACTCAACATATCCACGTCATCTTGGGACAGGTGGCCTTATGCTCACAAAAGTACTTACTTATATGAGATTTAATGTTTCGGCAATTATTACTGTCTTATCATTGTTATTTTTTTGTCACTGTTATTTTCAGTTGATTTTTTCATAATGACAATAGTATGCAAGTTATTAAACTATAGATTTTTTTTTGTCCCCTCCATGCTGACACTGTTTTGATGTCCTTCCTGTCTCCCTTCAACAGTTTTGCCGGAAGTGATAAAGGAGGGGGAATCCGTTCTCTTGATGGATCTAAGTTTTAGTAGGTCTTAGTTTTTTGCAGGTTTGGTTCTCTAGCGGGATCAGTGAGGAGGGCGGCTATGGCGCGTTGGAACGATCCGAGGCCGATGTGTTTGCCAACTCGGTAGTTCCACTTCAAATATTGGCAGATGGTGTTTCAATAGTAGGGTCCAGTTGGCTTCCTTCTAAATCACTTCGGCGGTGGTTCACTTAGTTTAAAAATCATTACAACTTTGGTCGTAGTGAAGCACTTTCATCAAAAACTTACATATATATTTTCTTTTTTTTAGAAAGTAAAATCATGCACTTTTACACAATTACAAGTATGGTGAGCCATTGTGTATTCTTCTTTCCTTTAATATTTTTCCATTTAAAGCAATGCTGAATTATTGCTTGGTCTATTTCTTGGCAACAAAAGACATATTGTGGTCATTACGATTTAAGAGTGACTAGATTTGCCAGGTTCACTACCTAGCCAAGTAATGAGCAATATTTTACTTTTTAATATTTAAATGTGCCCATCATTCCAACCGAGTATTGATTTCAAATATACATTAGTTTAACAAATGGGTATATTATTCAAAATTACATATAAAATACTGATTGTACATGGCCATTGCATCCATATAAGATGATCACGCAACAAATAGAGGCTCTTTAAATTTAACTACGAACACAAAGCATTGGACTTGATTCTGTTTCTGAGGTGTAGCAGATTCTCTTCTGTCTTTTTTTTTCTTTTAAGATTTAGATAAGAGGTCTATGCTCTTAAAACCAACAGATGGAGATGGCTAAAAGATGTGGAATCGGTCGTGACATTCAAAGAGACTTTGGTATGGAGCTAGTGAAGTGGTTCTTCTTCTTTTTCTCCCTCTTATCACCCACATTGTGACATAGGCAACCAAACAAAAAAGGGGGCCAAAAGAACATACTCCCTTTATTTTTTAATATATGACGCCGTTGACTTTTTTCGTTACGTTTGACTGTTCGTCTTATTCAAAATATTTGTGTAAATAACTAAGTGTATAAGTTAACCTTAAAGTGCTTTTGATGATGAATCTAATGATATTTATTTCACATTCAAAAATTAAATATTTAAATCTATATTGTTGGTCAAAGTTTAACATAAAAGTCAACAGCGTCGTATAATTAAAAACGGAGGGAGTATATCTTATATGGAGTCACAGAAAAATTGGAGGCACCTGAACGGTGGCCATTCCTTTTGGACCAATGATTGGCTGTGCTAGCTGCCATGGCCACCCGCCAGCAGCAGCAGCAAGTCATCTCAGACGGCTTGAGCCTGGTAGCACGAAAAGGAGACGACAGCCAGTATCAATGGCGTCCGGCAGTCCGTATCCTGGTCAATATCTTGCAACAGCTATTGCCATTCGCATGGAAGCAGCCAGCAGGCAGACTTGGCGTGTTCGTTGCATGGGGTCTAAACTTTAGAGAGTTTTTTAAATAAATATTATAATTACAAATAAAGTTTAATTACAAAACTAATTTCAGGACTTCGCTCGAATTTGCGAGACGAATCTAATGAGGATAATTAAAGTGTGATTAGAAGATAGTTACTATAGCATCACTGTAGCAAAACATAGATTAATTAAGCTCATTAGATTCGTCTCGTGATTTAGAGGGATGTCGTGACATAGGTTTTGTCATTAAATGAATAAAAATATTCTTAAAGTAAGATTTTTTTTGATGTGACAGGTCTAAATTTTAGAGGGGGATGCAACGAACGCGCGCTTTCTTGACGCGATGTTGAGGGACGAACAAAGGCGCACAACGACGCGAGGCTATGTCGGGCAAAGACAAGGAAATTGACGCAAATATTGGCTCCCTGCGCACTGTTGGCTGCATCTGGATTATGGAGCCTGACTGAAGTGTGCAACCTGAAACAGGCACACACAGTTACTGGCGGCAAAGCGCATCGGCAGAGGCTGGCTGGCTGTGCAATCATCGGCAGAGGCAGTAGCATCTTCTTCCTCTGGCACAATTATTGGAGCTCTGCTTCTAGTTCTGCTACTACTAGCTGCAAAGTGCAAAGTGCGTTGCTATTGCCGCACATGACATGAATGGTGCAGTCATTGGGCACTAGTACCACTGGATGGGTGGCCTCGGTCAGATGGAGAGCTAGTAGTACAAGCTTATTACAATGGACATGTCCTTTTTTCTTCTTATTAAATAAAATGAAGGTATTTCAACCAAGAAATGGTTTTTTGCCTTTGGGGAATACCTACCTTGCATTACAGGGCCCGAATGGGAGCAAACAATGGCCAAGTGATGGCAGGGAGAGGGCCCTGTCTGCGATGGCGACGGTAAATTGGTGATTGTGAGGAGAGGCAAAAAGGAGATTTAGTGGTGTTCCAAGGCAGTCTACGTGTGATTCTACTGTTTGGTGCGGCCTTGTCCCCTATTTGTCGTTTGTGTTTCAGCTATAATCAGCCGGTCCACACACTAGACCAGCCACACAAACTCTAGAAAGCTCATCCCTTCTCTCTCAAATCAAATGTCTGGTAAATTAAAGCTAGAATTACCATGAACCCAGATTGCCAGATCCGAATGATGAACTTGTCGCGTCTTGGGCTGGTGCAGATGATCTGCGCTCAGCATTCGGTCACGCATACTTCGGTCCTCCCCTATCAATTTTAGACCCGTCACATCAAAGAGAATCTTTACATTTAAATTTTTTTATTAGTTTAATGACAAAACATATTTGACCGATGAGTATTAATTTGTGTGACTAATCTAATGAGCCTAATTAATCTATATTTTGCTACAGTAATGCTACAGTAACTATCTTCTAATCGCCTTATAATTACTCTCATTAGATTCGTCTCGCGAATTAGAGGGGGGTTCTGAAGTTAGTTTTATAAATTGACTTTGTATAGTAATTCTAAATGGTAAAATTAGTTCTGTGGGTGTTTGTTTCCCTGTGCTAAATTTTAGATGGGTCACATCAAAGAGAATTTTACCATTTAGAATTACTATACAAAGTCAAACTACAAAACTAACTTCAGAACCTCGCCTCTAATTTGCGAGACAAATCTAATGAGAGTAATTACGAGACGATTAGATGGTTACTGTAGCATTACTGTAGCAAAACATAGATTAGTTAGACTCATTAGATTCGTCTCGCAAATTAGTACCTATATGTCAAATAGGTTTTGTCATTAAACTAATAAAAAAATTTAAATGTAAAAGTTCTTTTGAGGTGACGGGTCTAAATTTTAGAGGGGAGGAACAGAGCTTTGTCAATTTGCGACAGTGCTGCAATCCATTGTTCTGGCACTCTCTGAAAGAGCAGCGTTGGCAGGAAGTGTCAGATGTGTCCACGTGGTTGATGTCGAAATGACCGTAGGATCCAAATCAGCCAGCATATTTAGGTCACGTGCAAGTGTGGCAAGCGTTACGTAACTTTGGTTCATGTTTCTGTAGAATGACGCCTTGTATTGTTGTGCGAGTAGTTCGTGATGAAAATTTGCAAGAAACTTCAGAATTCCTGAACAATTTTTTCTGAACATGGACTCTGCATCTTCGATCTTATGGAAGAACACGGTGTTCGAGAGGAAAAAAAAGATTGAGAATGTTCCTAGAACAATGGAGAAACACTAGTTTCCGTTTTGGTATACATGTTCAGAAGAACATTGATTGCCTCGTTTGTGCAGATAATCTTACACAAAAACCTGCAGGGAAAAAAAATCTGATATGTGAAGCTTGTCTGTTCCTTTGGCTGCTTTGCAGCAGCTATAGTGCTCCAGTTATTTCTTCTACAGCCGTTACAATGTTCGCATTTATTTCTTCTGCAGCCGTTACAGTAAAACAGCTACAAAACAGCCTGCTGAACATGCCGTATCTCATTATCTGAAATTCTGAATACTGCATACAAGTGGTTGGTCATCCAGGGCACTAAGCGCCTGATATCTACTCGAGAATCGAGTTCGAATCCGAATCCTTCACGTTCAGATCTGGACCTTACTACGCAAAATTCTGAAAGCTTCTCCGCACTGTTTTGGTTCTGATCGGAGGACAAGTTGTGCTAATCTTGCTAGTGCCAGATACTTCACTCTTGTCTGGTTTGTTCTCTCAATAGATCAAGGCACATACACATGCCACATATTTTTTGAGAGCTAGCGGCTGCACAAAGTTGACTTGCAATCGTTTTCAGAGAATTGCCCTCTCTCTATCATGAATCTTGCCCTACGTCAACCATGGAATAATTCTTTCATGTTTGTGTCCATACATTTTTCTTTTGCGGCACAATAGCTAAGGGAATCCAAGCCCTTATAGTGGTTTTCAGAGACGCTAATTAGCTAACAGCGACATGCGCACTGAAACAAGATTTTGGAAAAGGAGAAGGTTTTTAATATGATTTTTTGGGTACTCAGACAAGAATTTCTTATTTAACACTTTTATCTTCTAACTTAGGTACAAGTGAAAAACTAGGACATCAGAATTGCTAGTTGCCATATAGTTGCCATATGATGTATTGTAGACAATAAGCATAAAACTATTGATAAGCCTATAGATCTTTAGTTCGAAATACAAGTTTCTTTTTACAGTATATACATCATACTTAATTGGAGTTATCGGGAAAAAAATCCTAAATATATATTTACAATAATTTGGAATAATGTCATTTTTTAGGTTAGAAAGTGTACTTAAAGGGGAATATTGTTAGTTTGGATTTTCCTCGTGATACGTTAGACACACACGTAAATCAATTGAAATTCACACAAGCACGCCATCTATCTACATGGCATGTATTGCTATCGTTTGTTGAGACTGAGAAGATCATGTGATCATACCGCATCGGATTACGATACCAGCCCACATCCACGTCACATTTAGTTGTATTTTCTCTAGAACCAACATGTCAATACACTATAATTACCTGGCTTCACTTGCCTTGCTCTAACACGCGCATAACACCATGTTCTTAGTTTGGGTTTTTCTCATGATACGTTGTACACACGCACAAACCATCTTGAATTCACACGAACACGCCAACTACTATGCTTGCGATATTCGTTGCGATTGAGCCGACCATGTGATCATACCGCGTAGGATTACGATGCCAGGTTACATCCACGTCACACTTAGCTGTATATATAAACGCCACGCCTTACCTGCAGGCTTCGCCTGTCGTGCGTTACCTACCGCTCTATCCCACACGCTTAACGTTACACTCTCTGCGGCTGTTATGATCTTTTCTTCCGTGAAAAGGAGTGCCGTTTCGAGATGACCTGGCTCCGCCTGTCGTATACTACCTACAGCTCTATCCCACGCGCTTAACACTACACTTTTCGTGGTTGTTCCGATCCTTTCCACCGTGTAAAGAAGCGTCGTTCCGAGAGATGATTTGGCTCCGCCTGTCGTATACTACCTACAGCTCTATCCCACGCGCTTAACGCCACACTGTTCGCGGTTGTTCCGATCCTTTCCATCGTGTAAAGAGGGCCGTTCCGAGGGATGAGCTGGCTCCGCCTCACGTATACTACATACAGCTTCGAGGCACACATGTATAACACCACCCTATATGGTTGTTTTTTTCCTCCATGGGAGGAGTGCCTTGTGTGCCTTTGTTGCCTGCACCTAGCGTTTCCAGACGCCTATATAAACCTGCTACAGGGAGGGGTGGTGCTAGAGTGTCAAGTGGCGGGGATTTGCGCAGCCGGTGAGTGTTGCTACTTGGTAGGGGAGGGAGGCCCCATTCGGCTCTCTCGCCATCCGTTTTGCCAGTCCTTTTTTTTTCCCGATTTGATTCTTCTTCCCCTGGTCTCCTCTCCTCTCCCATCATATCATCCTCCCCCCAGCTTTGTCTTCTCCTCCGTGAGATGTAGGAACATACAGCAGGTCCAAGCCTCGCGAGCCAAGCGCGGTGCAGCAAGGATCGGGAGGCGGAAGCGGCGAAGAAAGCAAGCAAGCAGCTCATCCGGAATACAACCGCGAACTGCACTGCAGGCTGGAAGCAGAGGAGCGGTGCAAGAACAGAGGTAACAACACCAGCTGCTGCCAAAATCACTCGCGCTCTTATTACTCGCTTGATTTCTCTGCGATTAGTAGTAGTACGTGCCTGCTGCTCTGGTTTGAGGTTGAATTGAATTCTCGGTTGGTGTCCGTGTCTCGGTCAGGTGGCGCGAGCCGATTCCGCCGATGTGTCGGCTGCAGCCGACTTGTGTTTTTGTTTTGTTTGGCTTTGCGCTTGTTGGTGATGCTGCTGCGTGTTCCGTTCCGTTGCGCTGAATTATTAGGCTGCCCGCACTGGGAAACTGTAAACGCTACTGAAGGAGAGTTTAGCGTAACAGCACCCCGCACCGGTCTCCGCAAGCCGTCCGCTAAAGGAGAGGAGCGCCTCCGTTCACGCTATTCTCAGAGGAATCCCGGGTCTACGCTACCGTGGCGCGGGGCCCGCGCGACCCAACTGCCGGGAGGGAGAGAGAGAATGGGAGACGAGCACGGCGATGGATGCGGAGGCCGGGAGGGAGAGAGAGAATGGAAGCCGAGGCCAGGGCGGCGCCCGCGTCGACGATGGCGGCGGCGATGGCGGCGGCGTCCGTTGGCAGGTCGGCGGGCGGGGCGGGCGGGGGCTTGGCCGTCACGGCGCGCGCGCGGCCGACGCGACCCGCGGGAGGTCGCGTCCGGCCCGGCGCAGCGCGCGAGCCGCGGACGCGAGGCGGGCCGGTCCTCCCGGCGGAGCGCGGCGCGGGCCTCGGCCTGCAGCGCGGCGAGCGAGACCATCGCGGCGCGGAAGCTGCCGTGCGCGTCGGCGAGGCGGAGGAAGTCGTCGAGCGAGACCAGCACCCACGCCAGCCGCTCCAGGGCCGCGGCCACCGACCCGGCCGTGGCGCCGCCCGACGCCGCGAGGGGGCCCACCATGGCGCGCAGGTCGGCGACGTCGTCGTCGAGCTGGAGCACCAGCGGGTGGAACCGGCACGGCAGGCTCGCGGTCGGCGCGGGGGACGACTTGGGCGCGGCGCGGGGAGGGCGTGGGGTCGGCGCGGCGGCGGGAGAGAAGGGGCGGCGGCACGAACGGATAAGGAGAGAGAGAGATGGTGCGGCGGGAGAGAAAAAAGAAAAGGAAAAAAAATAAGAGAGAGGAGATGGTAGTTGGTATGAGTGAATAAAATATAGAATAGTAGGGTATAGAGGAAGGATATAGAGGAATGATGGGTGCGGAAGAAATTGTTTTAGAGGAGAGAATCTTGATGACCAGAACGGAATATTCCTTTTAGAGGAAGGATATAGAGGAACACGAGTGCGGATAGCCTTACGCTGGATTGGGAAAGCGGGCGTTGTTGCGAATGCGAGGTGGTGGCTGACGAGGACCGACCATACGTGCGTGCACCTTTCAAAACCTGGCGGCTGCTGTTGCGTTTCGCTGCTCCCGCCGTTGTTCTCCATCGTGGGGGCTGACGGGTGGGCCCGACGCGTGGGCGAATGTCCCGTCGCCGTCGGAATGGGTTAGGAGAGAAATCGCGGACCTCATGATTAGAATCTTAGATGATGATGCATATATATAGGCTGCATGCAAGAGGGGCAACGGCATATATTAGCTTTCGTTAATTAATAGAAAAAGAATTTTGCACTGGTGGTCCACTGTTATTCGTCACGCAAGTTGTGCGAAACTCTGCTATCGTAAGATCGTAATTCTGTGCATCGGATTGCGTAGAATTTCTTCTTTGACGTGGAGCATTTGAGAAGCAAGATTGGATCGGGTATTCTAGGGTAGAGTTGGGGCCAAATGCTGAGAACCGATCGAGTGCCAGACAAACCAAAGCCAGCCGGTCATACAGGGACAAGAATCAAAATGTTGCAACAAGTACACACACCCATGTTGCCGAGCGCCAACGGAGACCCCGGCCGGCCATCATATAGGCGGCGCAACGGCGAGCATTGTGGTGTTGAGGAACCGTCACCGCCCGATCGATGAGGATCGCACGGTATCCCCTCGGCCGCCGCGTGATGAGATGAGACAGAGAATCCGTGTCCCATCTGTCGGTGTCAAGCTGTCAGCCCGGCCGCGCGTGGCGGCCACACGTACGCGAATCGCCCGAACGTGTGGACGCGGCCTGCCTGTACTGTATACTGTACCAGTACCGGCACGCAAAATGCTGAGCACTTTGCTCAGCGGCGAGGGAGAATCCACGTGACACGATCCAGGGCCCGGCCGGGGCCCGTAGACCATGTGAAGAAAACGCGACGACGCAAAACCTCAGTTAGCAGGGGGACCGACCCCTCTGGGGTCTTGCAAACAATGGTGGTTCGGTACGTCCTGTTTGGCACGTAGTAATTCTCGTAAGCGAAGCATCGATTTTGTTTGTTCCAAAAAAGGTGTGTGTCCAAGCCTAGCCTATATATGGTCCCTCGGACTCGGAGTGTAGTGTAACGACTAACAAGCTGGCTGCCTTGCATTGCCTTATGTTAACCTTCTGGAGTTCAGCGACCGCACGTCTTTCCTTCGTGTGATAAGGCAGGCAACCATGCACAAGCTGCTTTGCATAGTTTCGAGCTCTTCCACTTGGCTTGGGTTCATGCCGAACGCTCATGTATTGTCGCGGTTTCATCCATGAAAAGGGACAGCTGCCAGTCCCAGCCGTAGCATAGCCGCGTCCAGTAATCAACAGTAGGAATTGCCAGGAATGGACAAGTTCGCCATGCAACGACTAATATTCGAGAGGAGGCGGAGATCGATCGGTGGGTGCCGTTCATTCGGCTAGCTTGTCCACGTCGTTGTCCCCCGATCATTCACGCTAGTAGTTCAATCCATTTTTCGCTTTGCTTTTGTGTGGACTGTCTGCACTGTACCGTACCACCTCAAACAAAGATGAAACTTTGGCCATTTTTAACATGTTACCATCTGTTACCTTTGTACGAACAAAAACATAGAATTTGACCGACAGTGACAAAAGCCACACGAGCTTTCTAAAAGGATCCCTAAGCCTCAGGTGCAGAATAATTAATGAAGTGGTTAAAGGGCCCCAAAGATGCATTATATTCAGGCAAATACTAATCTGCAACCACCAGTAACAGCCAACCAGCGAATTTCGCCTCGTGCCCGCCCGCGCACTTGCGCGCGGGGAATCTGACGGCGCGGCCGCGGCGGGATCAAAGCATAATAAGCACTTGTCATCGCGTTCGCCAGTAGTAGCCATTTTCTTTCGTCCCCGTCCAGTCACCCTGGCGTGGCGTGGTTCCTGATTCCTCGGTGCCTATTCTACTGCGCACCGCACCATTCCCGGTGGCGGCGGCGTCTCGCGTTGGATTCGTGCTTTCCAGAGACGATTCCATCCGGCCATTTCCTGTGGCTGCTACGCGATCTGAATCTCGCAAGCCACATGTATTTATGTGCACATATAATAAATATCTCACTGCACTTGGCTGGCACTTGGTTCGTCGCCGGCCGCTTTGTTCGATCCAAAGAGGATCTTTGCTTGTGCGTTCTGAGGTGATCAGTGAGTATGTGCGATGGCTTTATGGTGGTAGTGGTGGTCTATGTTCTTGAGCAGAGATGGTCCATCCACCTTACAGCTATGGTGATCCAAACTTGCTTTAGAGTCAGTAGCCTCGGCTTTCGAAAATAATCAGTAGCTTGGGTTCAGATTTTCCGATTTATCGCTATGCTGATCTGATCGCTAGAAGAGAAATGTAAGTTTTTTTTCCCTCTGCAATTCTGTACATTTGTAACTTCATCTGTGTCTGGTCTCAAGTCATGAGAGCTTCAGGTGAATATGGATGTCTGTGTTCAGAAACTTCAGAAGCTGATTAAAACTGCTAATGACTTTACAGGGTAACTTTTAACTGAAGCTTCCGATCTTTTGCCGTGAAAGGGAACTTCGAGGTCTGCTAAAAGGAGAATCTGGTGAAAGGTTAGGTTTGTTCTGATCTCCACAACACAATGATTAGATCGTGTCTGCAACGAATTTCATCATTGCTTCCCGGTTGATTTTGTGGGCTGAGGTCTCTCCTCTCATGATCAGAAAATATCATACTGCGCTGAGCTTTATTGTGTATACTCCTTTTATGGTTATGCTTCTTCTGTTTTCAGCATGATATTACTACGCTAAGTAATGATTTTGTCTCATATCTCTTTCAGTGGAAGGATCCATCCGCTCACGAAGATGCTGCCCTACTTCGATCCGGAGTACGAGAACTTCAACCAGCGCATCAACCCTCCTAGGTCCAAATTTCCACCACTCTAAATTGCAGAATTTTCAGTCCAGTGTCCACTGTTTCAGTACTTACAAACAGTGATCGTTTGCAGGGTATGCATTGACAACAGTACATGCAGCGACTGCACCTTAGTGAAGGTAAGACGCAGTTCTGATCTCTTCAACCCCAATGATAGATTACATGGAGATGTTTCCAAATGTTCACTTCATTTCGTCTCTGTTCGCCTTTGGTGTTCAGGTTGACAGCATGAACAAGAATGGCATTCTGCTGGAGGTGTTGCAGGTCCTGAGTGACCTCGACCTCCACATCTCGAAGGCGTACATCACCTCTGACGGTGGATGGTTCATGGATGGTAAGAATAGGGAGTGGCTAGTAGCACCTGAACTTGAACTCATATACAGTTCAGAGACTAACAAGCTATGCTGCAAAATTGATGCAGTCTTTCATGTCGTGGATAAGCAAGGACAGAAGGTCACTGATGAGAAGACCGTCAAGTACATTGAGAAGGTTGGCGAATTTCACCCTCTGTTTGTCTCTGCAACAAACTATTTTCCATCACTGAATTCTCTGCTCCATACTTCATATTTTTTTTCTGTCAGGCGTTGGGTCCGGAGAGCAACTTGCTGGGCGCCAACAAAGGCAGCAGCTCGCCGGGAAGGTCAGTGGGGCTGCACTCCATCGGCGACCACACCGCCATCGAGCTCAAGGGCCCCGACCGCACGGGCCTCCTCTCGGAGATCTTCGCCGTCCTCGCGGAGCTCCAGTGCAACGTGCTGGCCGCCGAGATGTGGACGCACCGCACGCGCGTGGCCTGCGTGGTGTACGTGAACGACGTGGCGACGGGGCAGGCCATCGGCGACCCGCGCCGGCTGTCCCGGATCGAGGGCCGGCTCCGGCACGTGCTCCGCGGGTACGGCGGCGGCGACGCCCTGGGCGCGCTAGCCAACTTCGCCGTCGGCCCGACGTCGCACGTGGACCGGCGGCTGCACCAGCTCATGCACGCCGACGTGGACGTCGACGGCGCGGCGCCGGGGCAGGTGGGCGGCGACGGCGGCGGCGAGGGGGACCGGCCGGAGGTGACGGTGGAGCACTGCGTGGAGAAATCCTACTCGGTGGTGAACGTCAAGTGCAGGGACCGGTCCAAGCTGCTGTACGACATCGTGTGCACGCTCACGGACATGGAGTACGTCGTCTTCCATGCTGCCGTCTCCTCCGAAGCCTCCTACGGCGTCCAGGTACGCACCAAAAGATTATTTTTTTCTGGTTCAGCTTGATGCCTTAAGCATTAAGCCATTAAGGCATGAACATTCGCACTCGTATCTTGTTCAGGAGCTGTACATTCGTCGCAAGGACGGCAAGACGCTTATGAAGGACGAAGCAGAGAAGGTGATCAGGTGCCTGGAAGCAGCCATCTCCAGACGAGTATGCGAGGTACTACATACACCTGCTCTGCTTTCTCGCAACACCCTGATTCTGCCACTGACAGCTGCAATTAATGGTGACCAATCAGGGCTTCACCCTGGAGCTGTGCGGGCGGGACCGGGTGGGCCTGCTGTCGGACGTGACGAGGGTGCTCCGGGAGCACGGGCTGACGGTGACCCGCGCCGACGTGACGACGGTGGGCGGGCAGGCCATGAACGTCTTCTATGTGCGCGACCCCTCGGGCAAGCCGGTGGACATGAAGACCATCGAGGGGCTCCGCGGGGAGGTCGGCCAGACCGTCATGCTCAGCGTCAAGAGCGTGCCGGCGGCCACCGCCAAGACGCCGGACCCCGCCGCCGGCATGTCCAAGACCAGCTTCTTCTCCTTCGGCAGCCTATTCGCCAAGCTCCGGGCCTGATCCATTGATCGGCCCTGTAATTGCTGTAGAGATGAATTGGATCTAGATTCTAGAGTAGTAGTTGGAGGGAAGGGAAAGGGGAGAGTAACCGAATGTGGCGTATGGCAGCTGTGGATGTATAGTTTCATAAGGAGCTCTACCAGGGTGCAAAGACACCAGACTCGTAGTTCTGTGCAATGCAGGCTGCTTGTTGGGATGCATCAGTGCATTTGCTTGTCTGTTCTGCTCATCTGATCCGCATCAGTATGCACTATGCGTTGCCCACAGATCCAGTTTGCATATGCATAGAATTTTTAGAACTTCTATGCAAGACTTTTATTAGCTTACGAGAAGTGGGCGGACAGCGGAGTGAACCTTCACAAACTTAATAAAGAGTAGAGACAGTACGATCTTGGACTTCCACCACGAGAAAACAATTTCAGTATTTCACTTCACTAGTAATCCACCCGCTGGTTCACTCCACAAGAGTTACTGTACCTCTGATTCACACCATCAATACCAATCAGCAATTACAAAAGTTCGCGCCAATTGAACTGAATCTATTTCCCAAATAAGAAGGAAAGATGACTGATCATCTACAGTTTCATGGGAGAGGAGAGTCTGAATTCTCAGCCTGACAGTGCTGAATTAGCATCTACATGTGCATATCCTTGATACAATGGGTGTTGATGTATGGTCCTGATCATATTTGACAAAACTCATGAATCTTAGATACGTCTGCTGTTAACTCAGATTCTTTAAAATCATTTTCGGGGTTCGAAATCATCATCAACGTCGTAAGCTGGGTTGCATAAGCATCTAAACAGCCGGCCGATTCCCTGCACCCAAGCATATGACTAAATGACGATTGAAATACGTAAAACAATTTGCATAGATGGATGTGAATGATGATTGAAAATTTGCCTGAGTAAATGCAGGAGTCCGATAAGGCACCGTTCGAGCCACATCATCGTCTGAACTATCATCTGAGCTGCTGTCATCATCAAGTACCGTTTGTTTCGAAGGCCCTGGCAATGCCTCCTTTTCCCTCTATTCATGTTTCAAATCACCGAATATTTCATTTGTGAATTGAAATTGTACTGGTGAACCACAAATGTAGCACATAGCCAAACAAATGCGTTAAGAAAAGGTCACGTAATGCACCTGAAATACTTTCCCAAGAATTTTCAAGGCCGCTGCGCGGGCCTTCAGATCCTCTTTCTTGACATTGTTTTCATGTAGCACCTAAAAAGACAGAAACTTGTCAAATCAGATATGTCTGATTTGCTGATCAATTCAATAGATAGCCTCAATCAACAATGGCATATAATGCTACTCATAATCTTGATAGTTCTAAGTCATGACCATTTCAAGTTAAATGCTATATGTGCTCATTTCAATAGATACATCTGGCTTATAAAGGTTTCCGTTTTCCAGTTAAATAAAACAGAGCTAAATCTGGAACTGAAGAATAAATATCATGTTGAAGAGGGTCACCAATGCTGAAAGTCTCAAGAAACATACCAATTCACAGACATGCAGGAGGGTCATTTCAATGTCCACAACGTTGAGCTTCCACAGTGAATTCATCATCAGGTCCTTGTTCATCCTCATCTGCAGGTCAACATCATGCTCAGTGGCGCAGCCGTCCTTGGCGCTCTGCCGGCAGGCTTCCTCTTGCAGGTGCAGCAACTGCAGGGCTCCTGCATTGCTCCTTTTGCCCCCTAATCAGTCAGCAATTTTAATCATCGAAACGGAATCCACTGCACGCAGAAAGCTTTCACCTTTCGCCGCCGTGATCTGTGACTTCCACAGGTGCCCCTTGTTCCTCACCCACTCGGCCACGAATGGCACCCCTAGGTACATGGCCTTCTTGCCAAGCTCCTTTGCTGCTTGCCGGGAGTATACATACCCAATGGTGCGTAGAATTTCTAGCCCAGATGCTGAAATTGGACATTTGGCAATTGAGTTAACATTTTCGGAGAACAGATGCAAAGAAATGTATCGATCAGGGATCACAAGACTGACATGTGCTGGAGAGCCTCTTTGCCTCTGATTCCGCACGATTAGCGAATCCTTCCTTGTCTCCACGTACATATTGGGAGAGAAATTCCTTTAGGAATCGGGCTAGCTTCTCTTCTCTTTCTCTTTGCACATTCTTTGTCACCATAAAATAGAAACGTATCAATATTTCCAGTAGCACAATATTGTTACTACTAATAGTATTCAATAAGAAAGAAAATATGGCATTGATGTTTGGCATCCATCACAGATAGAGCCTGCTTATTCGGTCCACTAACCTTGAGCCTATCCTGAAGCTTTTCTGGATTGTCGTTGTCGCTTGCCATCTCGGACGAAGCCATCGTTGCCATTGCAAGACTGCCGATGTAGTCTTCAAACAGCTCGCTTCCGAAAAGAAGAGTGAACACCACTGTGCCATCCAGTATGTTATCCCTGATTTTGGTAATAAACATCCAGATTGGTGGACACATTACGTTTAAAAAAAAACAAAGATTCAAGTGTTGCTGACATTACGAAATAACGATCACTTCAAGTGGGTGCCTACCTTGATATGCTGTTTTTGCCGTAGCCGTCGTAGGCCTTCCTCTGCAGAGGGTCACTGAGCACCTGATAGGCCTCTCCAAGAGCCTAGGAATCCAACCCACAGCAAGAAACTCAGCTGGTCAGCACAACATACACACATCCAATCCACTCCACGAAATCAAGGTACGCACGATTGAATTTAAAGTACTACTAGCACGGTAGCAGTACGAACCTGGAACTTCTCGGCCGCTTGTGGGTCGTTTGGATTCTTGTCTGGATGCACCTGCCTCGCCTGAAGAAAGAAATGGATCCCAAACGAGTTGGAAATGCGTTCCCAGTCTGAACTTATCTCATACAGACAAAAATGAACCAAAACACATTCTTTTTGCTTGTTGTGGTCTACTAGTAGAGACCAAGAAGGTGCGCACTGAACATGAAAACAGCATGAAGAACAGAGCGGTGTGTGACCTTGATGTAGTACGCCTTGCGGATCTCGTCGTCGGAGGCGGCGGGGCTGACGCCGAGCGCGTCGTAATACTCCGTCTCCTTCGCCATCGCCGCCGCCGAAGCTGCTTCCTAGCCTACGCAACAACACCTGGCTACTCTGGAAACGAGAAAGCAGCAGAGCATGGACAGACAGGGGAGGCAGAAAGGAGAAGAGAGGAATGAAGAAAAGGCGCATCATTCATTCATGGCGCAGGCAAGGAGGGGAGGGAGGGGCGTCCCCACCGGCCCATCTTTCCAGTGATGCGCACGCGGCCGCGGCGGCAGCAACAGCAGAGCGGAGCAGGGGCCGGGCAGGGCAGCAGCACGATGTGCGCGGGGCGTGGCGGCCGCGGAGCAGAGGCCCCGTATGTAGAATTAACAATTGCGTGCGATGCGCCCGGGCGGCGCGCGGTGGTGGTGCGGCCGCGCATATCTTTCTCTTTCTCCTCCGCGCGGTGGATCCAGGATTCAAGATCGAATGATTACTGCTGCTGCTGCTTGTTTTTTTTTAAAAAAAACAAGCATCTCATTTTTCTTCTCTCGTTTGCTTTTAGGCTAGTCCCAATAGTCAATTTTATTTTGTTGTTTTCAACATGCCATATCATCTAAAGTGATTTGAAACCATCAAAGAAACAACTCCTTCTAATGGTAAGTTTTATTTTTGTTGTTTCATAGGCAAGTCATGGTATTTAATTTTTGCATTATGATTGGGTAGAGAGCTCATGAAATGAAACTCAATGGCTTCAATGGTGGTTTCAATGGGTTTCAAAGTTCTGGAACTAGTGCAAACACTAGTTTCATCTAGATGAAACCACTTTCTTCTCTTTCTTCATAAATTTCATGCCACCTCATTATATTTGCTTATGTGGCACCTCATTTATTGAAAATGAAACTCCCATTGAGAGTAGCCTTATCCGTCTTATTTATTTGGGTTTTAAATTTCGTGGCGTTTCCCTCCTATTCTTTATGGGCAACTGAGAGGATGTGTGGGGTTGGTGGTCTTGCATGGAACTAAATAAATATTTCCAGATCGTTTATTTCTTCACCCTTTTTCTTTCTTTGCTGCCGTTCACTTTCCTCTCCCATAATCTTCATCATTGGGAGTTAACTGTTGTTAGAATGGGGTGTATGATTATGGCTTGTGGTCGCCGCATTGCTTGTGCAGTGACGTGGCAATAATTCAAGTACAAATTATAATAGTTTTTATCAGGTTCGGTCCTTTTCACAATGGTTGATGCTCCATCAAATTAACAAGATGAATCAATAAAATAAATGCTGGTCCGTCCGATGATTATAACAAATTTAGTCATGGGTTTTGATGATTCTGCATCTATCATAGCGACACTATAGAAGTACGAGTACTGATAATTACTTACTTTTTCTGCTTCATCAATTAAAACTGAAAAGTAATTATAATTAGAGCATTGACACTTGTCCTATTAAATCTGTTCTATGATATTAGTACTATATTTGGGTTCTTTGGTTAACAAGATTTCTCACAAGTCGACTTTGTAATCTGAATCTCCGAATCAAATAAAACTGCACTTACAGAAGATCAATTAAATGGTATCCGTAGTCTCTCAGCCAGTAAAGCTGTAATGAATAATATGTTAAGAATATACGTATACTGATCGCAGTTAAGACACGATCCCTACCTTACCACAAGGTGATATTCAAAGCTAATTTCTTGCATCATTGGAGTTGCTTTTTTTTTCTTCTGCGTGTGTATCTGTTAGCGCAACTAAAAGAAAGCAAGAATCTTTCCAACTGTTTTGTGGATATGAAAACGATGAATCGTCCATCTGGGCACGATGAACGAGCACCTTGTTTTCAGATTTCTAACCGCATCACATTTTCTGCTGCACTCAAAACGGGAATCTTCCTTGATCTCAGTTAACAACTCTTCGGCGGCGCAAAAAAAACTCTTCGGCGGCGGCGCTGTGGAGTGTGGACCAGCTCCGGCCTCCACGAAATGCGCAGGCACAATGCGGAACGAACAGCGAAGGCCCCAACACGACACAGCGCCAAGTGATTGGGATCGTAGGCAGGGACCAGGTTATAAAGGGCAGCATGTGCAGAAGCCTTTGAACTGGCGACTTGGCGAGGCGACCTCCGGTCATCATGCATGTCTCCGTATCAGCCGCATGGTCGCATGGATTGCGTCACATGCGCCTCGGATCCGGGCTGATTCGATGTGCTTGCCTGAGCGCACATTTTGCACGATCAGATCGTTTATTCCAGACTCATTTATGTATTACTTTACGTAGTCGTGCAACATCAAAGCGGGGATAGCTCAGTTGGGAGAGCGTCAGACTGAAGATCTGAAGGTCGCGTGTTCGATCCACGCTCACCGCACGGTTCTATTTTTTTTTCAAGCAATTAGTTTCAAAACCTTAGTGCTGTGCTTGTATTTTTCCTTTTATCATGATGGTATATATGATTAAGATGGAGGGGGTATTCTGTAGGATGTTATTATGGATTGTGGCCTGATTCCCTCGCAAACAGAAGCATTTCTGTTGATTGGATTATAATCTCTATCTGTTTTTGCATTGACTGAGCAGGAAGATGAGTTATGAGCATAAAACAAAACGTTGGATTCAAGCATCAGGAGCCCAGCAAAAACAATGTGAGTCAGAAATTGTATATCCGCATGGAAGAATACGAGAGTTGCCAACAATAACCAAGTTTCACCTCTGAATAACCAGATAAATATATACCGTATACGGTAGGTCACAAGGTCACAGGCTCATATAATTCACTAGTCACGACATAGGCATGTAAAGGGGAAAAAATCAGATAACATATATCTTGAAATGAAAAAAAAATATAAAGGACAAGGACTCTTATACCCAGAAAAATAAGTCCGCATCATAACATCCTATTCAAGCATTTACACTTGCAGATAGTATACAATCATCAATAGCCCACAAGGGCGAAAATCCTCCTATTTCAGCTACACAAAGAATTACATCAATGCCATGTATCAGATAGCATTATAGCAAGAATCCTATTTACAAAAGATTTATCGTCACAAACTTCTCCTAGATTCCCTTATGTTGTCGTGACAAATATTAGCAACAACCCAATATTGCAAAAACTCAACAGATCGGTATCACAACCGTTTCGGGGAGCCATATGGGCTCTGCGATCTCTGAATCATGTCAAGCCAAGGATCATCATGAACTGCGATGCTTCGCGTTATCAGGGCTTGCTTGTAACTGACACGGTTATAGGCTGCCGATCCTGAGGAAAGCACTGGATGCGATGGGGAGGGAAGACAACTCCAATTGGATTGCTTGAACTGCCGTAACGGGCTTGAACATGGGGACACTGGGAGAGACATGTTTTTCCTAACATCAATATGGCTGCTGCAGGATGATGGAAGATGTCACTGATCAGCATGCTGAGATGGGTGGATGAAAAGATGGTCGCCAAATGTGGATTACTGTACCTGGGGGTTTTGCCTGATGGTGAAGGATGAGCTGTGGAAAGCCCAGTAAAATCTCTCGCGCTTTGTCCTTTGATGTCCCAAAGAGGAGCAATGCTTCTCTTTGATGAAGGTTCTCTGCTGGACTGCAACCAAATTTAAGGCATATGCAAATGCTATAACATATTTCGTAATTAAATATTTAGACAATTAGACGTCTTAGAAAAAGAGAGAAAGAAGCAACGACACATTATGTGAATTGAGGATTATGTGCAAAACAGTTAGTGACCTGGTACATCATCTTGTACCTCTGTGCTAACCTTTGTTCTAATACGACAGTACAACACACATAACAAACCCCTAACTGATTCATTACCTTGACTGAATCATCTTGAATTTTATGAGATACCACCATTCCAATGGTCGTCTAATCATGCATATAAACACACATTTTGGTTTTCTCGCATATTTTTATCACAGGAGACATAAAAAAATGCAAATGACAATTTTTAACAGACACTTAAGTTTCTGTCGAACAATAACTCCATGACAAAGGGTAGTGCTGCTATTTTCACTTAATACCTAAAACCAATAATTGTTATCACGGTAACAGAAAATTGATGTCATCTATTCAAAATATTCCACAAATACGAACATATATTAACATTATGTGACAGAAAATAGAAAGAAACAAAATGTGCTGATGCCTGCACCAATCATCTATTGGCATTGCAGAAAAAAGGAATAAAAATGTAGCCATTCATTTTTTTTTGGGCGCAACAGAGTATTGTTCATTGTAATCTAAGATCATAATAGGCACATCAAGCACAAACCCACAAACCTAAAATCCGGTATGAAAATCTAGGAAATATATGCTGTTATTTCCTATTGGTGCTCGAATAAAGCAAAGAAACAAATAAACTATTTAAAACGTCATAAATGGTCCTTGCTAAAGATATTCAAATGACCAGAATGTCGATTAAAAGAAGTAAATAGTAAATATCTCTGACAAACACCTTAACCAGGTGCCTCTGTCACAGGGAAAGGTGGCATGCCTCTGCAGGGAAAGGTAGATATTTCTCAACTGAGTGATATTGCTGTTTGCTTTATTGATGGTCTTGAACAAATGGGTGACCCAACAACTGAGTCGCAGAGGGGCGTTGTGCTGGATCACGCCTCAAGCACAAACTCAGGAAATCCTTTCCTTCATTAGAAAAACTCTCTGGGATGTCTGGTACAGCTTTACTGTAAGCTATTTTAAACATTGCAGGTACCTGAAAACAAAGGTATTGAAAAAAAAAAGGTATTTAGCCAATTAGCCTCACCATCAGAAAAGTATGAAGCGTATACTAGTTATTTTATCGGTCTGGAGTGGCTGATTTGGCTGGGGTGGAAATATTTCAGCAAAGTACTCCCTCTGTTCAAGTTTACATGTCGTTTGACTTTTTTCATCTCAAGTTTGACTGCTCGTCTTATTCAAAAAATTTGTGCAACCATAGTTAAATTTAAGTCATTCTCGAAGAACTTATATTAATAAAGCAAGCCACAACAAAAAATATGATATTTTGCATAATTTTTTGAATAAGACAAGCAGTCAAACTTGAGATGGAAAAAGTCAAACGACATGTAAACTTGAACAGAGGGAGTAAAACACAATGCGAACACATACATCTTCGTATTGATGCCAAGGATGTCTTCCCGTCCCCATTTCAATAATTGTGCACCCAAGGCTCCAGATGTCAACTTCAAGACTATACCCATTTTTGTTCATTATAACCTGCAGCATTTGAAGTCATTGGCACAATCTTTCTTGGAGTTGGAAACCATATGCATCAAAGTTCTCCAAAGTTCATCGATACGAATCAACATACCTCAGGAGCCATCCAGTATGGACTTCCTCTGAGAGAACGTATTTCAACAAAAGAAGTTATCTGCTTGAACATAAGCAACAGCGTGAGACAGAGGAGGGCAAAACTCAAAAAGAGCTCTTTTGGCTTTTCGACAGGAAGACAATATTAGTAATTAAAACCATTTTTGCTTTAGTATTGTTCCGAATATGATTACCAGCACTTGGCACAAATAAAACATTAGACCCTATGTGGCGCAGAAAAGAAATTTCGACCACTCAAACTTAACAGGGAGCGAGATGTGACTGTCTACAAAAATTACTCGCTGTGCTACACCTCACTGGCTTAGAGGAGTTGCATCCTTGAAGCATGTGAGTGTGGTTCCAATGATGCTTCTGGATACATGCGCACAAACAAAAACTGCTGGGAGGGAGAAAAAGAATAGAAACTGCGTACGTGTTTAGCAACGCCAAAATCAGCAAGTTTGACTTCACCAGATGGACAGACAAGTATATTTGCTCCTTTTATGTCTCTGTCAAACAATGCATCATGAAGTCATACACTGATATTTATTCAAATTTTGACCATGAACAATGACAGTGCAATATGATTCACGTTACCTGTGCACAGTTTTCCTACCATGCAAGTAGGCTAGTCCACAGAGGATTTGCCGAGTATAGTTACGAATCACAGGTTCACTAAAAGGACCATAATCTCTAAGTAAATTATGGATTGAACCTCCAGAAACAAACTCAAGATAAATGGATAGTGTTCCATCAGTCTGCCCAGAATAAGCATAATCAGCATTCATCACTTCACGAACAAAGTTTGTGAACAAACATTAATTCCTGAAGTCAAGTTTTTCCTTCTTGAGATGAACGCCCGTCATTGGGAAACAATTAGGAAAATGTATAAAGAAAAAGAAAAATAAAAGAAAATAGAAAGTAGTAATTGTTTACTATATGATTAAAAACATGTGTAACGAATAAATTCTAAGATGTCGCAACCACAAGGTCCACAATGGTACAATTATACAGTTATTCGATGCCACATGAAACTCACCAGTTCACTTCCGTAGTACTGCACAATGTTTTGGTGTGAGAGTTGTCTAAGCATATCAATTTCCTGTAAATACAAGAATGGTAATAAAGTTACTAAACCGATCAACAGGGTCTCGGCTCAACTGCTTTTCCTCAACCGAAATTGAAAACTTTTCAATGAAATAGGGAAAGAAAATGACCTGATTCAATTGCCGGAGGCGTTCGTTTGAGTTTGAATCATCCAAAATAACTTGTACCTCCTTTATTGCACACAGCTGCCCACTTTCTCTATGTAAAATACGAGTAATGCCAATCATAGGATATCTCTATGTAAAAATGAGCAACTTTTATACTACTGAGTCACTTCGGAAAAATGAGTCAGCTAACGAGTAAACTGTGTTTTACATAGCTACAATCTGTGGAAAAAATTCATAACGGCATCAGCTGACTTCGATACAAAAGTTTGTGGAATATCAGTTACTCCATTTTTTTTCTTCAGCTAAAAAATATATACCAGTAATTAAGAACCCGAACTGAACTTTTTTATATATATATTTTATATAATGACACAAAGACCTTCATACCTGTTGAATCCAAGGTAAACCTGACCAAATGTGCCGCTACCTAACAGCTTCCCCTTTTTCCACTCTGACCGAGATTGTCTACAAGAATTGGATGATGAAGGAACAGGGAACCGAGCAGTAGGAGCTGGGGGAAGAGGCAAGGGTTGAGACCGGCTCTTCAGATCACCCATCCTTTTAACCGTTGACCATGGACCAAAACCAAAGTCTCCTGGACTTGCGTAACAGGAAGCAAGAGCATTCCCTCTTGGTCTAGGGGAAAGACTCCTCGTTCTCGGCCCGCGTTTATCCTCGTGTAACATTCTACCACGCGAAGAAGGACCACTTGTTGAAGCTCCAAAGCTCTGCAAACTAGCTTCTGCCTCATCGTTGATAGGCAGCTCTGAGAACCTACGGTGTTCAGTACATGAAACACGGCGTTTTTCTTCCATTAGACACTCATCATGCGTGTCGGGTGGTATAGTTCTTGCTCCGGGATAGACAATTGGATCTGCATACCTAGAGATTGCACACCAACGAATGGTGAATATCATCAGATAACATAATAGGGCTGTAACAGCAGATTGTCTGAGAGGTAAAAATAGATATTGACAAAAAAAAAATGAGAGACGAACGTTTCGGGCAAAGGCACATAAATAATTCATGAGCACCATTTGTTGCAAGAGTAAGCATGACTTGTCAAATGTTCAAAACAAAAACAAAAAAAAGCATGAGTTGTCAACGAAACACTGCTTCAATTTGTTAGAGACAGGTGACACGCTTTTGCACCATAAGTCCATAACAAACTTGACTCCCGCGTGCATGGCCGGCATTTACAAACTAACAAAGCGCCGTAGAGGTCAACTGCCGAAGTTGGTGCGAAACCTCTTTTCCCATCTCTTGGTCGTCGCACTAGACTCAGAACGACTAATTAAACCGCCCACATCATAGGAACACCGAACACACACAGCTTCATGGACGTAATGTTGCGATCACAATGCCCAATCACTAAATTTCACTAAAACATGCCAAAAATAAATTGCGCTGATAATCGAAAAATCGTAGGCAAGCGGCACGTGGCCGTCAACGAAAGAAAACACCTGTGGTCCACCGCGTCGTCTGACTCAGAGCTCGACACGGACGGACACGGGGACGCGCAGCCCCCGCGCGCCGGCAGCGCGGCAAGCGGCCCCGACTTGGGCCGCGGAAGCGGAAAACCTTGCCCCACCACAGCGCCCTCCGACCCGCCGCCGCCGCGGCCGGCGCTATCCGCGCCCCGCCACGCCGGCGGCGATTCGAGGCTGCCGGCCCTTGGCCCTTCCAGCCGCTGGACAGGCGTCGAGGCCCAGGCGGAGGCGCCAGCGGTGTGGTGGACCTTGTCGGAGTGCCGCGGCGAGCAGGCGGCCGCCGGCGCAGTTTCGTTGTCCTTGCGCTTGGCCCTGGACCTGGACCGCCTCCCGGGCCACCACCACGGGGGCATCGAGCCGAGCGCCTTACAGAGGTGATCCACCGAGCTCGAGCTGGACGCGCGAGGGAGCGAGCAGCGAGGCGGGAGACGGCGCGAGGGAGCGAGCGAGGCTTCGACTAGCGGAACGCGCGACAGCTGCCGACCAGGCGACGAATGTCTGCGCCGTGCGCGTGCGCGCGCACCGTGCTGTTCGCGTCGGGTTAATACCACTCATTCGGTCACTCGTCAAGGAGGCGGGGCCCGCTCTTGCACGACACATACTCTTTTTTTTTCTAAAAAAAATTCCTGACGTTGTTGACTTTTTGATCTTTGACCAATAATATAAATTTAAATAATTACTTTTTAAATGTAAAATGAATATCATTGGATTCATCATCAAAAGTACTTTAAGGTTAACTTATACACTTAGCTATTTACACAAATATTTTGAATAAAACAAACGGTCAAACGTAACGAAAAAAGTCAATGACGTCATATTTTAAAAAATAGAGAGAGTCTTATTGTCGCCGTTAATTCTGTTTTACCATTTATCTTAGATGTTGTTTGGTTCAATGTTGGTAACGTTATTGCAATCCCAATCAGTTGCACGCGCAATAGCAATCAATGTATGCCACTTTGTTTGGTTAGATTCTGTAAGGGTTTCGGTTTCCAACGCAGAGGAAGAGATTGGACGAATTGATGGAGGAGAAGGGGGAGGGCGGCGACCTACATGAGCAAGAAGAATGTCGCAAGTCATCGCGTGCCTGCGCCGTCGCGGCCGGCGCTATCCAGCGCCACGCCACGCCGGCAGCGATTTGAGGCTGCCGATCCTCAGCCCTTCCCTCTGGACAGGCGGCGAGGCCCAGGCCGACGCGCCGGCGGTGGGATGAAAGCCGTCGGAGTGCCGCGGCGAGACAGAGGCCGCCGGAGCGCCTCCCAGGCCGCCCTGAAGGTCCGTGCGAGGAGGCGCGAGAAAGAAGAAGAGGAGGGTAATTTTGTCCAAGAAAAAATACGTGGTCATTTTAGCATAAAGGCATCAAACTCATGGTTATTTTACTCACGAACTCTGGTCAAAATAGCAAAACTCTCCTCCCCGACGGCTCTCTAGGCCGCCAAATAATAAAGCAGCCCTAGAAGGTCCGTGCTCCTTCTTAAAGCAAAATCCGCAACAACATTTGTCCAGGCCATCATGGCCCATGATAGGCCCACTACACTGCCGTCGTTGCGGGACTACGGAAGAGTCACAGGACAGCTTGAAACCTACGAATATTGGTGCCGGCGAGCGCATTCTGGTCCCAAACCTCACCACGGCATTGCTCATGTCGATTCCTCAAGGCCCCAGGATGCAGACGGCAAACATAAGCAGCAGCTGAAGGGCCTTGTGCCATCCATCACAATCTAAGCTAGTCCATCGACCCAATCTTCTCTAGTCGAAGGCTACTCTTTTCCTTATGTGTGCAAAGACTTCTTTTTTGATAGTTTAATTTTTGTTATTTCCGAGAAGCACAGAGACAACTTGTATTGATAACAATGTACTAGACATTACATACCTTTCTACTTTAAAGTTTATTAAGGACACGAAGCCTTTGACCAAATGACAAACCATCATGCCGCGACCTGAATAGGGTAAACGAGACGCATGCAATTCAGGTCTAGGATGCAGAGAAAAAATGTCTGAACTCTGATTATAACAACATTAGATATACAAGCTTTCTGGGCACAAGAGATATGGCAAACCACAAAGACGACTTATAGAAGCCAAGTTTCTAGTGAACATCTATCATCCATCCACTACCTTCCCCCATATCTATCATCTTACAAGTTACAACTTAGTTATTCCATAAATTATTTTCCCTAATTAAGAATAAAAAAAGCGTCAATGTCGACAGCTGACACCAAACTCTCAAGGCACATACTCACTAGTGTCTGAAGCCCCAATCTTTTATTATCCTTGCAAGATTCTAGCTGCGAACAGCAAGCGGCCGATCCATAACAGGCAGTCGCACATTTTAAATACATGATGCTTTCATGTTCTGAAGATAACTCCCAGTGTCATCTGGTCCCTGGACCCTTCCTAAAGTCGTCCCAAATCGGTATCCTACAAATAATCAACAAGAAGAATAAGATTCAGTGAACAGATGGGGATTGTGTTGTTTTCTTTGGAAGTAATAGGTGTATCGTATACTAGCCTCGGTTAACAGCAGGCCATGATCTTTGGCAACTTTCATCTTCTCTTTCAGAAAATCCACATAAAGATGTCTGTGGAATCCAAGCTGCGCACAAAAGCAGAGTAAATTCAATATATTTATAACTGATCTCCAAACTCCTTATATATTGAATAAAGTTGAAGTGAAACTTAGCTACCTGCTCATTAACCATTTCACAGACAATCTGAGCTACATTGATATCAACCCTGTCAAATAACCATTCATTGTACCTTCCCTGTTTTCGCTGTAGAATCCAATTAAAGTTAGTGCATTGAAAACAATTTCAAACATTACTATAAGAGTGGCAAACCATGTCAAAAGCATTCAAGACTACAAGGGAGTATTCATAGAAGAAAAAGAACAAGACATCGTACCCTATATATTATTAAGATGACTTGAAAAACTTGAAGCCAATCTTTCTAGGCTTCAATGCTGTGATAGATCTAATTTTTCTTTCAGGCGACTTCTAATTCATTCTCACATTTTTAAAACCATAATTTAGGGAGACAAAATGAAAAAATAGAACAAAGTAAGGATGTTCATGTGTATGATTCAACCGAAAAATGAACTGTTGATCTCAAGCCATTCAATACTGCATTGAACTTGTTCCTCAGTCCTCACTCCTCACTGCACTCATCACTCATTTGTGAGCTCACTCGGATGAAATTAAATCACACAACTAACCTCTCATTGCAAACACACAGCTTAAACTGGCTCAGTCAAAGATGCCACAGGGCCTGTAAAAACTGAAAAAGAACCTATCGCCATTTCATGATCATGGAAGAACCAGCTGTGCAACATGATTAATGTGATGCAGCCAAAAGTGCGCTCAGTCACAGTTCAATATGGTTATCTTAAAATGATGGGTTGTGGTGGTGCTTTAAGGATAGATATTCAGCATGTGTTTAGTAACCATAGTGTCATACATATGATGTTGTTACAAAAAAAATTGTTGATGGGATCAAAGAGCAGTCTGATTGACTCCCCAAAAAAGGTTATGTACACATTACAAATAATACTTGATATTTTAAGGAAGTTAACTACACTGTGTGATAATCTTTAAAATAACCATGACAACCAACTTCCAGTATAGTCAAAGGCATACTGGTAAATGTCCTTAATTAATAATTAGGCCCCATCATGAGAATATGCAGTTAACTAGTTGATTGTAAACGATTGGATCGTATCTATTCTTATTAGTATAAAAAGAAGAAAAGAAACTTAACTTCTTTTAAAAAGAAATAAGTCCATACTACCCCCTGAACTCTTGTCGGAGTCTAAGTTTCAACCCCTAACTATCAAAAAGTCTAAAGCACCCCCATAACGTAATCAAACCGGTTAGTGCGCACATTTCAGTCTGGTTTGCATGCATGGTTGATAAATGAGCAAACTACCGTACTTAGGAGAGAAACGACAAGAAAATAGAAACTTAAGGAACATGATAAGTTTTATGAGTTACTCAGCGCGAAGATGAGTCACAAGACAACTAACCTGCAATGGTAAAGATAAAACAGTTAATGGTTTCAGATACTATACAAGGAAGGAATATAAATAGGTTGTACACGGGGAGTCTACTGTCACATACCATGTCTGCAATTACACCATCCCAAAAGTCTGAATTACAAGAACCAAATTCTGTGAGATCATATGGTAGTCCTGAATCACCATCTCTAATACTCTTCAGCACAACTTCGAAGTCCTTCTCATTCAAAACCATCTCACTAGCAGCAAAATAGTAAAGATTGTATCTTTGTTGCATCCTCTCCTCATTCTCCATAAGTTCCATTATGTCCTTGACTGCAATATCAATTTGGAAATAGAGAATCTTTCGAAACTTGTTTGCAAGAAGAATACCTTTGGCCATGACTTGATCTTTTCTCTGTCCATATTCTGTATTCTCCTCCAACATACGGAAAAAATTGAGATATTGCCTATCGCCTTCCAAAGTAGTAGGTCTCACCCACTCAGAAGAGATTTCAGGATTCTGTGACAATGTTATTTGGATTAGGCACTAAAAAATACACTACTTACAAATTGAATATGAAGTAACTAATACTACACACAAACGCGACAACATAGCTAAGCACAGCAGCATCACCTCCTTTATTTACACCTCTAATTCTCCAATTACTACTCCCGCTCCACGTCATTAATTCCCCTACTACCCTAGGTCCTTGAGCCCCTAATTTTCCTACTCCTAGGCTGGCTCCTCTACTTCATATCCATGAAGTCCCCATGTAACTACGACCATGCACCTGTTACATGTTAGGCATCCATTGCAATCTGAGCAGCAGCAGGAAGTACAATCCTGGTGCTGACCGCCTAATGGGAAGCTAATGCTCAATATCGATGCTTCCTTTGTCCAAATGAGATGTCGGGTGCAGAAGGGTCCCTATATGCTGTAAGTAAGGGTGCAGAAGGATAAACACGACAGAGTCCCTATACGCCTAACCAAGGGTGCAGAATAATAAACATGACGACAGAGTCCCTACATGCTTTAACCAAGGGTGCCAATGATACGAGCCTGACAGAAATCACATACCCGTCCACTGAGTTTCGGGAATACATGTGCATAGGACGAGGGCACCGCACATTCATGCTGGCGACGACTGACATAGAGCATGTACGGCTCCTTATGAACGTTGTCCAAGCATCGAAGCTCCTCTTTGTTGGCATCACATTTGAACAGACGCCTGTACGATACCCCATCCTCAAAACATTTGTGCATCTCCAACCGAACTGCGAGCACCTCGGCGCTAGTGCACTGAGACGACAGGTCCGGCACTCTCTCTGGAGTCGGCGAGGCAGCATGGATAGAGCTGTCACTCCCCGCCGTCCCTGGCTGCACATCCAACTGCCGACTCTTTCTTAGCTCCTCCGCTGAATCTGAACATGATCTCTCTGTCACCTCGAGAAAATATGAGCAACCCTGTTCCCCCTCCTCCTCTTCTTTCTCCTCCTCCCATGGATAAGGCAAACGCGGTAGTCCGGGATGTTGCGCAACCCACGCACTTCGTACCAGAACTGACTCCTACTCCAACACGCCATATCGGAACCGCTGTGGCTGTCGTCCAATGTCCGTCCCAATCCGCATTCTCCGATCTCCCGCTCCCCACCTCCTCGGTCTCCATATGATCTCCATCAGCGGCATCAGTTTCCATCGGGGCGCAAATCTCCATCCTTTCGGCGGAAACGGTGTAAAGGACAGAGACGGAAACGACGATGGAGGGGCGGCGGGGAGATCGGTTTTGCAACAAAAGCAGCGGCGTAGTTGGCTAATAGGTAGGGTTCGCCGGCAGCGGACGGGGAGTGGTGCAGCTGCGCGCGGATTGGGAGGAGGAAGCGGCGGCGGTCCGAGGAGAGAAAATTAGGTTTGGGCGAGGGACCGATGCGGCGATGCCATAGAAAAGTGAAAGAGAACCTATTTAAAAGATTATAAATAAAATTTAATTACAAAACTATTGCAGACTTTTAAGTTAATTCGCGGACGAAACTAATGAGGATAATTAAGCTGTAATTAGCAGATGATTACGGTAGCATTATTGTACCAAAATATAGATTAATTAGGCTTATTAGATTTATCTCGCAAATTAACACCTATTTAAAAAAATTATCATTAGACTAATCAAAATATTATTAAATGGCAAAAAAATTATGTGAAAGGCTAAACTTTAGCCCAAAGATATGAACACTCCCTAAGTGTCTTAGATCTGTGAGTTAGACTGTCTCCGACGCGTGCACTTCTAGGCACCCGAAACCCAAAATAGGTCGTGAAACCCGAAAATCTGTCTACAACGGACGACACAAAGAGAAAAACCTTTGTGGGTACAATGGAGGCCGCGCCCCACAAATACACGCTCCGCCTAGACTCCCTCCCTCCCTCCCGCTTCTTCGCCCGTGCTACCTCCCCCACGCCACTCCGCCCGCCGGCCGCCGCATCCGCCACCCGCGCTCGCCGGTTGTCGCGTCCCCCCCCCCCCCCCCCCCCCAGCTCCGCCCGTGACGGCGGCAGACCTACGCCTCCTCTCCCTTGGCATCGTCCTCCTCTGACCCAACCTCGCCCTCCTGCGGCGGTGGCGGGAGCCGCCTCGCGCTCCCCGCCTGAGCTTGAAGCGGCGGCGACGGACCCGATCTTCGGACTCCCGTTGGAGATGAACAGTTTTTAATGGTGCCTTTTCAGCTACACGACCACCCATTTACGTGTTTAGGTCTTCGATTTGGGTCCGAACGGTTGGATATAGCCTTACCAGTCAGAAAAGCTTCTTTCTCTAAAAGAAAAAAATCAAAGTATTTCTTCAAATGTCTCTTTTCATTTTAAAACTGTTTCAATAATTCTTATTAACTTTATTTTATATTTTTCTACATAATGTTTTTAAAGTTCATGAAACTCATCTTAAGCTTTATGAAACTTGTGACACTGTATTTTCAAAATTTACATGAGAATATTTTCATCGCAGAAGAGCAGTAAGAGCATTTCCATCAACAACGAGTGATCGTTTTAGCTTGCTTCAGCCCAAACACGAAACTACCAAAAGCCTAAAAACAACAAAAAAAATTGCTCCAACAAAATCAGTAGCTCTAGGTCCAGTTACAGTTGTTCTCTGTCTTTATATACTTCGAGATCCATGTCAGATTTGAGTATATAAGACAAAAAAATATTTAATTTTATTTTTACTTCAAAATAAAAACAAAACGACTTAGAGAGAGATATTTAATTGAATAGATTTCATGGCATGTCCATGAAGTTGTATGATGCGCTTATCTAGGTCCCTATAAAATAAGTGAGATGAATGCTGTGGAACAAGTTGTTGAGCATTAATGCACATTTTTTTTTAAACTTATAGACCTAGATGAGTGCATCAAACGAACAAGTGGTGAAATTTACTTTTTAATGCTCAAGCGCGTTTCGCCGTCGAAGGTTAGTCAAATCGGCTTTCTCTTCGGCCCCGACAAGCTAGTTGGCGATCAAAAGTTGATTTAAATAGGGTCTATTTGGATTCACTTCTTAAATTTTTAGTCAATTTGATCTAAATATGACGACTAAAAGTGACTAAACATTTAGTTAACCCACCTTTTAAACTATAGCTCCTAGTAATCTAAACCCTCAAGAGACTAAACATCGGGAAAAAAAGAAAAGAGAAAACAAAACTGCCCTCTCGCAGCCACCTCTATTTTCATTCAGTTTTTTTATTAGCCGGGCAAAGACTATTAGTCAATATTTAAATAGATAGCTTTTAAACTTTAGCTGGCTAAACTTCAGCCGGCTAAATGTTTAGTTGACTAAATTTTAACCAGCCATAAGATCTAAACGCCGCCTTATTTTGCTATGGTTCAAAACATTAAACTCTCGGCTGGGACGATGCACCAGTGAGCAAGACGGGCTTTGACTTTGAGAGCCTCAAGAGCTAATGGTTTTGGCTTTGGCAGCGGCTTTGTCATGAGCAGACACCAGCCACAGCCAGCAGCATGGATTATGAAATACACGGAGTAGAACGGCCAACCGATAGACGAGAGAAATGTTTCGAATTACGGGACAGAGGAGTCTACATCTTAAGCATGCTAATGACGAATGTGATCACACGGTGAAAATGAAAGTGGAAAGAAGAACCGTGGTTAGAATGAGTAGATGCTCGACCAAAATGAGCCAAAACAGGCAATATGCTCATGCTAAGTGTCCACGCCGCATGACACCACTGTAGACAAAAAATGGTGAGGGCGCGTATTTACACACGTGACGGCGCTCACACACCTCTCACTCAACAATCTCGGCGGTCAGCTTCTGATGGATGCCCGGAAATGCCTCTCAGGACACGGATCAACGGGCGTCGACGTTGGTTCCGGACGATCGATGACGATGTGTTGTTGTCAGAAATTGTCGATAAGCTTGGCGTAGGACGTGGTGATCCTGTTCCCTTCCACCCGCCTGCCGGCGATCTCCTTCTCCCGGCACGCCTCGCCGTCGCCGCCGGCGCAGATGCTCCGTCGCGGGTCGACGATCCTGACCGCCCAGTGGCCGTCGGAGAAGTTGGCCTCCCTGGCGCGCGCAATGTCCCACCGCAGCAGCGCCTTCTGCTTCTCGCCCAGCAGGCAGAACTCCTGCAGCCGGCGCGGCATGGCATCGTGCGCCCGCCACCACCGCGCGTGCGCCTCGTCGCTGGCGAACTGCCGCAGCGCGGGAACGTTCCAGTTGCAGTCGTAGTCCCGGAAGCAGAACCAGGGCTTGAGCCCGACGAAGTGCACGGCGAGCGCGACGGGCGGGTCGGCGGCGAGCACGCGGCGCTTGGCGGCGGCGCGCTCCGCCGTGTCCCCCTCCAGAAGTGCTTCATGTAGTTGGCGTGCGACGGCAGGCGGTGCCACCACGAGAAGACCTCGTTGAGGTACCCTGGTCGCCGCCGTTGTACGACTCGATGTCGCCGACGTGCTCCGCCAGCAGCCGGAACGTGCAGTTGCAGGGCTCACCACCATCACGCCGGAGTTGAAGTAGGTGCCGTTGTTCCCCGTCGCGCTCACCTCGGGCATCGCGAACAGCGCCTCATGGGCCGCTGCACCAGCAGGTCGGCGTCCAGGAAGATGACGCGGTCGTACTCGGTGAGCGTCCACAGCCAGAACTTGCTGTAGTTCCACTCGTTGTACGCGCCCCGCGACGCGCGCGGGTTGCGGATGCGCCGGACCGTCCGCGTCTTCACCCGGCCTCCTCCAGCGCGCCGCGGTGCCGCGCGCTGATCGTCTCGTCCACCAGCGCCACCATGTCGCGCCCCGGCGACGCCATACGGATGCTCTGCGCCGCCGTGAGCGCGCCGCACGGTACAGCTGCTCCGAGTGCAGGATCGTCGCGTACGCCTCGCGCGCCGGCGCCGACAGACCCGAGACGTGACTTTCCCGAGAGCGCTGAACGGCATGGCGAGCTCGCAGGAGCCCACGGGGAGCTCCAGCT